>OY744518.1:23633800-23643800 GCA_963556195.1 Sepiola atlantica
TTTCAAGACTCATCCTAATAACTATTTCAGTGTACTTGAATATGACGGTAAGAAATGAGGTGTGTCGAACAGTTTGACTATTGGCATTTTCAATTCTCCCTTCACTTAAAAAACTTCAAAATTTCGGAAATAAACCAAGTTGAAAAAAATATTTAGTATTTATTAACGAACGATCACGAAATATAATTGACCCATTACTTTATTAGAAACCTTAGTGCAAATGTATGATTTCTTTTGATTAGCGTAGGCTAAACAACAAACATTAAATCAATACTTAATAATAAAATGGTGTTGCCGTACATCTTTTAATTTTTCAAACATGAAACTTTTCTTTGATAAATAATTCCTGTAATTTAATATTCATTCTTTAAATAAGTTTTGTTTTCTCTGAATTATTCTTAATGATTAAGTTGATAATTATGACGACGTGATCTACATCGAATGAAAAGACCATCAGTTATGCTGCATGGAAATATCTTCTCGCTTATAAATCAAAGAAGGCAGAAGAAGACACATCTCTATAATTAGTCAGTTTTATTCTATATATGAACTTTGCATTATCATTTTATTTAGCTGGATAATTTGATAAAAGTTGCTGTCATTTCTGAAAAGAATGATTTATGCTTATCTAGTCCTTTCATTAATCCAGTCCCAATTTCATTTTTGTATAATTAAATGATGTTTGTATTTCTATCATACTAAACCAAGGATTATCTAGCGACATGATAGGTAATTGTGCACAAAAAAAGCATTTAAATACTTTGTAAGGGTCAAAAAGTAAAAGAGTCAGTGTACCTTCAATTAATATAAGAAATCAATTAAAAGATCAATTGTTTTTAATTTCCAAAAAGCACTGAAATATCTTGCGACATGATACAATGGAAAAAAAATTGGTTAGTAAAAAGTAAAAAAACGGGTGGTAGACTATTAAGAATAAGCGCTTAAAACTTTTCAAATTACTAAATGGTTAAAATTAAGGATCTTGTGCAGAATAAATATATTTGTTTTCATGTGTAAAGATGAAACAGTAGCGTCAACAGAAGATACTCCTGGATGTTTTAAACGTAAATGTAAATAAAACATGAAAAGTAAATCAAACATGAAAAGTGAATCAAACATGAAAAGTAAATCAAACATGAAAAGTAAATCAAACATGAAAAGTAAATCAAACATGAAAGATTCCGAAGTCAGTTAAGTAATACAACATCAATACTTCAAAAACATTCATTAGTTGAACATTTATTAAAATAAATTAAAAACACTTTATTTACAATTTAATAAAAATGTTGGTACAAATAATTAAGTTATAATCCTATCAAAATATAGCCCTATCCGTAAACTACATAAGCGAAAAAATATGTAATAAATCAAAACATTCATGTTCTTTTTGGGGAGGGTTCCAAACGGACAATTTTTAAAGAAATTAAAATGTGTGAAAACGAATAGTTTCTTTGAATGTGTAGTATTTTTTAAACGGACAGTTTATTTACAATATATAATTATTTGAATATCTCGGTAATTTCGTTTGTATTTTTACACACATTTTGGATGAAATTTATTAATTAGTTTTACATTGTATTTTTGCCCCGAAATAAGTTCATAATCTATTGTTTAAAGACTTAAAAATCAAACTTGGCGGGCATGTTGTGATTTCTTATTTTCTTTCGAGTTTGACATCTATAAAACCGGAATACGTTTGAACACAGGAACAATTAACAATGCTCTTCAAGTGAATAAATAATCCTTAGTAGGGAAGCCGTGTTTTGAGTAGGGGAATAAAGTCACAATAGCAGAACCAAGTATGATTTTCAAGTGAATAAATAATCCTGAAAGAGCAGTCTGCTTGTCCTGTTGACTTGTTGAAAAAAAAAGAGTGATCTTCACGCATGCGCCTTTGGCACTTCCGGTCCTCATTTATAGTCGTTCTTACAAACCGCTATCTATGATGTCACCAGAAAAACAATACTCCGTAGACGTGCCTGGTTTTACGACAGTTATGGCTATACGGAGCTAGATTTAAAACCGAGATGCCAATAGCTATAAACAGGGCGACCAACTTTGCTGCTAAAAATCGAAAGAAATGTTAATGAAAGTATTCATTTGTGTGTATATTTATTTTTATGTTGCAGGTAACTACAGTATTCTATTCTGTTCACGGAATAATATTGCTTCAGGCAAGGTGAAAACTATTATTAATATGCATATTAAGTACTTTGAGTGTAGAAGAATGAGTGCATATAGTATGTTGGTAAGAGAGGAAAGTTAGATATATTCAAATGGTTTGTGGTGGTTAAACTAGAGAAAAGGGGAAGAATGAAAAAGGGCAAAGAAAATATGAAAACATAACAATAGCATCGAAAGAGCGTAGTTTAAGAGGGGTGAAGGTAAAGTGTTTTGACTTGGGTTAAGGAAGGTTTAGTAAGTCAACAGTTGGCAGAAGTTAGTGGAGAGTGAAATCAGGGCTTCGACACCATTTCTGAGCCGTCGGAGCCTGATGTGTTGGCCGTTGCTGGTGTGAAGGGTGAAGCTGAGATTGGTCAGCATTTCCATGATGAATTCCGCCATGTGTCGGTCCGAGATTGTCTGTAGGAGCTTTAGGTAGAGTGCACGGAGCCAAACAGTATCGTACGCTGCTGTGAGACAGAGGAGAACTACGCCTGCCTTCTCACCTCGTTGGAAAGAATCCTCGATATCTTGGGTGAGGAGGGTTACCTGGTCCGTGGCGGAAGACAGCTTGCTCTTTTGGCAGTATTGGGTCGATCACTAGATCGAGGCGCGCATGGAGGAGACGCTCCATGATCTTGTGTGGCACGCAGGTGACGGCGATGGGGCGATATCCCTTGGGGTCAACCAGCGGCTTGTTGGGCTTCGAGAGAGTGATGACCTTGGCTCATCGACATATCTTCGGGAGCTTGGACGTGCAGAAGCAGAGGGAGCAAAAAGATCGAATCCACTCTGTGGCCTGCTACCCTGGTGACGGATGAACTGAGGATGGATCTTGTCGGTCCCAGCTGCTTAGTGTGGCTTCAGGTGTTTGATGGCCGATTTGATCTCGTCCTTGGTGAAGTCTCCATAGAGGTTGGCATCAACACTAGAGGTCCTGCGTTTGCCTCGTTATGGGCATGCAGGAGGTCCTCGCACTCTTCGTCCCAGAAGAGTACATAGTTTTTTCGGACTCTCCGTGGGACGTGTTTCTTGACGGCGGCAGTCAACATCGTGCAATATGCCTTGTAGGCCTCGTCTATATTGGGCGTGGTAGGCACTGTCAATAATTCAGCTGCAGTGTTGGTGCTGCACGTGAATTCCGACCAGTTGGCCTTGCGGAAGTTCAACCTTCGGACTGGTTTTCCGTCCGTCGGCTGGATGAGCGATAGCATTGTGATAGTGACGGACGATGTTGTGAACAGGGGTTCGGTCCAAGACGCGCCGTACAGGGAGTGGCTCTTGCCCGATGACTTTGGCAAAGGCCAGGTCTGGGTTGGTCTCGGTATTCCGACGCTTGAGTAAAATGAGTGGGGCTCCTTCGAGTCGAACAGAAGCACGGCATCTACTGTGGATGCCCAGTCTGCCAGGTACGCGCCGTCTGGGTTGGTGATTTTATAGTCCCAGTCAGTGTTCCAGCAATTGAAGTCACCTGCATAGACAGCAGGGGCTGGGACATCTGGCAGCGAGCCTGGTTGTAGTCTGCTTAGTGGTGGCTTGTAGAGATTTACGATAGTCGTCTCCTGTACTTTAGTTGCGGTCCACTCAACCTCAGCATTGGGGGCGCAATGACCAGCTGGTGATCAGGGTACGTCGTCTCTGATGAAGGTTGCCAGGCCGTGGTTTCTGCTCTTGGTGTGACCGGCTAGTGTGTACCCGTGGAGCTGCTTCAGGATGGTGTCATTTTCCTTGTGAATCTCCTGCAGGAGCACGACGGTTGCCTTGTTGTTTGTGGCAAGCTTCTCTAGGATGTCAAGCTTGACGGTGGTAAGGCCTTCGACGTTGAGCTGTATGATGGCGAGGTTTTCGGCGGATAGGTCCGCGTGTTGCCTCGGACGTTGGGGTCGCTGAAAGCAGTGTACAGTAATTGGTTTCTCCGTTGTTAGAGGGCGTAGGGGTCGTTGAGAGCAGTGTAAAGGACGCTGGAGTCGTTGGAAGCGGTCTAAAGTCATTAGTTTCGCTGTTGTGAGCAGGTACTTATGGAGGAGGCCACGTAAAGGCTGACTTTGTCTCCTCAAAATGGGTATTTAATAGCCTATCGTTGAAATGCCATCAGAATCACATATATTAGACTTTTGAATGGAATATTATGTCATTTGATTACCTAGCAACAGTTATGTTAACTTAAACAAAGACTTCCTTGATAAAATTGCTGATTGCAAATATGGCATTGGTTATGATATAAGATCAATCGTTGAAAACTGATGCTTGGGCATATATACATAAATGCATATATACAGGGTGGGCCAAAATAAGGGTCCTATCTTTAAATTTGAATAACTTGAATTTGAATAACTTCCACAAAATAAAAGTTAAACTCACCAAACTTTATGTGTGTGTAGACTGACCCTTCCGAGATTTTTTGAAATAAACAAAACAAATTTTAGCCGAAAAACACTTCTTAAAACTTACAAAGACTAAAGTATTGTTTTTTACACTGTTTTGAGTTTTTTAAGCAAAAATAATGTTTTCTAAATGAGGGTACGTTCCTTAGGGCTAATACGGCTCATGCTTGCTTCGGAAGGGGTCCTTTACTTATTCTAAAAAAAAAAAATTTTTTAAATCAATAAATAAAAAAGTTATGAATTTTTAAAAATAGGACCCTTATTTTTGCCCACCCTGTATATATATATATATATATATATATATATATATATATATATATATATATATATATAGGTATATATATATATATATATATATGTGTATGTGTGTGTATATATATATATATATATATATATATATATATATATATATATATGTGTATATATATATATATATATATATATATATATATATGTGTATATATATATATATGTGTGTGTGTATATATATATATATATATATATATATATGTGTGGGTATATATATATATATATATATATATATATATATATAAATATTTGTTATTGTTTATATTTTTATCTATGGACGTATACGTTTCGTCTCTTTTCAAAGTATATATATATTTATACATACCTATATTTTTCGACCGTCTGAAATTGTTACTTTCGTGCACTGATGGGAGCAATAAGCTTGAAATGCTAGCGTCTGTAGGTATTAATAATTTAATATTTATTCATAAATATTATGCTAAGACTATTTAAGAAATCAAAGTTGATCACTCTCGGGGATGTTATTAATAGACAGTCCGAGTACGTTCGTCGAACGCTATATGTTCTCGCTTCTAGGCACATATAGATCTTAATTTCCTTGAATTACTTGACAGTTTCCGTTGGCCGCGTTGATATGGCGACTGTCTACAGATTCTAGTCTGAATCTGTGAACCGGGTTCGCGCCGCCCGATCGTCTGAAATTGCCACTTTCCTGCACTGATTCGAGCCATAAGCTTGAAACGCGAGGTATTTATAATGTAAAATGTATTTAAAATAATATATATATATATATATATATATATATATATATATATATATTTAGAGTATAACTATTATTCTTGGGTTGTTCCATTTAAATTGATACTCTAATCCATCATATATTTTCACAATTATTGCTTTTCTTTACCTAAATCTATTTAATATTTCATTATTTTAACCTGTATTTATTTTATTGTATCTAAAATAGTATGTATTATAATAATGATTAATATTATCATCGATGTTATTAATAGGATCATATAAAATTACATACATGTGTGTTTTATATCATGTCATGTGTTGTATGCATTTCTTTAAAAAGTATTTACATTGTTATTTGATGTATGCTGGCTTAAATTCTATTTGTGATGTGTTGAGAGGCGCATTGGAAAGAAATATTTTTTTTCTAATTTCAAAAGATATTCAAAATCGTTTAAGAAACGACCGCATATCAAATATTTGTAGAGTTTTAATTCTTGGAACTGATATAAATAATGGGTTAATTGTATTCATGTGAACCTATCTCTATCTCTCTCTCTCTCTCTCTCTTACAGCATTTGTTAAAATAAATAGTAATTATTAATGTTACCTACAGACATCAGTGTTTCATGTTAATGCAATCTTTAGTGTAGGAAATGTTAATTCTTAGCAGTCGGAGAAAGTAAACCTGGTTTCAAAGTCAAAGCTAACTCGCAGTCTGGTATCCTACATCTCGGCCACCACCAATTCGCACGGAAACTAAGAGAAAGTAAAGTCTGTATACGCCAAATCAGTGAATGAACATAATAAGCAGTCGGACAGTGTTCGATACCAACAAAAATCTGTTGGCAACATCTCATTTATCCCATAGTTTGACTGCTTATTATTAAATTATCTAAGAGACACAAGTCTTAGTAATAAAAAATAAGTACGGCCTTGTGCACTCATGCATATATATATATATATATATATATATATATATATATATATATATATATATTTAAGCCCTCCGTTCAGTCTAGAGAGACTATGGATACCCCTATAAGGGGCTGGCTGCGCGTGTAATTACGGAGCATGGGTTGTGCAACCCCTAACAACGCCTCTCCTGAGTCGGCACTGCTTGATTCCAATGGCAAGCAGTTCAAGACGACTGGAAACAATGCCGAGATAAACAGAGAGTACATACAGAACCTGGTAGTCCCAAATGGTCACCTATTTAATACTGGCCATGCTCGACGTCGCTTAACTTCGGTGATCTAACGGGAACCGGTGTGTCACCGTGATTGTACCGTATATATATATATATATATATATATATATATATATATATATATATATATATATATATATATATATATATATATATATATATATATATATATATATATATATATATATATATATATATATATATAAATTAAATAACAAATATCTATACTTATATATATAGATACACACACACACCCACACACACACACACATATATATATATATATATATATATATATATATATATATATATTGTTTATAAATATATAAGGAGATATTATAAATAAGATATGGGATTAATTTAATTCTATAAGTCTTACTCAGTAATAAATGTTGTATATATCCGACCAAATAGTGCTAAAAGCAGAAAATGTTATTTCTAGAGGAAATATATTTCTATATTTGTTTGCTTACATATTATGAAAGGTCCATCGATATTACAATGAATGGGAATTTTTAAACGTTTATCTGAAATGTCTTTTAAATGGTATGGTTATTCCAAGTAGCGGATTTGTATGTACTTCTGAATTGTAAATCTATGTTTCAAAACAATGCTTATTTCTCAATTTTTTTTTTCTTGTTGTAACTTTTATTTTATAGTAGTTTTATTTAATGTAATAGAGGTTTATTCTGTGAACATATTTAAATATCAGTTTCGCACGAAATATGTGAATTATTTTAGATATACACGTTTAGTACATATCTTTTATCATATGTCTTAATGTTTTACCCGTCTTAATGGGCTATTGTATTGACGCACACCTGTGTACTTATTTTTAGATTTTTGTAATACCTTCTTGTAAAATATTATTCTTATGAATAGGAGCGTTGTGAAAAGTTACCTAGTAGTTCCACTGTGACTCGGAGTACTCGTATTTCTTAGGTCGCATTTATCGTTTAATTAAATTCTTACTGATCACGAAATTAAATGTATGTATTTGTACCTATTTCTGCCTGTCTTATTTAGCAACCCCTAATCTCAACTACTTAAGCTGTTTTTCCCAAATATTCTCAGTACACGAAGTACTGCACAAAACCGTACCCATTAGTAAGGTTCTAATTCTGAATTTTAGAGGAGGGTCGTAATGATTTAGTTACCACTAATTGCAGGTCCACTCTGACCTGAATTGTCAGAAAACATACATGGGTTAAATATAAACCCATTTACAGATTCATAAAAGTTAACGTTAAAAACAAATCAAGTTATTAATACAAAATAATCTTATACTAAATATACGTATGTTTTTTAAATATGGCTCAATAATGGTTGATATTCTGTAAAACCCAATAACCAACATTTCTGAAAAAACTCAAGATAACCAGTTTATTACTAGTGTATTCCAACTTTCTCGATTAAATCTGATAATAAGTTTCAAACCCATTCATCCAATTCTCCCTTATTTTCATCATGAATAAATATATGAACACTGACTGATGTTAAATGATGTTCTAAGTATTATTTTTGACGAACTGACTGGTGTTTTGACAAACAAACGCATCGAACTCTTTCAATAAACTTTCGCTATGTATCCCTAATCTCTTACCGTAATCTCAATCCCAATATTAACCCGAGGCTCATCTAAACGTCAGAAGTAAACATGGGCGCCAGCATGACGTAAAAGGGCAAGATTAGTTCAACATATAAAAGGAGTAAGATATTTTCCCTCACATAATACGAGTTGTTTTTAGATTGAACTCCATTAACGGAAGCTAAAAGATCTGCAAACAATTTGAAATGGAAGTCAGAAAGGGTGAACCGAAAGCAACGGAGATATGGAGCAGCGAAATTAAATTTGGTCAAAAATATCGAATTACGTTATTTTATGTTTATTATGTTATGATGGTCAGAAAAATGGAGTTAATACAAATGGTTGATTCATTTATTATTATCAGTAATTTACGGAATGTATTTCAATTTGGATTGTGAATGGAATAACATTTATTTATAAGGAAGTCGGCGCTCTTTGGTTACAGGAATAGCACCGGAGTAATGAATCCCATGTGCTGCGTCATTCTTTTAAAAAATGTAAACAGGCAATTATTTATAAAAAGTAAACCAAGTAAAAACAGATGAGATGAATTCTATTAAGTATGAACTGAATTGCATGTTTTTTTTAGATATAATTATTAGCTTAATGAAGAGATAACGGCTTATATGTTAAATATTATGCGAATAAACAAGCATGTCTATAGATTCGGTTGGTTAAAAATGGAAGAGAAGTTAAAGTTCAGTCGAGATCAATTGTTGAACCTGGGATTAGGATTTGTAGACTGGTACTTGATAGGAACGGACATTAAATCACATGGCTCAATAGAGAGTGAGCGAGGGAAGTTTTGAGTTACTTGGAAGCACGCCGCACGTGAACATGTTTACTGAAAATGCGTTGATAAAAGATGATTAAACGGAGATTCTCGATATACTTCTGTTCCCGAACACATTGGTATGTTGTGTAGAACGAAGATCAAGTAAAATAAATATCATATGTATTACAGCAGTTTTGCCTTGACTTAGTCCTTAGATTCTTTGATTTCAGGACAGCGGTTTCTCACTTTGGAAGGATACCATTGGGGCGCGTACAAGAACAATCATTACACTGGGTAAGGATAATAGATATGAACTTTCATTTGTTTTTGTAGTAATGACGGCAACTTAGGTCTTTGTCATGTATGTAACAAGGTTGGAATTCAACATATGAAATTGGGTACGTGGTAGTCAAATATATTGGTTCATATTGTAAACATGTATGCACTAATACGCCTGGAAATGTGTAGAGCCGAAAATAGCATCAGCTGCGCGAAAATTAAAACGTATGTTTTATTAATAGTGTGTGTTTATTCGTTTACAATAGATATTTTACGTCGGTATTTGATATTCTAAAATAGTGTTGATGTGACGTAAAACAGCGAAACCAAATAGACAATAATTATGGATACAAAAAAATGAATGTATATGTCATGTTGTATGTTATAGTATATTGAATACTACACAAAATATAAAACGCCCATTTTATAGCACCGCTCTTTAAGTTTCATGTTCTTTTTTTTTTCTCCTTTTACAAGAGGCTTTTCAAAAACAAGATTTGTTATGCACCACCTCTGGATCTTATCACATTTATACGCGCCTAATAAACGTTAAACAAAGTTTATGAAAGAAATTGGAAACAAAATGTAATATT
>OY744518.1:23648800-23653800 GCA_963556195.1 Sepiola atlantica
CTTAAAATTGGTAGATTTGGTGCCCCCAATTTCTGACCTAATAATAAGAATGATTAAACAAGGTGGCGACCAAAATAAAATATTTAAATAATTAAATAAGGCAGTTACTCGCCATCCTGATGCTTTTAAGTCTTATCAAATTAATATAACTAAATTGATAGAGCAAATTCAAAGCTATCTAAATATAAATAAAAATAATGTAGAATATGTATAATTGTATATAAAACACATATACGAATTATATAAAAAATAGTTACGTGTTATGAACAGTAGAAAGGGATAAAGAAAGAAAGAAATGTTAAAAAAGTTAAAAAAGAAGAAGAAAGAGAAAAATCAATAGTTAGCTTATAACGCCGATTGAAAACGCTGTGAGTTAAAAAAGAAGAGGAAGAAAGATAGAAAAATAGACAGTTAGCTTATGACCGCTAGTTGGACACGCTGTGAGTTAAAAAAAGGAGAAAGAGAAAAAATCGGCAGTTAAGCTTATGAACGCTGTGAGTTGGCAAAGGAGATTAGTATTTATTTAAAATTGATGACAAGGAATAAAACAACAAAGGAGGAGAAGGCGGAGAAGGAGGAGGGGGAGAAAAAGACTAAAAGTATATATATATATGTATATATATAATTAAATAAAATGTGTTTTCTATATTTGGATATGTTGATATTTTTTGTATTTTTACTATAAAACTAAAACTAAAACTAAAACTACATTAATCACCTAAAAGTAGTGTAATGGATTCGTCAAAACACTTTAAAATGCAGCAACATTTTTGTAAGTAACGGATAATTTTTATTAGACAGACGAACAACACAGGTAAGGAGGACTTTTTTTTCCTTTTTTTTCAATAACTAATATAAGTTAGCAAAACATTTATACGGAACAAAACTTAGGTTTAGTATACGGAACGTTTATGTTTTTGTCTTTTAAGGGAAGTGGGGTCAGATCAACTCTGCTGGGAAGCCATGAAATTAAATACTATCACAAAACGTCACTGATTCGCAGTCAAGAGACTAACCAGTTGGCCATCAGAAATAAGCTTGGAATGTAGGAGTTTCACTTTGTAGATACCAAGTCGGTGGGTATTCACAGCAAGCGGAAGAGATGAGCTACACAAACAACAACTCCTGTTGGATCTCGAACTATTCATTTATACTAAAAATCTGATGAGACATATTCATGTGTGTTTGTATTTGCTTTCTAGTTTCACCTCAATTTCATGTAATTTACAAACAACAACCACATTTGTCAGGTCGTACGTTGTGATAGGTAATTCGTATTGCAATTACGTAAATTATGTTTTCATAAACACATGAGATAATATATTTATAAGAATATTATTTAAATAAAATATAAGTAATTTGCTGTTAATTGCAAAACTAATTTCCATGTAATTAAATTACGGAACTTTAAAATCAAAATAGGTTGCTTGTTTTTTTTTTAGTCACATGTCGTTTTTTAACATGTTTTGAAAGGACTACTTTTGCACAGAAGAATTGAAAAAAACAGTGTGCTATAATATAAAGATAGATAAACTGATCTGTCATAAACAGCTACTAAAAATTGTAAAAATGTCCGTCTGTTAGATATTTTACTAAGCTAGCAAAATGTGTGTGTCTCTATTTAATTTTGAAGAGCTTCACAGTTTATACAAATGAAACAGCAGGCGTAAGGATGTTGTGTTACTGAGTGTCATGAATAATCTGGTAAAACTATTTTTCTTTGTAAATATGTATTTATACATGCAATAACCGACACCTAACTCATAAGTTAGTGTTGTTTTTGATAGACAACTCAGATCATTTAGCGTTGAAAAAGGAAACAATTATCATATTTTAACTTTCCGATGGGTGCATAAACCCTTTATACACCCAGCTCGTTGTGAACCCAGGTTCGTGATCGTCTGCAGTTAAAACAGTCGCACGCTTATGTTTGTTTATAAGAAGTGTTATTAATGTAGAAAACTGAGACCATTCATAACCCCACTTGTAGGCACAACGTGTTTTTAGAAATTTCCAAACGAGACATAAATTATTTCTTTTAATTTCTATACTTTCCCATTTTAAGGTTTGGATATGAATATAATACCTATTTTGTTGAGTCAGAGACAGTACGCCAGAGAGAGGGAGAGAGATAGAGCGCTGTAACAAAATATGTTGCTTCTTCCGGTACATATAGCTACATTGTACGCGACCGCCACCATCGTTAATGGGGTTCATAGATAGAACGGTCACGTTTCGGGTCAATTTGCTTAAGTTGTCAGCAAAAATAAAGGCAGAAGAAACCGGACGGAAGTCACGTGATTTTATTAACTTCCGCTTTGTAGACATCACGGGCCTTTAAGCTTTCACTTAAGTCGTTCTATCTAAAATACCATGTACCAAAATTCCGGCATGAAACCACCAGGCCATATTCATTAAATACATTTAAAGGCTATTTTTCGGTATCTGAATACGATTTTGAAACTATAAATATACCGTCTGTATTGAAGCAAGTACTAATTTAGCTTTATATAAACATAGTTTGTGCAATTTGTATTGTTTTGATAAAATAAAGAGAGAGCAAATCTGTACGAGTGGTGTTGTATTTCGTTGTGTAAATCATTGCAATAAACATGTTATTTTCGATCCTATGGGAAATCGAATATATAGATGAAACTTAATTGTTGTATCAATTATGATCTCGACTGCGAATCTGGGTAAAAAAAACATCAAATGCTCGCTTGGGTATTCAAGTGTCGATTATATTTCAGATTTGCTTATTATCGAGACTTTGTGTTTATGTGCGCGTTTGATTCTGCACATGAAACTGTTGATGTTACTATTGAAATTCAGAACATGGCGTCTTATGTTGTTATTTTTAGAGATTTAAATTAATTAATCACTAAATAATTTTTGGGGTGTTGGTTTTGTTAATAATCTCTTATAATTTCATTTTTTCTGAATTGTTATTAGAGATTTTACTCTGATTCACTCCTAAAAAACTCCGTGGATATCATCGTAATTTCAAACCATTTGAATTTACCAATAGTTTTATAAATATCGATATATATATCTATCTATTTATCTATCGATCTATCTATCGATCTATATATATATATATATATATATATATATATATATATATATATATATACAGGTTGATTCATAAGTCACTTAGCTATTTTTTTTGAGATTCTCAAGTTAAGAAATACAGTAATACAAAACAGAAAGTTTATTCAACAAATTCATTTATGGGAGTTTAAAAGTACAGCAAATTATTAAAATTTCCACCTTCGTTCTGCATGCATAGCTCCATTCTTTTTTGCAAGGAATTTACGACTCTTTGTAGCATATTTGATTGATTATGAAATAAATATATATATAAACAAATATATAAACGAACGAATTTAAAATAACAAATACCAGTAATTAGAGAGTAAGATAACAATCATCAAAAGTTCATAGTATGTTTGTGCTTTATATGGTAATCATTTTAAATAGCTAAGTGAAGTGACTTATGAATCACCCTGTATATATATATATATATATATATATATATATATATATATATATATATATGTATGTGTGTTTGTGTACATATAGAAAATGAGAGAAAGAGGGGCAGCTAGATTAATAGATGTATAGACATATTGCGAAATAGAGAGAGAAAGAGAGAGAGAGAGAGAGGGATATTGAAGATTCAAAACATTTGTCAAATCAAGTTCAGCAGAGCGTTATAGTTAGTAAGTGCCGTTTCTAAGTTAGAATGCATTTTCAGCCATCCAATGAATTACAAACATAATAAATACTTATTCTCATCGTAACAAACATTTCAAGTTATCATTATCGTAAATACGTTACAAAATAAACACAGTCATGTCCCAAAAAGTTATAAAACTCCAGAAGTAAAAAGCATATATAAATATATATATATATATATATATATATATATATATATATATATATATATATATATATATATATATATGTGTGTGTGTGGGGGGTAAGTGGGAGGTGGGTGTAAATGTAGATCGAAGTAGATAGTCAGTTAGATGCGTTTAAGTTTAGGAATGTCATATTTAGAAATGATTTTTTCGAAAAACAATCATATTCATTAATTTTCGCAAATATTAATAAAACGTATGATGCGAAGAGAAAACAGAAATAAACAATAGCCTTATTATCTGCTGACACAATTTAAGTCGCTCTCTATATGTATCCAATTTCATCAGAAACACACACAAAGTTCTTAAAACTCAGAACACGCGAATGTACACCTCAAACCCATAATATATAATAATCATTCGTAGTACAGTATATTGACTTCTTATAAGAAATACATTGCTATTCTAGCAAGCTAACATTTTTAATGGCTTAAACCATAGTTATCTAACTTCCGTCGAACCACTGTGATTATTAGTAATTAAAACGAACAGAACAGATATGTCGACGTTTCCATGGGTATACTGAATTCTGCTGAAACATCTAACTTGGAAGAAGTATACACACTACACAATATCACAGATAATGATAACATGTCGGTATGGTGTTATAAGATTATATAGATATATTGTATTAATTGTGTAAGAGACTCCACAAATACTAAATACGATAGAACTTGAATGATGATACATGAAGAGACCTGAAGTAGAAATTACAAGCAGCATAAAGCAGTTAGATTTACTAGATGTTATAATCCATCAAATACGAAACAGATATACACTTTTCATCGAAGAATATAAAAACCCCATATATGTGCATCGGCAATCAAATCAGCAACCCTCAATAATTAAGCACACACCGAAATCAATAGAATGTATAATAAGCAACAATTCGTCATGCGATACAACGTTTACAGACAATAAAAGGATTATTATAGGGTTTTAAAAATAACTAATACATACACTCTTGTATAGAGTATAATAATTTAGATACTAGTACAACTAGAACCAATAATCGGGGTACGAAGTTTATTTGTGTTTCACCTCTTCGTTAAACTTATTTTTAAAACTAAGATAGGC
>OY744518.1:23658800-23671300 GCA_963556195.1 Sepiola atlantica
TCCATCCTAATCAAAATAGAATTGTCACCACTCAACTGCCAGAGTGAACAGATGAATATTATTGTTGATGCCTACTGATTCTTCACGTATATTTCTATAAACGGAAAGTCACGCTTGTTTTGAACTGGGGTTTGAATTGTTAACTTGGCCGGAGTATCTTCCCTAGAAAAAGTCATTTTTCATATTGTCGTGGTGGTACTTTCTGTTTTAAAGTTCTGGTATAGAGATGGGCCATATTAGAATACAAATATGGGTGGTAATTTGAAAAGCACATTCCGGTATAGAAAGCACAAATATGAGAGTGGATCTGGTATTGTATGGCGATATTTTGAGGTTATCTATTGGCAGGGAGGATATTATCGGTAGTCCGTTAACACAGTAAATTATACTATGGAAATATGAAAATATTGTTTTTGCAATTAAGAGGAGAGGTTCCTCTCCCATAAAATAGCAGGGTTAAAAACCGCCTTAAAAGAATCAATCCACTCTAAATGTAACTCTAAATCTAACTCTAAATCACACACATCATTAATCATTATTTTCATAACAAATTGATACTATATTATCAATTTACATTTTTAATTATATTTTCAATATGAGTTATACTTTCAATATGAGTTAAATATTGAATACAGCAGAATTAAGGATTTGGAGAGTTACTTCCCTTAAATTGGTGTATCGTTTAGAGATTACTCGTTTACGAGATTTAACATTATTTTCATTTGGAAAGTATTATTCTTAACTGATAACACATTTTAAAGTATTTAACTTTTTTTTAAATTTCAAGTTTAAATTTCAATTCTATTTTTCGGATTTTGTAAATTTCATTCTTAACCTCTTAACACATAATTTGGATGACACTAATTTAACCCTTAAAAACATATTACGCCCCAGATAAAAACGTGGTAAATAAATACTGAAAATGTTTTTAATGTTTTAATGTTTTAATTTAAAAAAAAAAATTTAATTTTTAAAATTTATATTTTATTTATTGGACTTTATAATAAATTTTTACTCGCACATATCTTTCACTAACATTAACTTTAGACGATTCTAATTTTAAACTTTAAAGCAAATAACGTATCCAAACGAGAGTGATACGATAAATTCATTTTCTTAACCAGATGCCAACAAAGCTGAAGATAGCCGGAAGGTAAAGACATTCAGAGCTTGAAAACAATTGTAGTGATGGTGTACAGATTTAATTCATCAAATAGTGAATAAATATTACGCTCTTAATTTTATATTCTTAATTAATTGAGCACTCTGCTGGAATTTTCCTGCCATCTTACAAAAGAAGTGATATCAATTACGATATATATATATATGTATATATATATATATATATATATAAATATATATATATATATATATATATATATATATAAATATTTCAAGAGATGAAAGATGAAAATAAAACACTGTACAAATACAATATTTATTAGAACATCAGAAGTTCAAAGTAAGGAACTTCATATCCTTAATCCATAGATTTTCGAATATAAACTCTTTTCATCAGAGAATAGAAGAAATTGTCGGGTTTTTTTTCAATCCTCTGATGAAAAGACTTTATCCTCAAAATCCATGGATTAATCCATGGATTTTCAAGGAGTTCCTTACTTTGAACTTCTGATGTTCTAATAAATATTGAATATTTACAATTTTATATTCTCATTTTTCATCTCTAGAATTGATTACTCTATTTAATATAGTGAGCTTTCAATTATCACGATAGATTATTATTAAACGATAATTCAATTATATTTAATTAAATTTAACATTTAAATATATATATATATATATATATAATTATTTATGACAGTATATGTATTAACATATACTATAAATGTATTTTTATTTTGCCGTATCTTTTAAGGATTCAGCTCGATGAGTGTTGATCAGTTACAACAGGGCATACACAAGTCAGATTCTTTTTATATTCCAGTAACCATATTTTTATTTTTTATGTTTTCTACATTTCCAAAATACAGCATTTTTGGGAAATGCATTTTTTCCAGTCCGTTTAATTTGATGTGAGCCAAACAACATGTTTATGTCAATATCGTCTCTGCAACACCTCAAAATTATAAGAAAAATACACAAAGAGAAAAAAGTCATTGTATTTAAATGTCTTGAAAAAAACAACACTATTGTTCATTTATGGGCAAACCAAATAAAAAACAAAGAAAAGAGCCAACTCACATGTGGCAAAACTCACTAGTACGCCATTTTCAATTTTTCAGTTCAGAACAAGTACATCCTTTAGTTGTGTGGACATTTATAAATTTTAATTCAGTAATATTTCTTAAAATAATTTATAACTTCTATCATTTATTTATAAAAAATCGAATTCATCTTTTTCTGTCGGACTGATGTTTGGTTCTGTTCAGCTCTAGGAGGTCCACCCTCCGAGACTTTACTTTTTCTCTTTGAGATGGTGTTAGTTTATTGCTAATCGCCTTAGGTGCCTCTACCGATGAATGCCGACGCGGCTGTTCAGCCATTTTTTAGAGCTAGAGTGCTACGCTTCTGGAGCACTAGCTTTTGCTTCAAACCCACCTTCCGACTTTGTGTCACATCTTCCTGCGTCGGCAGGGAAGTAAATACTAGTTCACCTCAGGAGTCATGAGACCTCCCAGAAGCCGACTGTCGAGTACTCTGCAGCAGTCCCAGGCAGATACCAGTACTCTGCATAGTCCCATACTGCCTCAAGACTCGGAAGACTCCAGCACTCTGCAGCTGCCCCAAGCAGACTTCAGGCCCGACCGCGGTTTCTGATTCTCTCCGCAATCAAACAGACTTCATTAGGGCTAAGTCAGACTACTTGTGATCACTTTATCTCACCCTGTTTCTACCTGCTAAGTTAACCTGATTCCAGTGTGTCTCTTCCAGTCTCCAGAACATGCAGCACTCACCAGCAGCTCCTCAGAATTTTGCAGTACTCTCCGGAAGCCCACAGCTCACTCCAACAGATCAAGCTCTTGGCCACGAGCACACGAACCACACTTACCATCACACCTCAGCGACGTCTACACAAATCTCCGTGTGACACCAACCCACTCCGTCCAGGTTTCTATCCTATCGACCAAACCATTCTTGCTGTCCCTGTTCCGAAAACCTCTTTTCCAGCTTCCAGTGACGTTACTCTTGTCGTTCCAGCCTTTCCTGTCTCGAGTGACGTAATCACATCTATCATTGAAACTTTTGTAACGCTTATGGTAAATACACTCCTATATTTTACAATTCATCTGAGTATGTCCTCTATTCTTTGTCATTGTCGTTTACCTTTCTTGCCGGTGTCCTCTTTTCTTAGTTGTGAGGCCGATCAACATCAACGATCGACCCAGCAATAGACATTCCTGTGCGGCGTTGGGGGTTAGTGAAGTCTATAAATTCAAGTTTGAGTGGTCAGCTAAAGTGTGCCTGTGGGGTGGGGGGATGCAGTTGCTTATATTTTGAGGTTAAAGAAGGTTTCTAAGTGCGGTGAAGCTATCAGATAGGGAGATATGTGAGCGGGATTAATATGTAGCCGTAATTGATATTCTTATTGTTGTTGTTATTATTTGTAACTCCACGGAAATATACTATAACGGAGTACGAAGCCATACGGACCAAGTGAGATATTTTGAACCCTCCACCTTTTCTTTGTTAAAAAAACTTTATTCGATTCTACAAACTGTTACTTTTACTATGTACTATTAATTATCTACACCATAATGTCCATTTCGTCTTCAAAAATCACTTCGCAATACTGCTCATTTTTTTTACTTCCCGGCCTGTTTATTTCTTTATCCTCACCCCTTTTTTTTTTTAATCTTCAATTTTTCAAAGTGAAATGGAACTAGGTAATATTTAATTGATTTAAATACCATATTACCAGATGTTATCCTCTGACGAGAAGAGTTTTATCTTTGAAAAACCATTGTTTAAGGATTAATGTAACCCTTTGCATCTGAACTTTCGATGTAATAAAATGTGTATTAATGTATGTAACTTTATGTAATTTTTTACAATTTTTTTATCTTCATCTTTCTTTCTTTAATATATATATATATATATATATATATATATATATATTGTTCATGTGAATAAAATTATATTGAAAGTACACTTCCTAATATGTCTTCGTTTTAAGGTACAGGCATGCACAGACATGGAAGGATTCTCCTTGATTATATATATATATATATATATATATATATATATATATATATATATATATATTTCATTTGAATCTAAGGGAAAACAGTTTTCAGTAGTAGGGTTGTGTCCCGTGGACCATCTTTATATACAAAAATGCTTAATGTTTTTGGAATACACATTATTTTTAATAATTTACCTATTGTTTAAATTTCACAATCAAAAAGAAAACAGTTTTCGGTAAGGGAGGCCGGGGACCCTCTTAATATTATACAAATTGGCTAAAATCTTTGTAATAGGCATCATTTTTGGTCATTTACCTATGGTTTAAATGTCATTTAAATCCAAAAAAACAGGTTTAAGTAGGGGGGCGGGTGTTCCCCCGGGGCCGTGCAGCATTGAAGTGACATATTTCTTATATAGCATAAGACCTTCAGTTAGAGTTCAGGAGGCCACGTGCCATTTTTCAAGCAATTCTGACTAGTTGTTCGGGTAAAGATAAAACACAGAAATCAGGCGGACATACACATACAGACAGGCATAGTTAATATATATATATATATATATATATATATATATATATATATATATATATATATATATATATATATATATATATATATAAGCTGCATTCTTCCGTTGGCTCCTACTTCTTTAGGGCATAGCTAATTGGGTTAAACTAATTTGAGCTCCCGGCACTTGACAATGTTTACATTGAGATATCACGTATAATCAGTTAGTGTCGTATGATAGCACAGCTCGACGGTTGAGTTTTTTTTATCGCGGCTTGAGGCTCTAACTGGTCTAGCTGCACTGAAGAGATGTGATACAGTGAAACAGTCTGCATGTGGATGTCTCTCTTTCTCTATATATATATATTATGTAAATCATCCTGATTTAATATGTATTTAATAAGGTGCAGATATCATTGAAATTGGACCTATTTGAATTTTCGGTGGACCTATACTTTAAATGTACGAGTGTGTTTCTGACATTTTGGGAACAGACATCATTTTTGGTCATTTACTTATGCTTTAAATGTAAAAACAGTTTACCGGGGAAGAGAGATTGTGTCCCAAAAACCTTTTTACTATCATCAACATTTGCTCAAATTTTGGGAATATACAACATTTTCGCTCATTTACCTATGGTTTAAATTTAATTTGAATCTAAGAGAAAAACATTTTCAGTGACGGGGGCGCTCGTGGAACCTCAGCGTTTAAGTGATGTATTACTTATATAGCATATGACCTTCATTGAGAGGTCAGTAGACCACATGCCAATTTTCAAGCAATTCTGTCAAGTGGTGCGGGTTAACACAAAGATCAGGCGGACACATACACACTCAGAGTTACTATTTATATATATATATATATATATATATATATATATATATATATATATATATATCAAGAAGAAAGGAAAGGAATTAGAGAAGCAAAAGCCAAATCAAATTTCAATTCAATTGCTCAGAGCAAGGAATATTCCGCAAAAAGGCAATTTATTCAAGTTAAATTTTCCTTAAGCCAGGCTTTTCAAAGATCAAAATCTTATCATCAGAGGAAATCGCCGGGATAGATAAGTTGGCAAAGGCCAAGATTTAAAATTTGAAAAAATAAAATAAAAGTTGTAGGGAGAGAAACACAGGGCAGTATCGATATCGAACTCCTTACCGTTTTCTTTTTGCATTCTAATTTCTTTTTCCCCTCCTGTTATTACTTCTAAATAATTCTTCTCACTCTTTTAATAGCCTCGATTATTCCCTCCTAGTTCACCTCGCCCTTCGCTAACTTCTCCCTGTCCTTGCTCAACCCCCAACCCGCCCTCATTCTACATCTTTTAACCCCCATAATATTTATTTTTAACTGAGATCTCCATTCTCACTCTGGTTTAATTTATTGTCACTACTTTAACATTGTATGTCTTATATTTCTTTCTGCCATCATTAACCTATTTTATACTTTTCTTAATCAACCTCCATATACCTTTTTTTGAAAATGTTTTGTTTCAAAGTTTAATTTTCCCACATCCATAAAACACTAGCGTCCCGTAACAACATTGGGGATTCCTTGGGGATTCCCATTCCGGATATTCACTCGAGGTCAAATTACCCTTTCCTTATTTTAATACTTACTCTCGAGCTCCAATTTAATCGACCTTTCCCTCTTTTATATTATTTTTTTATCGGTCAATCCATAGTTTTCCTTGCGAGCCTAAGACTAATTTTATTATTACTTTTTCATTTTTTATTTTCTTGCATTCTAATTATTATGCTTTAAATGTAAGGAATATATTATTTTTTAATTTTACTTTTTTAATTTTTTTAATTTTTCAATTTTTAATTTTTATTCTGGTGTTTGCGGCCATGATTCAAATTCCGGTGTCGAACGAAGAGCCTGGCTCGCTCCTGTATGTTAAGTAATTTTGGTTGGTCGTCCATTTAAAACATTGTTGGATATGTTCATAAAATTTATATGTAAGCCATTAACAATGCGAGATTAATTTATATATATATATATATGTTTTTACATTAATCTGATATATATGTATATATATATATATGTGTGTGTGTGTGTGTTTTCTTGTATGTGTCCTCATTTATTATGTAGAACGACGTGTACAGGTTCTCGTTGAGATTTCGATCCGACCACTTAAAGTAGTTCACATTACCGTATAGAGCCCTTGCATTTCACAAAGGATAGGTTTTATATCCACCATTATATTTCTTTGCGTATGATTCTATTTTCTAACGTTTTTTTACTGCTAATTATTCTTCAGTGCGAAATTCACGTTCAATGACTTCAATCTTTTGCGCTGTTGGGTTCAGCCTCTCAAAGGCACCGGTTCATTGTCTAGTGAAGTGGCAAGCAGTTCTCTTTAATGCAATGTGCAGTCCGCATTGGTTTGACATTGCTCAAGGTTATATTTTTGATCCGGTGTTGCACTTATAGAATGGATAAAGACGAACGGGAATTCTTTAGCGAAACGTGGAAAGACTAGAAATGGTGTGGAGGGCCATTGAAAGGAGAGTTACAAAAAAAACGAGAATAAAAGAATCACAAGTTAAAAAACACGAATAAGAGTAGTTTTATTTCACTTTTTTACATGACGAGAATGATAACGGAGGAGGAATGCGTAATTCTTTAGTTGGTATAAGTGGAATGAAAGGTGAAATTCTATTGGGAACAATAAGAAAATGGAGATAAAAATTTGTAAAAAAAAAAGGAATAATAATGAAAAAGAAAAAAATGAATATAGAATACTATATATATATATATATATATATATATATATATATATATATCATTGATTTATTCTAATGACTACAAAAATAAATCCAAACTCATGATATTCATAAGTTCCTTCATTTTTTTTTATTGTTTGGTTTCTTTATTTCATATTTATATCAACACCCTGGTGGATGTTTATCATGTAAATGTACTTACTACATAGCGAGGACCTTCTCCGTCACGATGTCATGAGTCATGTCTGTCCACCGCGTATATATTTTTTAATGTAAGAAATGCATTGCGGGTGGAGAAGTGTTTAATTTCTATATCATAATGTAAACGACATTTTTAGAGTAATTACTAAATGAATTAACAATAAATTGATTTAACACCGCAACTACGAATCGAAACAGCAATCATGAGGTATTTAGACTTTGTATTTACGCACTGAGCTTACAATTTCACATCATGATACCTGACTTAAATTAACTGACTTAAACGGCTTCACATTTAGAAAGAGGAAATAGGTTTTCTTTTTTAAATCAAACTTGCACTTCTTCTAATGAGAATTTACTTATTTAAAGTGCAATATTATATTTTAGATTAAAGCGCTCGGTGAAAAATTTAATTTGTATTAATTCATTTTTAAACAAACAAACAAACAATTAGTCACAATTTCAACAGGAATTAAATCAAATGTGTTTCCTAAATAAGGAGCAAATCTATTTGTTTAGAAAATTAAAGAGCTAAAAATATTTTATAAAAATTAATTTGTAAGAGTAAAAAAAAACATTTGATTTATTTCTTCGTTAAAAAATCAATATATCTCTCATTAAACTTGACGAAATTTATTTGATTTTTTTTAAATTTATTTTATTTAGAATACAGGCTTACTAATTCAAAACATAATTTCTGGCTGCAATACGTATTGGCATTTAAAGTAATTTGAACAAAACTATGAATTTTCACTTTCCTGTAATGTAAACTCCAGCTCTTTCAAATAAGATAAACTCTAGAGTGAAATATAAGAAAAAATGCCTCAGTCTCGAACGACTTCTATTTCACTACCCGAGCCTGAGATAAGAACAGATGAAGGGTGTAGTATAACAACACAAAATATATACTACACTTGGCTCCTTGTGAAAAGGCTAACTATGGACTCTGGTAGGAACCTTCGATTGTCTATAAAGATAGTGACAATATTTGTTGGCCTTGTTTTTATTTTGGTGTTTTACGTATACGATGAAACTTGCTACGACTTACTGTTTTTAATGTTTTGTGTTGTTATTTACTAAAACATTGTTAAAGTATAAGCACTCGATATAATTTACGTCGGCCGACGACCACGCTAACATCGACTTATAACAAACATTTACCAACATTTAAAACCAGAAAAAATACATTTCGTCAAATTGAATGAGTAAAATATTTATTTTCTTAAATATATAATAAATAAACTGTTTTTTTTATACATACAAATATATTTTTTATCAAGGAAAAGTTTTTTTTACGTAAAAGTATTTTTGTTTTTGTAAGCAGCTAAACACATTTCATATATATTTGAAAGTGTAAAAAAAACATAGTATATATTTCCTCATTAAAAAATCAATATTTCTTTCATCCAATTTGACAAAATGTACTTGTTTTGTTTTTTTATCTATTTTATTTTATATAAAAGCTTACTAATTTTTTAAAAATATAAATTTAACGTAAAAACTTTAAAAAGAGAGGGACTCTGGATTGGAACAAAAATGAAAATTACCTACGTCTCAGAGAGTCTGCAATTCGCTGCCCGTGCAGAGATCGGAACCAATGAAGGGTGTAGTAGGGGGGCTTCAGGCGATTAGCAATAAACTAACCCCTTCTTAAAGGATAAGAAGGCAATGCCAGGGAGGGTGAATCTCCTACAACTGCAGAGGACGATGATTCAGACTGGCGGAATAAGAAGGCAAATGTGATATCGGTATAGATATTGTAGCATCCATCGGAACAGATACCGCACTCTGATCTGAACCAAAAGGTCAAGGTTTATGGAAGAACCTATGTATAAATGTTGCACAATTTGTAACAAATAATTGACTATAACATCGTTCGATATAATGCGACCTTTTAGAAATTGGAAATTATTAATTGCTGTAATGAGTGAAACAATCAAAGTATGATCAAATCGAATACATTATCCTATTCTATCTATTTTAAATATGACGAAGAATTTCTTTGTCTGTCGGTCTGGATGTACGTATGTCCGTCGATGAGAATTGTTGTTAACATAAGAATTACATTAGGGAAACTCTTAACTACTGTTTTTAGATTAAATAATACATAAATAAAAAAAAAACACATATTTTTCGCTGAGAAAGTGATTCGAAGACCGGACGTGTTCAGTATGTTTGTCAGCGAAAATTAACTGAAATAGTGTTATGACAGATCGTTTTTATAGTCATACCAAAATGGTTCAAACAACATGCGTTTTTTCGAATTTGCATAATTTATTTGTTTTAAAGTTATTGTATATTTATATTCCGAAATATACACTTATAACTGTGCATATGTATAAATAATATTTTCCTCGATAGCAATATTTATGAAAATTATTAATATAATTAATTTAACACATGTTATTCAGAAACGAGGGCGTTTTTAAAGTATACTTAGAATGTATTAATTTGGGAAACGGACGACTCATTCTACCGGAAATGACGCAATTGTGAGAGGGAAGCCCCCATCGTTATTGTTTATTTTTATTTCGGTTTACGGTTAATGAGATTATTTTAATTGCAATTTTAGATTAAAGCGCTCCATGAAAATTGTAATTTGTATGAATTCACTTTTTAGAGGATTCAACTTTTTATTGATACGCGCCTTAATTTGGGTCACATAAAACTTTCAAAATGTAAACACTTTCTTCGACCGACCTATATCGACTTCCGTACTTATCGTATTTACCAACAACTGATTAAAGCTGTAGTATCAAAACACTAAACAGATACTACTCTTTAGTCCTAGAGAAAAGGCCAAATATGGAAATTCACTGATTTTAATAGTTTTATTTATTATTATTTAGTGACTACAATAGAAATTAAGCGAATTACATTCATATTTAATATCCGAACACATTAAAATGAAACTTAAACAAATAGCTGGACTGATTCTTAGATCCAAGTCTGAAGGCCACGAATTAAAATAATTGTAAGGTATTATTAGAGCCTTGCATCTTATGTTAACCCCCCCCCCCACAAAAAAAGATATAACATTCTATTTTTGTAGTCGATTACATCTAAGCAGCCTGAAAAAGTTAGTGGTGAAAAGAAAGAAAACAAAATATATTAACAACATGTTTTAGAGTCAGGAGTACTTCCGTATATAAATTTAACGTAAAATTATAAACAACTTATAAATAGCTGTTTGTTTATAAAGTTGGCGACTATATTTTTTTTGAAAAAATAAATACGTTATAAAAATCATTTTTATTTTGTAAGCAGCTAAAAATATTTCATTCAAATATATATTTTTAGTGTAACAAAACCATTTTATTTATTTATTTATTTATTCGTTAAAAAAATGTTTATTTTCTTTCAATTTGATGAAAAGTATTTTTTTTTCTTTATTTTATTTAATATACAAGTTTGCATGTTCTTTTTAAATACGGATTGCCGTTTGAAGTAATTTGAAAATAAGAGTTATCTAAAACATATCCGTGTTAGGTATCCTTAATTTCGTTGTGATTTTTTATAAAGATGGCGACTACATTTTTCAGTCTTGTGTTAAACAACAAAAAACAAAAAAAATGTTTAAGTTTTAGCGTTTGTATCACTTTCGTATGTACATTTAACGTAAAATGATTACCGAATGTTGAACCAGATAACGTTTTAAAGGACATTTAAACACTTTCTTGAACAACCTTGGCCATTTTATTAATTTTTTAGAGATCAATTTTGTGTTTATTTTAGGAGTAACTAATTATCTTTTCTGCTGAAATGTACATTATAAAATGTTATGAATAAAATAATTACATATTTTTCGTGTTTTATGGGCCCATATACAGAGGGAATTGTGTAGTATGTCAATTGTGACAATTTTTTTCTCATTGTTTTTTATGGTAATATAAATGTGATAAGTGAAAAAAACTTTTGCTTTTATTTTTGGAGGACCCTTTTTAGGGTTCTCATTTTGGGGGTCGATCATTGGGAGGAGCCAATTTTAGAGAAACATTTTTAAAGAGAAAACAGTTTTAAGTAATACTCGTATGTGAGAGATTGAGTGAAATGTTATGATAAACAAACAAAATAATGTGTTCTAAAGCATAAGTTCACAAAATAGATATTTTTATATGTTTAAAATGGAAGTTTACATAGATAGGAAAACAGAATATTTGTTTACAAAGGGTATTCATGAATTGAGATATCGAGGAAACCTGAGTCGATAATTTAAGGGCTGTGAATTATCCACGGGTCTGACAAATCGTAATTAAAACTTCTTCAGTCAATTACAAAATTTACATTTGATTAAAATGTATTAATAAGAATCAATGTTCATTTGTTTTCATTGTAGAAAGTTCAGTAAGAAATATTTTTCGGGTTTTTTTTTATGAGCCCATATCCTGAGAGAATTGTGGCACAGCCTATATCTCCCATCCTCAATATTCTGCTTGAAAATAACACCCTCGAATCGCATTAGCCCATGTATACAATTTGCCGGCTCCCGCAATAATATATAATAAAATCGTGGTGTCAGCGTTCGCGCCGGACCTTCATAGAATCAATTATAAACTCTTAGAAAGGTTTTGAGGATAGACCTCACCCATTACATGATATATTCTGAAGATGCATTTACCTGAGTAATTCGATAATTGTGTTTGAGTTTAAGCAAACATTGCATAATAATATCATGAGGTCGGCGTTCGCGCCAGACGTTCAAAGAATAGGAATATATCACAAACACTTACAAGGGTTTTGGAGATAAACATATATTTTGAAAACATATTAACCAGAGTAGTTAGATAAGTATAGTTGACTTTGAACAAAGGTTGCATAATAGTATCGTGGGGTCTTAATTCGGGCAAACTTTAATAGAATGGAAATATATCAGAAACTCTTAAAAAGATTTTGGGGATGACAGGGGTAGCCTAGC
>OY744518.1:23676300-23783800 GCA_963556195.1 Sepiola atlantica
GGCATCTGCCTTCCGTTTTACCATAGCTATATTCATTAATATAATTCAAATATATTAATATTCATATATAAAGATATATATATATATATATATATATATATACATGAATTCATTTGAATAATATTTATATATATATATGTATATATATATATAAATTTAGTTAAGATATATATATATATATAATATATATATATATATTATATATATATATATTATATATATATATATATATATCTTAACTAAATTTATATATACGTATATATATGTATACATATATATGTATGTTAATATATTTGTGTATATATATATGTATATATATTCATTAATATATATATATACATACATAAATAAATATATATTTATATATTTATTAATTCCGAAAACTTCGATTTTATAGAATTATTCGGGCTGTCTTCACAAATACGTCTGTCGCTTATTTATACATACATATTCTTACAATTCCAGGTAATGTTTATGCCCTTCTCTGCGCAATAAATAAAACAACACGTAACTGGAATCTTTTGCGCAGGACAGGTTCTGAAAAAATATTTCTAGTGTAGAACACACACACACAAATATATATATATATATATATATATATATATATATATATATAATAAAATATGAAAGTAAAAGTATACTTTAAGAGGATAGAACCTATAGTAAAATGGTTTAAGCTCAATATACGCGATAGAGCAATTATAAAGATCAATGACAGAAGAGGGATGAACAGGTACGAATGGCAAATCTATTTCAACTTCAATTGTTCAATGGAAGCTGTACTCGATGAAAACATGTTTAGTGTTCTTTCCTTTAACCAAGGCTATTCAAAGATTAACATCTGATCATCAGAGGAGTTACATAGATGTATAAGTTAGCAGTGGAAAAGTCAAAATTAAAAATTTGGGCAAATGTAAAATAATGGAGAGTAAGAGTATGCGTGTAAAATATATGGAGTCTGTCCACTTGGTGAATGTCCTTGGATGAGGTGTCCGGTGAAAAGAGATGTAAAGATGGAAAAAAGGGTTTCGTGAAGGCTGCGATGATAATGTTTAAAATGAAGTAAATCTACTAAAAAGATGTTTAGTTCAATCGTATATGCAACGCACTTATTCGGATGTAATTTAGGGAATTCGGGCTATTTTGAAATACCTTCGTGGACCTAAGAATTAAAATAGTTTTTCAGAAGTTGAGTTTTAAATGTGTATATTAATCGCAGGCAGTCGGGAATTTAAGTAGTGACTTCGATCGAGTCTACGAAAAGAGAGAGCTCCGGTTGAAGAAAAGGCCAAGTAAAAATAAATGGAAGGAGGTAAAAATAAAGTAGGTCGGTGATAGGGGTTGTTAAATGAACTATGGCTGATGCTGGAACCAAAAAGGGGGCGGGTTTGTTTGGTTACTGCTAATTTCTAGTAAGCAATAAACCGATGCAAGGTAGAGTGGAGTGATCATGAACTAAAAGCAGAAGGGATTACAGTCAGTAAGTAAGTAGTTCTGAAAGGGGGGGGGGGGTCCCGTAATCAAAACTGATTTTTATACGAACTCATATAATTCAGAAAATGTTCAGGGTTTAAATTGGGAAATTAGGGTTCAGACGATTGGAAATCTGGAATGTACCTGTTTAATACGTAATAATTTGGACGAAAACTAGTATTTCAGAGTTTAACGTTTTCAAATTTAATAGAATTCCCAGTTAGTTTGATATTAAATGCATGACTAAATCAGATACTTTAATGTATAACTGAAGTTAGGATTGGGAACAGCGTGTGTCTGCTTGCAACAATTGAGATCTAGTATAAAAATGATTGGGGTAGGATTGCGTTGCAATTATGTAACCTAAGTGATAAAATAGTGTGTTGAAATCATGAATACATTTTAAGGGGGGGGGGGCAAATGGGCAATTATAGGAGTAACCAGGGAGCGTGGTTTCAAGGCGAGTGTAATGGAATCTATGAGAACAATATTGTCGGTAGAGCTAAGCGTATACAGAGCCGCTCGATCGAATACAAGGGATATAACAAAGCAATGGATGGCCAATAATTGAAAACAGGGGAATAGGAATTAGAGTATTAAAGCAGAAGACGTTAACGATTAGTGGAGTGAAGGAGAATTATATTAGTTGTCAATTTACATTACATCTTTATCTCGCTCTTAAGTTATCTTTATATATATATATATATATATTATATGTAATATATATATATATATATTTGGTATATATAATATAATATATGTATATATATGTTATATATAATATATATATATGTAAATGTTATATATAACATATCTATATATATATTATGTATAATATATATATATATATATATATATATATATATATATATTATATATAATATATACGTGTTATATATAATATAATATGTATATATATATATGTGTTATATGTAATATAATATGTATATATATACATATATGTTATATATAATATATCTATATATGTATATATGTTACATATAATATATATATACATATATTTTATATGTAATATAATATATATATATATATGTTATATATAATATAATATATGTTATATATAAAATGATATATGTATATGTGATATATGATATAATATATATATATATATATATATATGTGTGTTATATATAATATAATATAATATAATATATATATATATATATATATATATATATATATATATATATATATATGTTATATATATTAATCAATTTACATTAAATGTTATGGATTAAAAATAAACATGTTTTTATTGAGTACAATTTGCATTGAACAATAACAGTTGAAATAGATTTCTCATCTGTACATCTTTATCTCGATCTTAATTTATAATTATATATCATATATAATATATATATGTTATATATAATTTATATATATGCTATATATAATATAATATATATTTATATATATATGTTATCTATAATATATCTCTATATAGATATATTATATATAATATATATATATATTATATACAATATAATATATATATGTGATATGTAATATAATATGTATATATATGTTATATGTAATATAATATGTATATATATACATAAATGTTATATATAATATATATATATGTATATATGTTACGTATTATATATATATATATACATACATGTTATATATAATATAATATATATGTTTTATATGATATATGTATATGTTATATATAATATGATATATATATATATATATCTTATATTTGATATAATATATATACATATATATATATACATATATATATATATATATATATATTATATGGGGTAAGGTAATGAAATGTCGTGGTAGACAAAATGTGTGAAAAATGGCAAATAGAAAACAGGTTAAAGTGCAGGAGAAAAACCAAAACAAGATATTAGACCGGTTTTGTTAGTGTTAGCGAACGTCTGCAGAAAAAGTGAAGATTTAGAAAGAATTAATTTGAAAGACACATACATGGGAGAAGGAAAAGATGACCTGATTGGACTATATGAGAAGACTTTTAGTGACATTGAAATATGACAAGTGGTAGTATAATACATAGTTATATAAATCTTTGTACTCATAACTATTAAATATATACCAAAGAGTTTGTAATCGTATATATATATATATATATATATATATATATATATATATATATATATATATATATATATATATATATATAAAACTGCTAATGATTTCGACACTCAAGCTGGATATGAGGAGGGAGAAGGCATACTGAAATGCCTATTATATATTAAAAATAAATGAAACAAAAATAAAATGTTTAACTTAGTTTCTAAATAAATTCACCAGTTTTAGTTTGCATAACTCCTCGCCTGTATGCTGAAGACTCATGGGAGCCAGACACTTTAGTAGTTCTACCGAGTTCCTGTTCAGGACATTAGATCATTAGTCCGTCAACAGGAAAAGATGGATCACAAAAGAAACTATCAGGAACTCTCCCTGTTTTTAATCAAATATGCATCAATATATATATATATATATATATATATATATATATATATATATATATACATGAAGTAGATTAAGATACATTCAATTAGTACCTCATTTATATTAGTAACAAGAATTTAAACAGACAACAATTTGGCGTACGATCGTTTCTAAAACGATGTTGATACTTAATTTGTTATTATAATCGACCATTGAGCTGATGTTAATAACTGTAGTATTTGAAGTCTTTAAATGCCTGTATTTCGACTATTTTATATTGTTTCGATGGATACTACACCCCATAGACTGGTATCGTCTTGGCCTTCGGGGCTTGATTTACGCCGGTCTGAGGGTCTGTCCTATGCAGTTCAAGGAGGTCCACCCTCCCAGGCTTCGCCTCCCCACTTCGGGAGGAGTAGGTTTATTGCTTACTGCCTGAGGCGCCCCTACCGGGGAATGCCGACGGGGCTGCCCAGGCAATTTTTAATGGCCAGAGTGCTCACTTTCTCGGGCGCTGGCTTTTACAACTCCACTTTCCGACCCGACCTTGGGTCACATCTTACCTTGTGGGAGTAAGATAACACTGGCCTTGTGCCTAACCTCCTGGGGAGGTAAATAAAATAAATCACATTTATACCATATTTAAGTTAAAATATTTGACAATAAATTTTAATTTTGATATATATATATATATGTATATATATATATATATATATATATATATATATATATATATATATATAAGGTTAATACAACAAAATATATAAGAGGCAACTAATATCTTTAATTAGTGAACATCCGAATAAAAATAAAGCTTAATATACTGGATAGAGCATTAATAGCAATAGATGAAGTGAAAGAATAAAATAAGGTGCGAATCAAATTTTATTACAGTCCAATGTTTAGGCAAATTTCTTAAAGTCCTTAACTCAAGAGTTTTTAAAGAAAATCTTCTCCTCAGAGGACCATTACCGAAATGACATTAATGCAGGTACTAACAATTAAACTTTGAAAATATATAAAAAAATAAATATAAAAAAATAAAGGTATAAAAAACATCAAATATATCGGCCCAAAACATACTTTTTTGTAAACCTATACAGTTCACCCACGTCAACAAGCTTAAAATAGCTCTAGGCCAGACATCAAAGAAGTTGATTAAGAAACAATCCAAATGGTGAGTGGTGGTCCCAAAATGAAAAATGTTATCCAGGCGGGAAATTCGTTAACTATCGATTCAGTAGATAGTGAAAAGTGTATTTAACGTGAATGCAAATTAATAAAACGATAAGAAAACGATACGGAAAACATATCATATGAAAAGTTCAGGAAACTCACTTTGCCTGATTATTGAACTGAAATAAAATTTGATCCGCACCTTATTCTATTCTTTTACTTCATCTATTGCTATATATATATATATATATATATATATATATATATATATATATATATATATATATAGATAGATAGAAGAAAAAAGAGTGATAAATATGCGACGATTGTCTAAATTTATTTCAAATTTCAATTGTTCAATGCAAGGTGTAATCAGTAATAAACTAGTGTTTATTTTTCTTTCCTTAAGCCAAGGCTTTTCAAAGATCGAAATCTTATCATCAGAGGAGAAATACAGATGGATAAGTTGGCTTTCGAAAAAACCAAAGTTTAAACATTTGAAAATTATGAGAGTTGTTATTAAAAAAACGTATTGAATGAAGAGAAAAGTTTCGTGAAAAGATAAGCAAAAATGTCCGGGTGGTAAATTTCCGTTGAAAAAAGTCCGGTGAAAATTGTAGAAAGTGAAGAAAAACTCTTTGTGTGGGAGCAGATTGGATGAAGTGCTCAAAGTGTAGGTCAGTCCAGATGTACTTAAAGGAGGTTGAAAAGAGGAAGACAAGCCATTTTTTTGATTTACTTCCGGGCCTAGTAAAACAGTAGAGTCTCGTACAAGGTTTAACTCAAAATATATATACATATAAAGTAAAACGTAATACAAACATAACTTACGCGCTTTTGTGTAGGGAGGATTTGAACATGTACTATTTATTTACTCTCCGCGTTTGATATCCTAGGTATTATAGACGCTGACTGTCGAAAAACACTGTCTAGCTAAACTAAGCAGCTGTGCTACAGCCAAACAGTTGAATGTGCATCTATGTTGAGAGTTTTACATCTCTTGTTGTTCTTTTTAATTTATATATTTGTCCATCTCTTTATAAGAATGTGAATGATGATTTTTCAACTCTACGCATTATAAATATGTATTTATTTTCTTTTCGTAATTGCTCTATCATGAATTTCCTTTTGTTCATTTCTTTAGTTTCTGGTGTTTTATTGTCCATCTTTTTGTTTTCAATGGCTTTGCTTTTAAATCCAATCGACTTCCTGCTGTATTCTTTCATTATTCATTCACTGACTTCTCTTCATTTATACTATCATTCTGATTTTTCTGTTTCTGTATTGATTTTTTATCTCTTCTTTACGCTCACATTCTAATCACCTCCCATTGTTCCATCAAGCCTACAAAGAAAATCTAAGGTGATAAAAATGAATACTGCCTCCATATATAACCTTGCTTCTGACCTGCCAATGACAATGATAAGTGCGCATGCGCATAGCAATGCAGTATCCCAAATCCCCATCTGGTTTTGCAGTTCGTCGAACTTCGAATCGATAAACATTCAGCATGAATTCAAGAACTCTGACGACGACAAAAGACGCTATTTCGTCGCATTACTTTATCTTCTTTGTGTGTAGTTTGTTCTCCCGCCCGCCTAAAAAGAACACGCCTTCTAAATATCCACCTGCATTCCATTATGCAGACAAGAGGGATACGATGTATAGCTTTTTTGTTTCTGCGAAAAATAGATTATTAAGTTTTATATTCAGAAAAAGACTACCGATAATTGCTTGCCGACGTACACCTGTTTCATTTTATACAGCTCTTTTTGTTTCAATGGTTACATTATATAGTTGAGATAGATATTATAACCATACAACAACATGTTACTATTGCGCTGTGGATAGAAATATATGTTAGTGCTGTATATAATCAGATGTATAACGATGCTACTTCATTTTGAAAATTAGAGAGAAGCCCTACTATGGGCATAAGACTTACTGACTTCTTCATGTGTATCCGCAAAAAAAGAACACGTCTTCTAAATGTCCACTCGCACTCCATTATGCAGATAAGAGAGATACGATTCATAGCGTTTTTCTCTCGGACAAAAGTAGATTTTCAAGTTTTATATGGTGAAGAGACTACCAATAATTGCTTACCGACGTACACCTGTTTGATTATATACAGCTTTATGTGTTTCAATGGTTCCACTAAATAGTGGCGATAGATATAATAACCATATAGCAATATGTTACAATTGCGCCGTTGATAGACATTCATGTTAGTGTCATATAGTCATTTATGATTCTCAAAATGTATAACTATGTTATTTCATTTGTAAACTTAGAGTGAACCCCTTCTATGGGCATAAGACTTACTGGGACATACTCGCTTTGTATTAAGTCGTGCATATCTACCGACCGGACTACTCCGAAAGTTCATCTAAAACCTTAACTTGATACGTTAACTCCTGAGGGCAACTTTTATACATGCATCTGTTCGAACTTGTTGCTAAAAATTAGCATTTAAAATCAATAGTATTCGGAGTTGCTGGAACATCATTGTTTTGTAATAAGTAGTGTTTATAATTCGTGCGCGTTACTCGTCAAGCTCATCTAAAACCTAAACTGCATAACCAATCATAATTTGACAATGACTCACTAGATAAATTCATGTGTATAGGGTTGCACGCTTATTTTACGCAGTGATCGTTTCCTTGTAGGCAACAGACATAGACAGTGATTCTATTAAACAGAGACGTTTTAGTATACAAACACATATTACAAGTCCTGTCTTGTGATCGCTTCTATCGAGACTTACAGATATCTTTTTTTCTAAGAATCCATTCACCTTTTTATATGCGACATAACTTTTGTCTATTTGTATTAAACTTCAATTCTCACGCACCTGCATTCACAGTAATAGTTAACAGGTGTATAAGCCAACATATGCACTTGCTAATTAGCTTACTCGAATATTTATCATATCCATCAGGTCATCTATTTTCACCTGCACCTGGCGCCAGGCCTTGATAACATATTATTATGTAGTTAAATGTACATTTGTCTTCAATATTGTAATAGTATTAAACGTAAATTATCGCAATATGAAAATGAGACATTTATTCATGAGTGTCTATTTACAAATTGCGTTTTTCCAGTTCTTATTAATACTAACCCGGTCATATAATACTAAACCATGAACTGTTTCATTCTCTCCGTAGGATTCAAATAGTCTTTATAAGAAATTAATATACACTATAGATTATGTGCGCCATCGGTTATTATCAAAGGCAACATTTCATAAACCAATTCCCGCCAAGTAGATAATCTAGCATTAGACAGACTTATATAAACTTTTCACATTCATTAGTTATTTATACGCCATACTGATATTGAAATTTAAAGAACGTTGTTTTTTCTTCGTCACTCTCTATTTATCTTTCTGTTCACACATATATATATATATATATATATATATATATATATATATATATATATATATATTCAAACTTAACTTTATAGTATTCTCCTTGATTATATATATATATATATATATATATATATATATATATATATATATATATATATATATATATACATATATATATTCCGATGGGTGGTTTTCTGTTTTAGACAGTGCCAGGTCGAACTACCATCTGAATATTATTGAGGCGTTAGTTATTAACAACTCTCGACCTAGCCTGTGTAGACAAAAGAGTTGGAAGCATCAGTTGGAGATCTTTAATGATTCAATGCCACCATAACTTTGAGAGATTTACCTTTTTTTTCCTCTCTCATCGTTTCTTCCAACTGAAATAAGTTTTTCCCCTCATATCTCATTCGACTTTTAGTTTTTTATTTACCATTCTGACGTTTCCTCTCAGAGGGTCAGACGATAAGGCCTTAAGGTAATTTTAACAATTTTCCTTTTCTTTTTTTCACCCACTCGTCTGTTTCATTGATTAAAATAATGCATTCTCTAAAATTTATCCTACAATTCTGTTGTACACGAAATTTACTTATATTTATATATATATATATATATATATATATATATATATATATATATATATATATATTCATATCCAAAGTTAACTTTATGTTCTTTTCTGGGCGTATACTCGATTAACATTTAATAGGTACAGCACGATGTATTTTATTGACAAACAGTAATAAATCGTTATCTATGTTATACACACATGAGTCTGACAATCTAGGTATGGCATAATGTGTCATTGCACTGGATACACAAAGCTAAAAAATAACATGAAATACATATTAGCAATCAATCAGAAATCGGTGTGAAACGATTGTTAATCAATTGAATATCTTGGAGTTTCGTATTTTAAATTTTAGCAATCAAATTTTAAATATTAGGGAAATTTACTGAATACAAGTTACTTCATCTCTTTTTCTCTCTGTATCGCTCTCTCTTTCACTCTCTCTTTTTCTCTCCCATTTGCCGTAATTAAGAAATGCGGCAAAAACTGATCCAAGATAACTAAAAGCAGAGGCCACACGCTAGCTATTGCAGATCCGCACGTATTTTCTTGGTTTACATATTTTCTCCCTAAATGTTGTATCACGATTCGAAGAACAGATATATAAACGATTTGTCAATATAATAAAATGGTTGTAGAAAGAACGGCAAACACAAATGTTCAGGACAATATTCAACCAGGGTATACGTTCCCAGCAAACACCGTTTTTACGTAACTCCAATTGCTCGGGTATTCACTGAACCTTGTAATCTGATCTACTCTGACTGAGTGAAAATCCCCATTTAAAGCTCTAACTGATAAAACAACTTGTTTCCTTCACCGTAATTAAAATTGCCACGCCACGCCACGCCACTCCATTAACCCTTAAATCCTTCTATCTTCAATACAATTTTCGATTGTTTTATAGACCACCAAGGTTAAGCGTTTAATGCAATCATCGCGTTTATGTAAAGTGAATCGCTTTTTCGGAGAACATATTGTAAGCCTTTTGTTTGGGGCTCGAGATCTAATCACGCCGAAGTCACTCACACGCGAAGCATGTCGCCACGTGTATTATTGTAGCTGCTGGCGAGCAAGTTTTTTGTGTATCCATACATCATTTGCCACATGTATCTCCTTTGCAATTTTAATTCATTGTAAATTGATTCTTCGCTGACAGGATACACACGCTATTATGTACGCCAGTACACCATTCGATGCAAACGTATCAGTCAGTGATGATTGGCCAGTATGATTTTTCTAAAAAGAACATTTCTCGAATTGTGATAAGACCGGGTCAATTAAAAGAAGGGAATTTATACAGTAACCACTTCTATCATATAACTATGCCACCCACCTTAGTGGATGTACTACAACTACGATAGTAATGTTAGTCCTCTTGATTAATAGTTGATTTAGTCACTCGTCGTATGTTTGGTTTATCCCTGATAAAATCGGTTATCTCTCTACGTACAGTGAATGAGAAAGTAGGTAGATACTGAGAAAGAATGGGAATAATATATTAAATACGGTATTGATCCGCTTAAAGGATAACAATTATTTAGTATTTTGTACTGATGGGTCACTGCTTATCAGAGTCATGGCGCGACTGATGAATAAGTATCACAAATTGGTTGGACTGTGATCACCTTCACGAGAAAATTGGAAACAGTCGGTGGAACAGATAGATTAATTAACAAGATTTTACTTTCCGAGAGGACCGCCCGACAAGTATTTATTTACATCAAACTTGAAGGTGACTATGCTATAATCGATTGTGAAGCAAACTGGCTTTATCTTGTTCTACTGATTGGATATTCTAGGAAATAAACTCTGCTCATGTGATTCTGTTTGGTAAAGAGAGAGAGACAGGCAGATAGAGAGAGAAAAATAGAGAGAGACAGCCAGACAGAGAGAGCGAGAAAGAAAAGTTATTTGCAAGGGTTGCAAGTTGATGAGTTCTTGCTGTAAATGTTTTACAGGGTGGGACCAAAGATTGGAGTTGAGTCGAGCACCTACCGTGAACATAATGATACAGTAGAGAGGGACTACAAAATTTTATTCTGTCTAAAAGATGCTGTAGAGACGAGAATAGATTGCTCTCTATCAGACATTTTAAGTCGATTTTGCCCTCTGTCAAGACAAGACATGGTGTTGCGAGCAGAACCTTCCTAAATATGACAGCAGTATTCGATCTTTAGAGGGATATGTCTCTTTTACAGGTAGATGATTGCGTTAGGAGCCAGGTACTTTATGAACAGTAGAATGTTCAACCATTTTTCCAGGTACTCTACCAACACATTTGATGAAGGTCCTCCACTTCAGGTCTGGGGTGAAAGTCAGTCCCAGAAGCTTATCAGAAAGGGGTTTCCTCGACGAAAGAACTCAGATCTTATTTTATACAAGCAGTAAACCTCAGCACTATATTAAAGGACACATAAATACACTAGTGAATCGCAGTCTATTCGGCTTCTTGCGACTACAACGTTATAAGTTATAACTTGTAACGTTATTTTCACGCTACAATTTTTCATTGGCAAAAATATACGCCGTACTCGTTGGAAATGAATAAACAATTAAAGTAAGTTTCAAAATCCAGTGCAAGGAAATATGATGACAGAAGAACATATTAATTTATAAGAGAACGATAATATTGACTAATTAATATTTATTACAAGATGTTTATTTTTCAGAATCTCAACCGTTTTCGGTTCATTAATGCCGAATCTAGTCATTTTTGTAAACGCTTTTATGCTTCAAGTTCTTTATATGTTCACTTATTTATGCATGGTGTGTGGGGTGTTTGTTTTAATCTTTACGGTATGTCAACCTTTTTCGGGTTATTTAATGCCGAATCCGGTAATTGTGGTAAATGGTTTTAAGTTCTTTATATGTGCAAGTATTTATTCATGAAATTTGGTTTTGTTGGGTTTGGAGAGGAAATGTGTTGTTTTTGTTTTGAGCTTTGCAGAAAATGGTTGAGTTTTGGAAAGGGAAAGGAACAAATATATATATATATATATATATATATATATATATATATATATATATATATATGAGTATATGAAAGGATAAAAATAATCCGACGGTATGAAATTAAAAATGGAAAAGCGGAAGACCTTTTCGCTCAACGTTTCGCCCAAATTTCACGTGGGCTTTGTCAAGAGCGGACGAAGAATACAAAAATGACAAAAATTTTTGTATTCTTCGTCCGCTCTTGACAAAGCCCACGTGAAATTTGGGCGAAACGTTGAGCGAAAAGGTCTTCCGCTTTTCCATTTTTAATTTCATATATATATATATATATATATATATATATATATATATATATATATATATATATATGATAATTGTTTCCTCTCTTTTTCCTTTCGGTTGCGAGTTAAGTAGTGATACTACTTGTGTAGTTATCACCTTTTCATCATAATGGCCAATTTCAATATGTTCATTATTTTACTTCTATGTTATATTCTATGATAAATGCCAGTATACTTAAATCATATGCCCTTAATAGGGTTAAGATAAAAATTCATATACACTAAATGTACAAAAGCAAGGAAATTCCCAAATTGTTATACTTTTATTGTCATTAAGGGTATGCGAGCACAACAGGGCTATGTATTTTACTGGTAGGAATTTTTCTTCAGCGCACCTCACACACTTCATCCACTCATGCATAGAGATTTATACTGTAGTGATGTGATAATGAAATGGCTTGGTTGATATGTAGTCATACCCTTAATGACAATAAAAGTGTAAACATTTGGGAATTTCCTTGGTTTTGTACATTTAGTGTATATGAATTTTCATCTTAACCCTATTAAGAGCATATGATTTCAGTATACTGGCATTTATCATAGAATGTCACTACTTTTGTAAAGGCTATGCCTCAAGACAATGGTAATTTTTAAGGTCTTTTTTAATTTTCTGGAAAACTAAGGTATATGGTAAACTGAAATTAGAATGTCATCAACTAGACCCTAGAACCTCTATATCTGCCAAAAATCAGCTGAATCCATCAAATAGTTGATGAGATACAGGGTGGCACACACGTACACACGGATAACACAAAATCACTCCTGACCTTTCTGGATCTCTGGGTTGCCTTGACTAATGATGCTGAAATTCTACACACTTATAGAACCTATCAAATGAGAATTTTGTGCAAAGTTTTAAATAATTTGGTTTATTGGTTTTTGAGTTATGACTGATCAAAGAAATGAGATTTCTAGCATAGGTCGTTTTTGAAGTCTATTAAGGGATAGAGCGCTATCGCGCCTCCCTTGATTCAACTGTTAATAAGTTGATAGATATATATATATATATATATAGATAGATAGATAGATAGATAGATAACTAGATAGAGACAGATATGGGATAGAGAGAAAAACGACATAAGATAGTAGCGTGGATTCACACAACACAGTGAGAGAAGATTAGATTGATAAAATGCCGCTTGGGACGAGATTGGTGATTTGGTGAATAAACTGCAAATAAAGACTAAGTGGAACAATGAAAAGAAATTGTTTTTTCAAACATAAGGCAATCCCCGAAACAAGAACTGGTGTGTATCCTTAAATCATTATGGTAAAAAAGCATTAGAGGAACACACCAGTTTTGTTATAATAACTAGATATAGCCATGATCGTTTAGGTCATACCGCTAATACTGTTATGTGGTTTGAGGCAAAACGAAAAATAAAATGTTAATTTTATTATATTGGTACTCACTAATCATCGTCAGTGATTGCTCACCTATACAACCTGTGGTATTTCCTGGAGTTTGAGTGACAACAAGCCTCCCCAGATTTCCAGTATTCTTCACTTCTTTTCGATAACTATCGCACATAACCTTGCAGTATCGCAACAGTCTCTTACCATTGATTTCTCGCTGGTAAAGCCAATTGGTATTCTCTGGGATTTGGGTGGCAATAAGCCTCCCCAAAGTCCCAGCATTCTCCGCACTCTTGTAGTGGAAGTATGGTTTTTGCCGTCCCTCCTCGGTCTTCTCACCTTCTTCGACTTTTTATAAATATTTTGTTTTTTTATATATATTATACTATATTATATTATACTATATTATGTTATACGATAACATATTATATCATTTTTTTTGGAGGGGGGGTGCTTTGGAAGGGAGGAGGACAGCTTTTCGTGTTTCTTGTAATTTCTGTTCATTGGCTCATTTTGTGGGTTCTGTTTGTTGAGGCCGGTGTAATTTATTAGAGGGAATATTATGAAGTGATGTTTCTTGCAGTTTCTGTTCATTGGTTTGTGATGTAGTGTTCTTCGTGTGGTTTTATTTTCTTCCTGTTGTAAATTCCATGTGACTGTTTACCCTTTGTAGCGTATGCGGCTTAGTTTCCGCATTCAATGATTTTCCTTCCGATGACAGCTGTTTTGATCATTGCCGTATTTTGTACTGTTTCGCGTGTCCCTTTGATTCCAATTTCTCCAAGTCTTTTCTCCAGGTTTTTAGGAAATGTTACTAGTGTTCCTACAATTATTGGTATTACACTGACTGTTTTCATGCTCCATATTCCTTTCAGTTCGCTGGCTAGTTATGTGTATTGCTTCGTTTTTTCGTGTCTTTGTGGACTGTTAGAACGGCGAAGTCTACGATTTTGCAAGATGTTTGCCGTCTTGTCGATTATAATAACATCAGGTCTACTTGCTCGTATAAGTTAATGTGTGTGTATATCCATGTCCCAGAGGATTTCATGTTTTTCGTTTTCCAGTACTGTTTCTTGTTTATGTGTGTACCATTTGTCTGCGTATTCGAAATTCAATTCCAAGTGTATTACTTTCCCAACGCAGCCATGTCTGTTTTTTGTATTCTATTATAATATATTGACTTTGCTAATCGCGTTGTTTTGTGCAACTGTCAGTAGTGATTCAGTTTCTGTGTTAATGTGCCTATTTAGTAGGCATGTTAAGGTGTGTTCGTGAGTCTCTTCTCTTGTCATTCTTATTAAAGGTCCGTGTGACTGTTTCTCTTCCCACATTTTTTGTCTTATCTCTTGTCCGTCTGTTTTTAACATTGTTCGTTTCACGGTGTCTGTTGCTGCGATGTGTTATGCATTTTTCTTATTATTTTTTGTGTCATTCACACAGACTCTAATACTAACCACGCTTCTTTCCCCATCTATCTTTATCACGCAGAGTCGGTCATTATAACCCTTCGGGTGCAGTACAATGTGCATGGTTATTTCATTTCTAGTCTTCTGTTCGAGATGTCTCGGTCTTTCTTTGGTCAAACTAATAAATATTCCAGAATATTTTATTAGTGATACTGCCTAGGTGTTTATTCTTTTTATTGGGTTCCTGATACATAACTTAGTTTCTAAGAGTTTTCCTGTTCTTTTTATGTATTTTTCCAATCTTCTCTTTTATTTTTGTTTATATGAGTGTGTCTGCTTCCTAAACTCCCAAACAGTTGTAAGTTACATGTTTGCCAAGTGCCCTCATCTCCCTGTTGTTGGGTAGGTCAATACCTTACGCTGCCACCAGTTTACCTTTGTTCATCTCTCATATGCACTTTTATAATCCGAATTCCATTTGAATATCCTGGTGTACATTCTGCAGGTGTCTATTCTTATTTATAGCTTTTTGTTCTTCGAAAATATGTTCACGTCGCTCATATACATGAGGTGGTTTACAAATTATTCTGTATTAGTACATGTCCATAGTATATTGTTAAGTGACATTACTGCCATGATTAACAGTAGCAGTGATAGAGAATATCTTTAGAATATGATTCCCTGTATTCTTATCTTAAGTATTATCCACATACTGCCAGTTCTTATCTCTACATTTCCATTGTTTCAAATTGATGATCTTATCTAAGATTGTGTACATACTCAATCACTAGATTATCCATGCTTTCGTAAGTGTTCTTGTAGACGATCCATATTATGTCTCTGTTCTTTTTTTCTGATTTTTACCTCTTTTAGAGTCTTTTGATATATATAGAACGGGTCGTGTGTCCCTCTTTTCCATTTCCGGCATTTTTTCTGTTCCTCCTGAAGTAGTTCACGATTATTTTAATAAAGTGGTAACTTTTTTCTATCAGTTGCAATGTTAGGATTTTCTACATGGTTCGAAAACAGGGTATTGACCTGTAGTTGCTTGAGTATCTTCATATGTCGGTGTCTTTTTGTATCAATATGGTTCTCTCTTTGATTATCCATTCTGGTATGTCTGTTTCGTGGGTACATGTTCTAAGGTTTTTAATTTGCTTTTCCTCAAGGGTAATGGATTGTTATTAACCAATATGCATGTATTCCATTGTTACATGGTGCTTTCAAGTTTGCCATTTTACTTAGGATAGTGTTGAGCATGTCCTTGTTAATTACGTTTTCTGCCCTCTCTTTAATTTGTAACAACTATTATTTCCTGTGTGTCAGCTATTCGGCTTTTCTATTGTGATCTTGTCGCTTCTCACCTATTTCTACTCCAATAGCTTCTTTCCTCGTAATGCTAGCCTCTGGAATTCCCTCCCTGCTCCCTAGTTTCTCGACATGCAGAGGTTAAAAAGTAATGTAAACAGACATCTCGCTACACTACTCCCAACTTAGGGTGAACCCCAAAACTTACACTCTAATTCTCAGTAATCTGTTACGTCTACAGTGGCGTCCTGCCTTGTTCGGGGTGAAATATGTTAAACAATTGCTCCAGTAGACTTTATTTGCACCCAGGTCCGGTTGTTCTGTTCTTGTTCTTCCTCTGCACACGTTGTATAAAATTGGATTTCGTTGTTTTCAAAAGTCCCGGTTTTTTCTACTGTTTCGACTTGTATCTGTATCGCCTCAATCGTTCTTCTTTTGCTGTTATCTTCTGTTTTAGTTCTGATTGAGTCTTTCTTTGGGAGTCAAATGTTCCCTTTTACATTAATTTCTGTTCTATTTCATCTTATTTACCGCTTTGACTTCTTTTTGAAGTTTGTTGATCTGGGTTTCCAGTTTGATCAATCATCCACGTTTTGTCAGTCTTTGTTATTGTTTGTGTTTTCACTTACTACTTTGGCCCCTGCATAAATAAAGTTGTTTAACTCTGTAATAGTGTTTGTTGAGATGTATGGGAGAAGTTAATTTACATATTCTGTTTCTAATTTATGTTTCTTCTATATTTGGTGCCTGAGGGATGTGAGTTTTAATTTGATTTCGTTCATAATTCGTATAGTGTGTTCTACTTCAGCTACTTTATCTGCATTCTTATTCCTAGTATATGTCTCAATATTTTCAGTGTGCATGTGTTTCCGGTTTCAATGCGTATGTTTTACATTACATATTCTTTTTTTCATATGTTCTATCATTTATGTTTGGTTGTATTTACATTAGTTAAAGCTTTGATGTCCAACCGTTCTTTAAAATTATGTCACACTTTCTGCGGTTCTTTGTTCCGTTGTCTTCTAGTCAGTAGACATGCTCCATACATTTTTCATTCGCTTCTGATAGCTTTCTTTGTGGGTGGATTCTGTAGTAACACCATCACTAGTCTATTCTCTTTTATTGTTCATTTTTTCTTCTGGGTGTTTAGTTTGCTATATTATCTATTTTTACTGTCATGTGTTTGGTCTGTATTGTGGTTGCCCATTAAATTATGAGGGATACTTTTCTTGTTTTGGGTATGTGCTATTCTTATTCCTAATATTAGAATGACCAACATTTACATGAAGTAGACCGGGTCCCCCATGTTGGCCAACGAGGGAGCACATGTCGGTCATGACAATCAGACCTTTTTTTCTTTATTATTATTATTATCATCATCATCATCATCATCATCATCATCATCATCATCATCATCATCATCATCATCATCATCATCATCATCATCATCATCATCATCATCATCATCATCATCATCATCATCATCATCATGATGATGATGATGATGATGATGATGATGATGATGATGATGATGATGATGATGATGATGATGATGATGATGATGATGATGATGATGATGATGATGATGATGATAATAATAATAATAATAATAATATAGACGTGTTATTATTGTTTATTATTCTTCTAGTGAAATGAAGAGAATTATAATATTTCCTTACCATTATTGAAATAGCAAAATGATAATTAATATATAATGTATATAGTAACGTGGGTAAATTCTATCAACCCTTGCTTGTATGTACACATCGCTGTCGTCATGTGTCTCACCAATCTCCAAACTGTATCTCTCTTGATATATAGGTGTCAACAGCCAGTGACTTCAACTGCTGCGCGCCGTATAGGAAAATGTAATATTTACGCACGTACTAACATGAGAAGTGTTAATTCAATGCTCGTGTTTAGCAATGAAAACTGAAACATAAACTACTGACTTGCCGGCCGACAACTCGTTTCATAAACATGCGAGGACACGCTGGAATGCTCGATTGTGGATTATTTTGCTTTCACTTGAATATTTCGTACTGTAAATTGCCGGGCATTTAATATCTGTCAATATAAAGAAAGAAAAAACAAAATACAATTTACATTTGATGAGATAAATAACAATAATTCTGGACAGTCTGTGAGATCTTATCCTTTGAAACCATCAAGTGTGCGTCGACATGGCTGCAATTGTATTTCCTTATCATTAGTTCATAAACAAATGTGAGCATCGGCAACTATAATCACATATTTGATCTCGATGCTGCTATATGGAGCAATTAATCTCAATGATATCACCTAGGGAAAATCAATAATATATTATATCGCCGAGGCGCCAATCTTCTCATTCACAAACGTGGGAGATGTACAAATATCGGCTAATATCAGATCATTTCAGCCACTTTATGAACACTGTTTCGTTCAGTGTGTATATTCTCACGGCATATGAATCTATATTAATTAATTTGATTATGAAACAATATATATGTATATGTATATATATATATATATATACAGGGTGGGCAAAAATAAGGGTCCTATTTTTAAAAATTTATAACTTTTTTATTTATTGATTTTTTTTTTTTTTTTTTTAAGAATAAGTAAAGGACCCCTTCCGAAGCAAGCATGAGCCGTATTAGCTCTAAGGAACGCACCCTCATTTAGAAAACATTATTTTTGCTTAAGAAACTCAAAACAGTGTAAAAAACAATACTTTAGTTTTTGTAAGTTTTAAGAAGTGTTTTTCGGCTAAAATTTGTTTTGTTTATTTCAAAAAATCTCGGAAGGGTCAGTTTACACACACATAAAGTTTTGTGAGTTTAACTTTTATTTTGTGGAAGTTATTCAAATTCAAGTTATTCAAATTTAAAGATAGGACCCTTATTTTGGCCCACCCTGTATATATATATATATATATATATATATATATATATATATATATATATATATATATGGATGTATAGGGTACACATTGTGTGTAAATTAATTTAATTGTAGATTAATTTGTTGTAAATAAATATCAAAGTCTGTGCGTATGTGTGTTTTTCTGATATTTGTGTGTTTCCTATGGAAAGAAGTTAGACAGTCTACATAAAATTGCAGGACAATACAATAGAAGTATTCCCGAATCTGTTCGTGCAACTATACGATGTCTATGACGGCATGATATTTTTATATGTTATCTATATCTTATTTAAAGGAAATTTAAATTATGAGTATGAAACTTTATAAGAGAAGACAATGGAAGTGGCACCGACCATTTAAGTTAAGGAGGCTACGTTGGCTAAACTTTTTTGAAAACGTCAAATATATCCTATTATGATGAAATGCATATCATATGTGTGCAATTCTTCCGGGGAAGGCAATAGGAGTTGTCTCAAATCTCTACAGTAACCTATATGTGCCGGATATGTGTGTGCCCCACGTCTAAATAATGAAACGGATACCGAACCTTTGCAAATGTCAAAATCATATGTATAAGACACTAATTAAGAGAGTTTTATAACATTTCTGCTCCTAACGTCTATATTAGGAGGCTAAACGAGAGGAGGGGACAATATAAACCGAGAATGTTTCATGGTGGTATGAGCATTGTAAACAAGTGCATAGTGGCTATCCTCATTATTTCCCGAACAACGTCTAGTCTGCCTTGCTAGTTTTATAAACGATAGATTGGACTGAATCTACATATCAATTTATTAATCTTCATCCCTCTGCAGTAAATTTACACACAAGTTCAATTAATTACTGGAAATTTAGATCTACAAAAGAAGGATCACTCTGGACGGTTTTGAAGATGTCCCATGATTGACTTCCTTGCTATACGGTATAATCACATTGGCACACCGGTTCTCGTTTGATCACCGTTGAGCCTGGTAAGTACCAGATGGGTGACCATTTGGAAATACCAGACGCTCTGTGTAGGAGGACGTCGACACATCCATTCAAGAACTGCAAACACCTTAGGACTTCATATCCCTTAACCGGTATATGCATTCTACTGAGGGTTGCTTGTGATTTTGATACTCCCATTAAACTTCCTCATTTGGAAGAAGCCGGTTCAACCTGCTCAGTGTTAAAGCCGAATCAGGTAGGTGCCTCCCGGTGAGCGCGTTTCATGTGATTAGCATTAAACCAACCATCCTTCTTAAACCTGACGGTATGCCTGGTATGAATGCCTTCTGAGATGATCCAACACAGATACAAACTTCATCGTGCCAGAGACCATAGGACGCGGCTGTCATATATAATAACATGGAATATACATCAACTCTATGTGAATATGAAATTGGGAGTAATATGAACGGAAAGGTGATTCCACACACTCAAAATATAGAAGTGTCAACGGATAAAGTACCGTAGTATGCTCAGGATATATTTTATTTAACAGATAAATTAAAGCTACTGGCACTCCAGGTCAGAATATTTCCGTAATGTAGCATCCTTGTGCTTGTTTTACAAATACAATGGATGATGCTCCGATAAACTGGCTACTCTGGTGCCCCCTCGACGTAAATTCACTAGACCAACTCGACAATCAGTTAAATTCCATCCATTCACTGTGGAGGTCCCCAGATGCCGGAGAGCCTTTCACTCCAATAGCTTTTTTCGTCGTGCTTCTGGCCTCTGGAACTCCCTCCCTGTCCCCTGTTTTCCTGGCAGTACCGACATGCATAGGTTTAAAACTGATGTAAACGGACATCTCGCTGCACAGCTCCCAACTTAGAATGCGACCCTGAACCTACTCCCTAATTATTAGTAGCCCCTTACGTCCACATAGGCGTCCTGCCTTGTTTGAGGTGAACTATCATATTATAAAAAAGAACAAATGGCAACTATAAGGCGATTTAACGCTCCTCAAACTTGAAAATGAAAGTCATCCCACTGGATGCAGTTTAACGTCATGGAGAGGTGCATGTTATTATTTTGTTCGTAACATTGAAAATATTCTATTATGGCATACTTCATGTGAAAAGTAACGGAGAAAAACATAGCGTGTCTACATGTTCAATAGTTACAGTAAAATGTGTCTGGAAAATAAAAAAAAGATAAATGTATTATCATTTTCTTAATTAACGTTTTATTTTGATAACATCTTAAATTCGCGTGTTTAGGAAGTAACTAATCTAATGAAAACGTAATTGGCGATGTATTCTTCTTTAATACCAATTATATTCAATGTCGGTGTTATTGCAAGTTTACTATAAGTGGAGTGTCTAAAACATTAGTAGAAGTAGTAGTCAGAATAAAGTCAGTCTTCCAAGAAAGATACAAAATAATAATAAGAATACTACTAACAGTAATAATCTCGATATACAACAGTTACTTTAATATATATTTAATTTCTAGACTTATGGAGCCTACGGGTCGAAATTCTAGTATATAGTAAATATTAAATTGTGTGTAACGACAATACGTAGTTTAAGCAAAATAAATTGTTTTGGACGATTAAAAAATTTCCAACGCTATTGATGATGTTTACCTAGTTATTTTCTTGTTATTGCTTGTGTTTGAATTCATGTTTTGAAACCTGACGTAAATTATAAATATATGGAGTCACGCCAAAGCTATACTTATTTTTTAATGTAATGTTTTAAGCGCTATTCATACAAGAATCCAAATAGCTTTGTTGTTAGAACTTCAGACTGGAAATCTCAAGGTGTCGGTTTCTATTTCCGGTCATGGATTCCGCTTTATTTTTTGGGAATATTTTATTTACTATTAATGCGATGTTTTCTGTTTCTAAATGCAGTTAAGATATTTGATGTCTTGAAATCAGACTAATTCCGCAATGTAGTTATTACGTTAAAAAAAAAAGTGACTGACGTAGGGGCAAACAGACATTTCTATTTATACGAGATCTAATTAAATGTTTATTATAAAAGAGAATGTATATGCATTTACTAACAATAAAAGTTTATTATTTGGTTCCCCGATTCATAAAATCCGGGGACTTATGTTTTGAGGCATGTCCGTCGTTCGTCCGTCCGGATTTTTCTCCGCAACCATCCATTGAATTTCTCTGAAATTTTGCATGAAGTTGTAACTTTGGTCAGGTTAGAAAGTGACATTGTCTGATTTTTGAAAAAAAATCTGGTTAGCCCCCCAGGGGGTCAAAAGGCCCCGAAATGCAAAAAAAATGACATTTTTTGTCCCATAACTTTTCATCCATCCATGTGGAGGTAATTGTTTCTAATAGAAAATAAGTATCGCTGATTTCGGTAAAAATCTGGTTCAGGCCCCCAGGGGGTCAATAGCCACCAAAATGGCAAGAAATTACCCTTTTCTCCCATTCATTCAATTTTTCTGAAACTTGGCCAAAATGTAGAGACAATTGTTGTGGGTATATAATGAGCATCCTTGACCTCAGAAAACTTCTGGTTCGCGCCCCCAGTGGGTAAAAGGGGGGTCAAAAATGCCCCAAATTGCCCAAATGTATTGCATTTTACACTCGCCACATCGAGTCGCATACAGAGGGGGGCCACGCACGCGCGGCTTGTTATATTTGAACATGTGACGTGAACGAACATAAATACGGTTGGTCAATAGGACATAAACATATTACTACTACTAATAAAACTACTAATACTAATTATAGTAAATAAATAAACTAATAAGTATGCACAATTTAGTAGACCTGTTAAACGACTTCAAGTAAAAAGAAAACTGTAAAAACTCACATAATTATTGAAGATTTCGTAGACTACCTATGAGAATTAGACAACGTATAAGACAAAGTAAAGAGATACAGATGTCGGCCACCCAAAAACAAAACACTTGTCTGAAGAATACGCAAAAACGTGAAATAGAAAAGAAATAAAGAAATAATAAGCAACAATTGGACAATTTATAAGACAGGACAGAGTAATTTCGCGTCGGAAAACTCGCGTGGTAAAAAGGATGTTTGAAAAGAGAAACGAGATCTCAATTAGCAGCCGGTTATAATAGTGAATGCACAGTTAAACAGAGAATGTAGACTGAGGGCAAAGAAAAGATGCGTGAGCGATACTACAAGTTAAATGGAACCGGCCCAAAAGAAAATCAAAATATAGATTGTTGGGGTTTGAAAGGTAGTTAACTGAGAACTGTGCAAACGATTACACTTTGAACACATGAACAACAACTAGAGGCACTATAAGAAAAGGTCTAATATAAAATTGAAATAAAAACATACAAAATCCCTACAGGCTAAAACGTTTTTAAAATGAACAGGCGTACAACTGTATGTTACTAAAGTCTAATGGTCAAGAAGTCTGATATCAATTCTTCGTGGAAAACTGGTTATAAGCTTATGTGCGTTTGTTTAAATTTCTATTTATATTTGCATATATTAAGTTCTTCTTGGGGTTTTCATTTCAAAAACTTTTTAATTGATTTTAGTTTAACGAGTTATCTGTTTATTTGTATATATACTTATAAATATGTATCTTGTTATTTTAATTGCTATAGTTACAAAGGCGATTAGTCAATATCTGCAACAATGCTGAAGAAGATCTAACTAACTAGACATACTGTAAACAACATATCGGTTACTAGTATTTTCTCACCATATATATATATATATATATATATATATATATATATATATATATATATATATATATATAAAATTAAGTAATAAAATAAGGTGCGAATCAAATTTTATTAGAATTCAATGTTCAGGCAAAGTACCTTAAAGTCCTTAACTCATGAGTTTTCAAAGAAAATTCTTCTCCTCAGAGGACTATTACCGCAATGACATTACTGCAGATAATAAAATTAAACTTTGAAGAAATATAAATATATATATATAAATACATAAAATTATATAAAACATCAAATATATCAGCCCAAATATATATATATATATATATATATAAATTTCCAAATAAACCTTTGTATGCAGATGTATTTAATTATTTTTTAAATGATATGTATACTAATATAATCGTATAATATGTAGTGTGTTCATATGTGTTTACATTTGTTTAACAGTTCTTAATGTGTATCATGATGTAACATAGCCCCTTACATCATTCGTTGGTGACTCAGTATACCACTCATCATTCTGGTTGTGTTGATACACATCTCCGATACTTGAAATATCGCTATACAATGTAGCGTGAAATTGTTTATGTATCATGTGGTTGTTATCTGATTAAGGGGAGTATCGTTATGTAACTTGTTCTAACGTATTTATAGTTTTACGTTGCTTCTTATTTTAAATACGTGCCATTGGTTATGATTATAGAGGTATGTTTATATTGTATTTTTCTTTAAGATGTTTACTTTTTACTTGACAAGACAGCACGTTAGTTAAAACGGAAAATCTGCATTACGTGCCCATCACCGGTCGACCATTTAGCAATCTTGGCAGTGTCTGCTTTCGCAGGTTGTATCATAAATATATAAATTTGGTAACAGTGATTTGTTTTCTTCTTGTTTCGTGTCGAGATATCACGTCAGCACAGATCAGGGAGAATCGCGATGTTAATAGGAGTGTGTTTTTTAAAATTCAAGTCTATGTGATAACATACGCGCTAGTACGCAGTAGTTGGAGAAATCCGTCCCGAGCTACTTAATGACGCATCGACGAGTTAAAAAAACAATCAGATAAAAAACCAGACAAGAAATGCGAGAATTCTTAATAAATGTAAAATTTATGATCATTGTTTATCAAATATTTCAAAATATACGTGTTTTCCTAAGCGGTTACACTCATTTGTATTTTTCTGTTGTATTTTCGAGATCCCAGGTGTTATAATGACTTAACCGTAACAGATGGAGCCAACAGAAGAGGAATGATTGCTTAAAGAATAAAGTGTAACTAATATGAGTATGGCCTTACCACTGGAGTATCTTGCCGCATTTAGATCATTTGACAAAAATGTGCTAGAACTACACATACGAGATATTCTCGAGTGATTACAGGATTTACAACGTCTGGAAAAGAAACTAATCTGAGAGACACGTTGTCAAGATGAAGAACCGCATTGGTAACATAATTTCTTGCAAAACCGATATAAATAGAGCCCTGTCAGAATTGAATGCCTCCTTACTAAGTTCTGAGATTAACTCCATTAATCACTCCATTATCTTCAGCTACGTATGTAATGGAATTGGTCATACTAAAGATACATTATAGTACATTTACTGCTCTCGAAAAAGCAAACAAAGTTTCACTGCGGGATTTTCAAAGACGTTTATTTTTTTTACATCTGGAGTCAGCTCTTACGAGGAACGATTAATATACCTCAAAACGTATGTAGTAAATCGGCCATTTTATGTAATTTACAATTTATTAGAAAACGACCCAACCTATAGGGTTGCTATAAATATAATAAAAGAAATATTATTGTGAACGAGAATGGCTATTAGAGAGAGGATTTTAAAAAAATAGTGCAGCATACCCCAGAAATCGATCAATCATATGATCAGATAATCAAATACCTTTCCCAGGTTCCATAACAACTTAGTGAATTGGACTTTGAATATTGATATGATTTTCTGGTAGAGGATTCTGGAAGTGGATACATTGTGGCTAACATTTTATTTGACAATATTCCGAGGAAAATAAAAGCTGTACTTATTAGTGGTCCAAGCATTTTATATTCTGGCTAAAATTGTGTCTCCAGTAACGAAGTCATAAAGGTGGTACTCCGAGTTCGACAAACTGTAATTCTTACAACAAAACTTATTCTACGGTTTGGGTCGCGGTCAAATCCCACTAGGACGAATAACAACTTAGGATTTCGGCCGGACAGATTTTGTAAGGCAAACCATAATCTAATAGATAAAATCGATTGTTGCAATTGTTGTGCTATAAATAGACATGCTAGCCTTAATTTCTATACCTATCATTCATGCATTGAACGACTATGACGTTGTAGGCAGCTTGGATTGTATGAATGTTGTACAATCAGCAGCCATGATCGGGGAACCTGTTCGGTTGTTAAGGGAATATAATACTGTTGCAAGTATTGCGATTCTTGGAGAGACTACGCGTATATATGTCCTTATTAAAATTAGGTAAAACAAAAATAAATATTAGATCAGGTACAGGCAGAACATATTAAAATTGTGTACATCACCTTTAGAAATAGTTACTACTCAGTTTCTCTGAATTCTCGTACTGTATCGGGTTGTCAAATATTGTTAATCTTTAAAATAAAGACTTGAGCATACGGAATGTGATCTGAAGTTAAGGAAGGTTATAAGCTTTGTGGGGCAGAGACCCTGCAGATTCAGACAAATAACATCAAGTGTAAGAGTATTGCTAATAGTCTATTCTTATTGACAGTTTAATGAATCTCTCACACATAATACCAGACTTGCCACGAGTTTTTAAAAACCTCAAAGACAATAAATATTGTTTTCTGTATATTTTTAAAAGAGGAGGTGTCTAGTTATGGGGAATTCTTAGAGTTGATTTGATTCAGTATATGCACCCCGTGAAGGTTGTAAGATGTATGGGTAGTAGAGCCAAGGAGATGTCTGATGGTATAACCCCATCAAAACACAAAACATATTATGTATGAAGACACAATTATGCCGATAAGAATAGTTTAAAGAACCTTGACTTATGATAAAATTGCCACGCAAAATTATTGTACTAGTTTCCTTCTTGATAGAAATATGAATCTTGTTTCGATCTACGAAGATCCGTTTGTAGAAATCTTTGAATGATTCCTGGGGCTCCTTCTCATTTATTCCGTTCTATATATTGACAACCAGTAAATATCGAGGTTTATGAGAATGGATGGCCATTATCTAATAGATTACGATGACGTAAGAGGGGTCCAGTCAATAATAACATAGGTCTATAGGTCATCGACAGGGTGGTTCAGAATTGAAAATTAAACGCTACCGAGTATGTAAATATGTTTGAAGAATAAAAACTGGAATGGATAATCGAACCCAGAATTTACATCCCTGAAGAATACAGAGACCATGTGATGATCGCTCATAAATATGCACTTTAAAATAAAGACACCCGTACGAGTATTATCTACCCAGTGTTAAACTGTTTATTTAAAACTGGCAATTATGTACTTTTCAACGCAGTCAATTTGACACGAAATATTCCTAATTGAGCATTGCTTTTCAGGACAAATAAGTATGTTTTTCTGGTAGATATCAGAAAGGCATTTCTGATGATCCGTTAAACAGGCGATTCAGAGAGAAGTAAACACATTACATATGTTACACGTAGACGGATATACGTTTTGTTTGGATGCTAATACTTTCATGACGTCATGAGGTACGTTATCCGCGAGATAATTGAACCAACATGTTTCACTAGAACTTGTATGTGGATCACCTAATGAATACCTGCATTTATTAACTACTTGATTGGTAAAATGCACGAGTATTGATTTACACTACAATACTTCAACTTTTAAAATATAAAATTAAACAAAATCATCAAGAAGAAAAGCACGTTTGTCGCTCAGGGAAAATTGTGGGAGAAGATAATGGAGTATCTATATAATACCAAAAGCGATACAATAAACATACTCACGCAACTGCAGATAAAGAGAAAGATACTATCGGTTGCATTCAAGATATTTGGCTATTTGTCTCTGTGTCTAGTGGCAAGTCTGGTATCATGTGTGAGAGATTCATTACACTGCCAATAAGAATAGGCAATACTCTTACAATTGCTGTTATTTGTCTGAATCTACAAGGTTCTGCCCCATCAAACTTACAACCTCCCTTGACTTCAGATGAATTGTAGCCTCGGTTGGGATGAAGTTGTTTATAGGGAAATACAGTCACGATCAGCAGTTATTGCCAATCAATTATCTGAGGCCGGGCAAACAGATTATTTTTATTTTGTGATTCTTCTAAACGTACATATAGACACGTAGCATGCGTTACTAAGGTACATCACCATTATATTTTTACAAGGCCAACGTAGCACACATATAATCAAACACATTAGTCACGATTATATCATGCTATATTGATTGCTTACAAAGCAAATACACCACAAGAACGTATTTGCCAAAAACCGACTGGGAGACACCACTCTTATGGAAGCAGAATAAACTTAAAATTGTAATGTGTCAATTCAGTACAAATACGTGACAGCACCCTGCTGATGTAATTATCAGATGCCTTTTTACAACTAAACAAAGCACACATTTAGAATATTAGACTTCAAGCACTTCTTGGATTACAGACTAACCGACTTCTTGGCCTAAAAATGACTTACATTGATTGAGCCCTGAAAATAAAATAAATATCTTAAGTGTTTCCCGAAACTACATTCTACCGGGATTGTCTGCTGTTCCATTTAAAACAACTTGGAGTTGTGAAAATTGTCGAAAGGTCTCAGTCCATGAGTATGAGGTTACTAATCCCATCCTACTGGCTAATGACCAGTAGTTGATTGCCCTCATTATATTGGATTGTTACAGAAACTGTAAACACTTCAGTGTTACTGCTACCTTGAATAAGGTAAGACTATATTGATATTCGATAGCACAAGGCAGATAGGCCGTAACCTAAGTTTATATAAGTTCTCGTTGTGTCGGAAATCTAATTCGATTCCCTTCACGTGCCCAACATTTAACAATTTACTAAAGGAGCTGATCAATATCATAAAACCTTTCTTAAACACAGGGGGTGATCAAACATAGCTTTTTTCTTGTCTAAAGTCTTGATAAACGAGTGAAAATATACATTTTTGTGTTCACTTGTACGGAAGTAAAAGGTGTATACTTGCAGTTTGTCAAAGGTATAACCGTCCGCTAATTTTCATTGCATTCCTCTGATTAACAAACATTTATGGAATACCCTTACATGTGAAAATGACAAATCCTTCGTAGCAGACTGTTATTTCCTACATGATGCGTTCTCATCTAGTGAGTTTATGGAGTGTTTGTGTGCCTGGTTAGTATAGCATATTAGGATTCCTTAGAATTCTCTCTGGTGTGGTTGCGTTTGGGACTGACCAATTAGAACTGACATTTTTTTGTGTGAATGAGTTGATCAATCGTGCTAGCGATACGTACTTTTAAATGTTTACTATCATCTATGCTGTATGAAATGCCATCAACGACCGACCATTCACCTATATTAGCTTGTCAGATGTAGATTTCGAAATCGTACCTCCAACAACATTATACATGAAACTCTGAAGCCCAGATTTATATTCAGGTTCAAAAAAGTCGAGCATTGATGAACTAGATCCTGTCTTAAAACTTGTTTTTAACGATTTGATTTCCAGAGAATAAGCATTTAAAAAAGTCAGAAGGGCCTGATATTTAACATAAGAGTAGATGATTAAAACCGAAATTGATGTGGATCAAATAGTAATCATCACAGTGCCTAACGCGACTCTGGCATTTTGGGCATTGGGTATGGTAAGATATCTTTTCCCCAGAAGAGGACAGTATAGTTTGATCTGTTAAAATAGGGATGAGTGATTGATCTTTGCAGGATTGCACACTGAAGCATTTATATTCTCTTGAATTATCCACTGTGACTTTCTTAAATTTATTTATCAGACACTAATGAACAAATAACGACACACCAGCAATTTGTTGCAAAAATAATTTCTGAAAATCTAGATACAAGAGGAAAGATGTGTTTTGTCTGTGTCTCATTCAGTTGCCGACGAGAAATTACTATTTTGAGTCACATGATCATTATCGATTAATCGCTCATATTCGGTATCTTCAACGCTGCGTTTGTTCGCTTCCAGTATTCCGTGAAAACGAATGTAGCGTGGGATAATCAAAATAATGTATATCAGCCATTAAAGAATATGGAAGACGTGGGTAAGTCTTGTGGCGATCTTGTCGACCCCAAGCATAATCACGTTCCCCAATACCTTCTAGTATTTTGTTTACTTTATCTCAAGTGTTGGAGTTTTCTACAACACACACGATATATTCATATATATATATATATATATATATATATATATATATATATATATATATTTCCGACACAATTGACAACAGCAGCTAGGGAGAGCTGGATGGCTAAGTCCTTCTGTGATTGAAACCGCCGGTACGAATATTGTACTATTTTTTCTGTACCAAAATGAATAAATATTACGTTCTTAATTTTTAATTTTTAATTTTTAACTTTAATTCTCAATTAATCGAGCACTTAGCTGGGATGTTTCCTGTCATATTACAAAGAAGTTATATATATATATATATATATACATATATATATATACATATATATATGTGTGTGTGTGTGTGTGTATGTGTGTGTGTGTGTGTGCGTGGGTGTGGGTGTGCGTGAAAAATGTGTCTCTACGTTCCATTCGTTATTAAACATTACGTGGTTGTAAGAATGTATTATTTACCAGCGAAATTGTATATTAAATTTGACACTTTATTTTAAAGAGAACAATATAATTCTGTTATTTTCTGAGATAGAATTTGGTTAAATGGATTGTTAATGCCGATTTCTGATGGCATTTGTGTTTTTTTTTCATTTCTTATTGACGCGAAGTCTATCAATTTTTTCATTTCTGATGGATTCTTTTTCTATCTTGGATTTCTTTCTTACCTTCATTTCACTGAAGATATTGACTTACATAATGTTTATTTGTCTATTGTTTTATTACTATTTACTTACATAATTTTCTTGTCGACAGTTTTATTTAAGCCTCCATCAAGTGAATACAATATAAGAAATATTCAGAATTTAGACGACGATTCGGTTAACATGACCAACAAATTGAAAGATTCAAAGATAAGCGATGCGGAACAAAACACATTCTTTTTTAACTTTATTATTTCATACTAATATAAAAAGCATTTGAAACTTAAATGTTAAGGAATGGCGATAATCCCATTTAAAATTTAAAGGTAATCGTCTAATGAATATGCTATTTCGAATACAAGCGACAAAGAAGGCGACTGGCATAGTATATTATGTGCCACACATATGCTTGGACGGATCGAAAGTTAGCGATTAATGTTAAGCGTGACATACCGAATATAATGTTAGTTTTAACGTAAGTGTTATCAAGCGTGATATGAATAAATATATATATATATATATATATATATATATATATATATATATATATATTGTTGAATATAAGATACAACGTATGTCTGGATATCCTTTGGTAGATCCATTAAATAGTTCGAATTAGAATCTTAGGGTGTGAAATTACTTGTGACCTGAATCTAAACTATGGCCAAGTCATCGACTGATTCCCCTCCGAAAGAAAAGTTTTGATACAGACTATTGAAAGGATCTACCAAAAGAAATCCATACATAAGTTGTCTCTCATATTCAACCATACTTGCTTGCAAGAGAAGATGCTGCCTATATATATATATATATATATATATATATATATATATATATATATATATATATATATATATATATATATATATATATATATATATATATATATATATATATATATATATATATGTACATATATATGTATATTTATATCACGCTCGATCACACTTACGTTTAAACTAACATTCTATTCGGTTTGTCATGCTTAACATTAATCGCTATCTTTCGATCCGTCCAAGCATATGTGTGGCACATAATATACTATGCCCGTCGCCTTCTTTGTCGCTTGCATATATATATAAATAGAGAGAAAGATAGAGAGAGTTAAAGAGAGAAATACAGATATAGAGAAAAAAGCAATAGATAGTTTGTTGGGATAAACGCTTTGAACCTTTAAAGTTTAATGTAACACTTTAAAAATGTAGGTTGTTGAGCAGCAATACTTTAAAGATCAAACAAGTTTGGGGTATCTAAGAAAGTTTGATCGTGGGATGTCATATTCTTAAGAATATGATTTCTTTAATTTATAACTATTCTGCCTAAGGGATGTCTAATGATATTTAGTTATAGCTTTAGTAATAAAAGGTGAAACTTATATCGATTGTTATTAAGTATTTGTTCGTGATTAAAAAAAAAATGTACTTGCATTCATATATGTTTGTATTTAGTCGGGTTCAATAATTGTCTATATTGTCATACCTATCGGAACTCGGAATAGTTCTCCACAACCCCTGCAATCGACGTACACTGAATACACCTTTCTTAAGGCATACAATGTTGCTACAGTGTCATCATTTTTCGATATTTCAATAGTCTCATTGTACATAAGGTACTCTACATTTTTAAACGAGGAAATAGTCGCACTCCCTTGCTTACTTGTTTAACACAAGTAAGTCGCTATTAAATAATCCAAATAATTGATGTGATGCTTTCACATTGCGGAAGTTTCTCGATAAGGAAATAAAAGATTAACATATTAATATGTGAAATAAATTGGTTCTATGTCACGATGTGAAAATTCTACAGCGGCGCCACACTACACAATGGTTCACCTGGCACTGTGCAGCTAGTATTTCTTAGCAGCATTCCGACAATTCAACCGCTATAAGTTAACTACAAATAAACAGAAAGTGATAGTGTAAATACATCCTTATAAGACTGTAATAGATAAAGCAAAGATAATGTATCAAAAGATAACCAGAAAACGCCTTCGGTCACACAAACTAGGTACTCATGATTTCTGGAAAATATTCGATAGTGTGATGAATAAAGGAAAATCGAAAATTCTCCCACTATCCACCTAAATCATGTCGTGTGCACGGAAACTGACAAGGTTGAACTACTTGCACAGCGTTTCGCCTTAAACTGGACTTTGGACTCCACAAAACACTCTCTCTCTCAAACTTCCTATTGCGGACTTTGGCAATAGTTGATAACCTGACCATCACTCCATCTCCTGTCCATAACATCATGAAAAACATTGACACCTCCAAAGCATATAGGCCTGATCTTCTACCAGAAATAGTAATAAAGAAATGTTCTACTGAACTGGCCACTGTCTTCTCTAAACACTACAACAAATGCCTTGCCGAATCTTGCTTCCCTGAAAGCTGGACAATTGCCTCTGTAGTATCAGTATGCAAGAGTTCTAGAGATAGAAGTGACCCTCAGAATTATCGACCTATCAGTCTGTTCACGCTCTTCGCTAAAATCTGTGAATCCTTAATCAATCTAGCGATAGTCCGTTACCTCATTACAGCTAACCCCCTTCTTGACCACCACTATACATTTATGCAATCACGTTCTTCTGGTGACATTCTAACGGTTTACTCTGAACGAATATATACATTAAGCAAGGCAGTTGAAGCTAGGGCGGTAGCGCTTGATATATTTAAAGCCTTCTACAAGAACTGGCATAAAGGTCTTCTCATGAAAAGTAATTTATATGGTGTTACTGAACGAATATTTAATATAATTAGATCCTTCCTTTCAAACTGAAAGATGCAGGTTGTATTGGATAGCCCGTTCATAAATGCAGGTCTTCCCCAGGATTGTCCTTTTTACTTTTATTTGTTCCTGATTTTCATAAACGAGCTCCGTGATGACATTGTGACTGAGATTGGTATATTTGATGACGACACAACACTCGACTCTGGTCATGTGGGTACAACGGACGCGCACATATCCGAGGCAATGACTGACCACTTAGAAATTGCCCTTTAGTCTTTAGTGGAATGGGCTCATAAATGGATGGTAATAATTAATGCTGCTTCGATAAACCCCCTTTTCTTCAACAAGTATACGAACCCTCTTTAACGACTGATTGCCATGGAAAATAATACCCTATCCGAGAGTCAAGCTGTTTGCCTAAACATTCACAGAAAATATTACCTATAACAAATGTATAGAAGACATTGCCAAGGCTGTTGCAACGAAAGTGGGCCTCCTCTACCGAGCAAAAAACTTCTCATGACTTTCTAAATCTTGTCAATTTTCTATAATTACGATTCCAATCCTATTACAATTATCGTAATTCACTAAGGCTTTAAGAATCTATAGATATATGTGCTATTTATATTTGGTGCCGGGTTCATGTTCTGTTAGGGTACGATAATTTCACATATACCTTTATGCATGACTATTGGGAAATACAGGGCGATGTATGTTATATCCCCTGACCTCGATATACATGCTGACTGAGGAACGCATGTAAATTTGTATCATTCATTAACTTCCACTTTCAGTAAAAGACGCTGGGCGAATATTACAAGAAAAGTGGTATCACTGGTTAATCGATGATGACGTCATCAACTCAATATGGAACTACTTTTTGTTTTGCATCTGTTAAACGTTTTATAAGTACATTCATCTTTTTACAAATAGAAATAATTACTTAATATAATAGTAAAATGTTAACCTTTTCAAAATTTGTAGACAGAAATTACGAATACATATCATTAATTAAGATCCAGTGTGTATAAGTTTCTTTGATAAGAGCAGAGAATTTTTGTTCATTGAAATAATTTCGCATTAAGACAACGTTGAAAATATTTGTATATTATTTGATTTATTTATTAGATTAGACACATGATACACCTTAGTAAATTATATAAATGTAAGCATGATTTAGCATATGAAGACACACATTTCTACAATTTTTTTTTTAGTAATTTACGCTAGTTGATTGGGTCCAATAAACATTTTTCTTATTTTTACCTTCAGACGTCATGTTCAATTCGAGTGGATTGGATTCTATGTTACTGTTTGTTTTTGCTTTCTTAATTTACGGACGCATGTTACTTAATTTTGTAACGGTAGAAATGCATGTTTATTATCTCTGGAAGGAGATACTTCTTTGAAACAATGCTGTTATTTTAAAAGTAAGTATACAGAAATAAAATTAGAAAAAGATTTAAAAGATAATTACGTAATTAAAATAAAATAGTTTATTTATTTATTAGGCTTAAGATATATTGTTTTCAGCAGACGATTATGGAAAACAAACGATAATTATCAGCTTCCTCACTTTATAGACAGTATACAATTATTAGAATAAATATAATTATCCAGGTTAATTTAAAATGTAGATAGATTGTTTAAATCAGATAATGTTATCAACTTGTTTACTGGGACCATATTTATTAGAGTTGTGTCCCTATTGCAATAAAGGGGTCATATTACAATTAGAAATAATAACAACGAAAATAAGCACCGTACAAATACTTTGTATATTATTCGAAATGCGGATACTGATGTAAATACTCATGTTTTCAACGTAACGATGACGAAGCGAGGATATTTTTATTTTGAACCGGAAATCAATACAGTTAACATTATTATTTTCATTAGGATATAACGTTGTTTTCCTATTAAGTTAGCTAAATCCCCATCTCGAGTTAAGTACAAATATTCAAGAAAAAAAGAACCATTTTATTTTCTAAGACGCATATCAATATTTGAAATGATGAGACATTGAAAGAAAAAGCATTTCTAAAATATCAAAACAGATAACGTTGCAAAACGAATAGAAACAAAATCACTGAAAAAAATTGATTATATTTCCCTTGAGTTGTTTGAAGCCATCTCATAAAAAATCATTCAGCAGCGTTTTATAAAAAGTTATCAAATTCACAAAATATTTAATATTTGCTTAATTGATTGGCTGAAAACTGAAACGCAGATATGTTATTAAGTGCAAACAATAACATTTAATTTAATATATTGGTATGGTTTAGCACAGCGATAACTCAACTGTTTGCAGAAAAAAATAAATACATATTCATTATAGAAGTCTTGTATTATTTCAATAATTTGGACTACTGTTTCCAGAAAAGAACAGTAGTCTGAATAAATCAAATAATACAAATTAGTGAAAGTCTTATATACAATATTTCAGTATAAAATATAACAAAATGTTTTGTCAGCGTTTGTTAAGCGCTGTCTTAAAAAATAGTGTTTATTTATTTTGAGAGATTGCACATTCAAGCGCTGATGAAATCAGAAAATAAAGAAAATATAAAAAAAAAAATATGTTGAAGCCTGAACAACGCAGAAATTTGTTTTTCAAAATCAAATTATTTATTTATCTTAAAAACATTTTTTTTTAGTTTAAACTTGAGTAGTTTCGGTATAAGATACCCTCCTCGGAAGTATAGTCATCTTTTTTTTTTCAACTCGACTGGGAAAATGTCTCAGTCAAGGAGAAATAAAAGGAAGAAAAAAGAAGATTACTATACTTCCGAGGAGTGTATCTTATACCGAAAGTACTCACGTTTAAACTAAAATGAAAATAAAAAAAGTGTTTAAGATAGTGAGGTACCTATAAAGTCTTATATACAATATTTCAGTATAAAATCTAACAATATGTTTTGTCAGCGTTTGTTAAGCGCTGTCTTAAAACATAGTGTTTATTATTTTGAAATGTTAAACTACAATGGAGTTATATTATAATTTAAATATATATGGTCATGGGTGCAATTAAGTCTGGGTAATTGCAACAAGTTTATTCGCGTACTCTTCTGTGAAGAATAATTATATTTGCGTTTTATATTTCTGGTGGCGTATGTTATTCAAATACTTACATGTGTGTCAATTATTCATCACGATGAGGAGTTCCATACGTAGTCATCAACCGAATCACATTTACGTTGCAATTAATTTGAATTACAGCCGCTTCTAATAGTGTGTTGATGTTCGAAAATTGCACGTTCAGGTATTTCAGATGATAGTGTAAATAAGAGTACAATATTAATTCTAAGCTTTATCTTATATAAACTTATTTGTACGCGTATTTTTCAATAGCAATATATTCCACTTGATAAAAGAATATGTGTTGAATTTCATTTGTCTTTTTTATGTTTTTGCATATTTTAGTTTATTCACATTTGAATTAACGAATGTATCAGTAATTTTTTTTAATAATTCCATTCACTTGGAAAATCGTTTTTTGGTTATGAATTAATTCTAATACTGCGTCGCGTTTCGCATACATTATATTTATTTGATTGTAACTTTGATGATTGACATTGTTACGGCTATACAAACTAACTCAGGAAGTGAAAAGTTACTTTGTATAAACAATATTTTTATCAGCATTTACATCAACATAACAGTGGATGTATGTTTAGAGTTTTTCCAGTCAAGGGGTAAAATCGTTTTAAAAAAGGCAGATATGTAAGCTACACTGATGATTTTAGTTTACATGAAACATATATGTCTGTTTGTAATTAATATAATTTATAAAATTATTTATTTATATATATATATATATATTTACATTTATATATATATATATAAATATTTATATATAGATACATATAACAATATTAATAAATAAATATAAAATAACTAATACTTATATACCCCGAAATCTCAATCTTTCGCTCTTATCAGTGTAGAAAATGACAATTTCAGACGGAAAAAACTCCGAACGGGTTCGCTCTATCATTACGTCCATCGGGAATTATCACGTACTACATGGGAAAATAAGGTCTATGTGTGACAAAACACAGCAGGCAGTAAACAGAAGACAATCTAGATGATTCAACGAACCTTATCGGAAACTTGCTTATAGCTGAGTGACGCTCAGTTTTGAATATATCCGATCAGTACTCCACTTTAATTTCTCAAAGGGACTTAATAACAACATTCATGAATAAATATTAAATTATGTTTACCTACATACGCCGGCCTTTTAAGCTTTCGCTCTCATCAGTGTCGGTAATGACAATCCTATACCGTCAGAGGGCAGGAAGCTGGTTCACAGAGACAATCAAGGGTCTGCATACTTTCGCTCTCTCCTCACGGCCATGGGAAATTATCAGGTGATAAAGAAGTAAATAAGTTCTATGTGTGCCGAAATACAGCGGGCAGTAAATAGCAGGCAACATAGAGGGTTCAACGAACCTTACAAGAACCTAGCGTATACCTAAGTGACAGTCTGTGTTAATATCTGCAAACAGTGCTTGACTTTAATTTCTTAAATATACTTTATAACAATATATATATATATATATATATATATATATATATTTAACAACCTAAAATGAATAACATCCAATAAGAAACTATTGATAACATTTCAGAATGCTCAAGGTAATGCGATTTTGTTTCGTGATCCCATTCCAGCGTCGCTGAATTTAAACCGTCAACGACTTTCCTAGAACAGTGCGAAACACTTTATCTGCTCTTTTATTAGCTGTCTTTTGAAAAGTTCGTATTTTTCCAGCAATATGTCTATTTGTTTTGACACCTTAGGATGATTCGACAATTAATCGAAAACGTTCGTTAAACCTATGGAACATTTATTATTATGTTTTTAATTGAAAACTAAGCATCAAAAATAGGTTTAACATTTCTAAAAAGCTTTAATTAACCAGACGAATACTGTTATTTGTAACGATTTTTGTATGAATTTAAAAAATACTGCTTTAATAAACACCATATAAGAATCAACAACGTTTTTGTCAACCTATGGAACATGTATCATTTTTTTAAAGTTTAAATCTAAAACAGACCATTAAAAAGGTATAATTAAACAGACAAATAATGTTTTTTAAACAATGTTAGCATAAATAAAAAAAATGCTGCTTAAATACACACACAATATATATATATATATATATAAAATAAATATATATATATATTTATACATATATTCATAGATACATATATATATATATATATATATTCATACATACTCACATATATATATATATCTGTATATATACATATATATATTAATATATATATACATATATATACATACATATGTATAAGTATATATATATATATATATATATATATTCTTTCATAATGTAATCCTTCAAAGACTAATATCTCTTACGCGATTTAAATCAATGTGTTTTGTTTCACTTTTCTCTCAAATCTTCTTACCTTGAATATATATGTAAGGGGCTGTTGCCTATCGATCAAACTAACAAAAAACACTTATATCAGAGACAAGCATCAAAGTCTAAAAAAAAACACAAGAAATGATATTCCAAAGTTGGAATGCCTTATTATAATATCGTTAACTTATGCCAAATTCTTTTCAGGCAATTCCTTTGTCGGAAACAATCAACGGAATAATTATATTTCGAAAGACGTGGAAAACATTCTAGATATAGGAAATGGAACAGTAAGAGAATAAAGGAAAAAGTCCACTTAACAAGTAGACAAAGGATATTTGTAGAATTGAATAGAATCTTGTTATGAGCATTTTCTGTTAAGACTGTAAAGGCTAATCTTGTAATCCTATTGCGATCGATTATTTGTGTTCTGTGTTTCTATTGATGTAGATACCGTAGATCTGTCGCCATATTTGCATCTTCAGGCTGAATATTTTTCTTCGCTCACACTTATATTTACTATTACATTGATTGGCAAATATGTGCACCTTCTGCATGTATAGTTTCATAAATGATGCCCCCCTCCGCCATCTCTGGTATGTAGAAATGCGTAATTCGTGTGTATAGAAATTGAACAATGATTCCTTAGAAATGTATATTACCGTGGAATTAATGTCTTGAAACTTCCGATTAGAAAGTATTATATAAATGTATATGAATAAGTATTGTGTAAATTAGACATACCATTTATTGTGCCTGTGTTTTATTTGGTGCGCATGTCTCACGGAATATCAACCACTGTCAAAGTAACGCAATGTCTAATCACATGTGTAAACATTGTATTACACACGTACAACGACATACGTAGGAGGTTATCGAAATTTTATTAGAGTGCACGTGACTTTGACGTAATACACGCGAGAGGTCGGAGTGTATTTTCGAGATGTTGTCTACAACAGAAGTAGACGTGTAAAAGATCGCTCACAACACGCCAATCTCACCAGCCGATGAGTAGACGTGTGTATAATATGCTGCGAAAGGCCATCTTAGAGACAAGAAAACATTGTTGCTATTTTACACATAACTCGGTGTGAATCTTTACCCAAGATTATTACCATGCAAATAACGGAATTCTAGCAACAATCATTTCATTACACTCTTCAGTATGATTCCTGTTGCGTGTTTAACTGAATTGTAGGTTTGTGTTGTTCGAGTTCAGAGTGTTCATATTTTATCCGCTCAACCGTTTTCTTATTAATTACTACTTTTAGCTTGGGAGGAAACGTGAATACACACCAGTAATATGTCTTCTGCCCTCAACCTACACCACTCTCACAAAAATACTGTATGAATTTGATTAGAGTGACTTTTTCGTATTACATCGTACGCTACATTGGCTTATAGAAATCACTACTACAACAAGCGTTTGAGCACCTAATTACACAACACACCACAAAATAATGTTTTATGATTATGATATATAAAACAGACTAAAAAACTTGTTTGCAAGTATATTTATACAATATACATATATAATCTCGTTATTCGACACTAAATATTGCTATTTAATAATTATATATTTCAGTTAAGTTGATCGAAAAATGCGAAAGAAACGGACCAAAGTTATTTGTCAGACAACGCCAGTAAGGCCGACTAGAAGTATCGTGATTATGCACGTAGGATATTGTTTGCATAAAATGATACCTAAATTGTATTTAAAGTCATACAAACCTGTAATTATTCATTATGAGTTGCATATATATTTATTTAATAAATTACATGTTGTATGAAGTCGGCTTTAATGTAAACAATACACATCCATACAGACGCTGTTGACTGATTTATTGAAAAATGTGTCTTAGTGTAAACTCCCCTGATTTTTAGAAAAGAACTATAAAATATTTAGTTATTCTTCATCGACTTAATTTCTATTTGCATTTTAATACTTATTAAAATCTAAATGAAATATTATTTATTAATATAGTCAAAAGCCCATTTTTACATAAACCATTCGTTTACTCTATTAATTATACGTCGTTATTGTCACCTTAAAACATTATTATAAAATATATCATACTATATATTATCATACAAACTATGTTATGCCCCTTCTTTAGACACGACTATTTTTAAAGACACATTTACAATGGATAATCTATAAAAATTCGTGCTCAATTCGACTAATCGCTGTGTTTGTTCATGTCTCTTACCAGCAGAATAGAATTTCAAAATGATTTTTTTTTATGGGGAAAACCCAACACTTATGTTACTGGCACGTCATTTACTGAAATAAATCAAAGATTTATCTGATTTACTAAAAGATACTTTTTTACCAAACTGTAAATACACAATTAAAGCCACTAGAATTCATTTCGTTTCATTTCGAAAACAACTTAGCTATTTAAATTAGTTATTTGATTAAAATAAAATACTATTTTAAACCAAATATTTAGCAAATAGGATGTAATTGTGAAATTAAGTTTACAAGAATGTATTCCGATTTCTTAAAAATAATTAAACACTTTTTATCGAATTAGTCTGTAAAATTATTTTTCTTTGACTTTACGTATCTTTGTTATTCCCCATGTCTTGAAATATTGAATGTTTAAAAACAATTTACATACACTATTAGTAGTAGACATAACAATAACATTACCTTTTATTATGGGCTACATCGGATAAAAACAGTAAGTTAATACGTAAGATATTTCAAAAATATTAGGTCGTTTAAATTTGAGTAAGAAAGATGTCTACATTATAGTACACATCTGATTGGAAGTGTTGTGTGATATTTGAACGTTAATAAAATGTTTTGTTTTTGAGTATTCCCTGTCCTATAAGATAGTTAATTAATATCCATCCTTGAACTTGTTTATACCATGAATGTCTATGCGAAATGACTGCATAGTAGATTTTCTTACACATGAATTAGTCACGGAAAAAGTAGAAAAAGGAACTATAAAGGTATATAACGGCGACTTTATAAACAATTAATCTTGAACTACCTATTTTTGTTCATGGCATATTCAATTATAATCGATTAGCAAACAATTTAAAAAATAAAAAAGATATAATCCATGAGCAAACATAAGCAAAAAAAAAGATAATTTGTCCGGTGTAACATAGACTGTACTCTAATACATACACCACTGTTAATATGTTTTCATTCAGATAAATAGATTTGACTATTTCTTCTTGGTGATTCGATAAATGTAATTAGATTGTGTAAATCTCATTGCTTTCATTTGGAGAAAGCGCATCATAATAGTTTGCATATTTAAAACTTTGATAATATAAACACTTTCTACGTGTGATATTTCTCGTCAATTTAGTCGATTACAAATATCTGTATTCATTAATATGTGTGTTGATATATAATTAATCATCAATATTTATATAATGTTAAGCGCTGTTAGACATATATATGAAGAGTTCGTATGTAAAACGCGATAAACGCCATGTAAAAAAAGGCGATAAACGTCATTACAAAAAGTGTGGCATTTGAACTATTGATCACTTTTTAAAATCATGTTTTTTTTATAATCCGATACCGGCATAATTCCCTTTTTCCTTCAGTTAAAAGAAATACTTAGTCGAAGTCTAGATTTAATAAATTCATCGTTTTATTGTTGAATGCCTCAACTTTGACCAATTAGATTTATCGCGTTTTGCATTCGAGCTCTTCATATATATTTTTCAAATCTACGAAGAATCAGCTACTTGCTGCTACACCTACTACCTAATGCTAAGAATTACAAAACTTATCAAGAAGCAAGAAGGAATATAATTAGGTAGTAATATATAAATGGTATCAGTAGAGCGTATTAATTTATAAATCTAAATTAGCTGTGTATTGGCATAGCAATGGAAGTGGCATTGCGTATGAGTTTATTAAACAACGGATAACTATGATGTGAGTAATTTTATTTATCTTCTTCCCACGAGGTAGGATGTGACACAACGTCGGGAAAGTGGTATTTGAAAAGCCAGCGCCCGAGAAGGTGAGCACTCTGGCCTACAAAAAATGGCTGAGCAGCCCTGTCGGCATTCCCCAGTAGGGGCGCCTCAGGCAGTAAGCAATAAACTTACTCCTCCCCAAAGAGGGGAGGCAAAGCCTGGGAGAGTGAACCTCCTAGAAATGCACAGGACAAACCCACAGACCGGCGGAATCAACACCCGAAGGCCAAGACGATACCGGTCTATGGGGTGCAGTATCCATCAGAACAGATACTACACTTTGATCTTGTGAGTAATATTTTGGTCGATATGTTTAATTAAAAATTCCGTGACATTACTCGCTGTGCGACTATTAACATTATTGCGGAGTGTTTTTTTTTTCAGAAATCATAAATATCCTAATAAGACATCACACATTTGCTTACCAAACGTAATCAACTCCTTTTTTACCGTAACATACATGTCAGGTAAGTCCTTTTTAAATAATTAAAACGACTCTTTTTACTGTGGTCAATTATTTATGTATTGTAACAAATTTAATTATTTTAAAAATAAATAACCAGTTTGATATACTTAACAATAAATAAAACGTTGTATCCTTTTATGTCGACGCTAACTACATTTCATTAATTCCATTTTTTTTAACAATTTATTTTAATATAAAAATAAGAAAGAAAATATATTGTATATAGCGACACCAGGTAATCTGTTAACTCTTTTATATTATATATTTGACGATAGAATGAAAACATTTATTTAAAGTAATTCCACGGAATAATTTCAAAGTAAATACCCCCGACAAACCCGACGATTAACAAAATCCAATTCCTTCACTGGAAGGGCTCGCAGCTCCTGGAATACTTTCTGATCTAATAGCATTTTCCTCGAACCGCTTGCCTTTGGAAATCTTTGCTAGTCGTTGTTTCAGAGACTGTATCAAAATGCAGCAACTTCCCACGAAAAAAAACCCTATAAATTCAGAGTTGCATCTTACGTCTCAGCGGCAATATGCCTTGTTTGGGGGAATAACAGTTTTAAAAAAAACGTCGTGAAAGATCATAGCGTCCGTACAAACGAAGTACATCATCATCATCATCATCATCATCATCATCATCATCATCATCATCATCATCATCATCAATATCATCATAATAATCATTATCACTTTCATCATCATCGACCCCTTTTTCTTGAGCCTGAGGCAAGCTCACCGTAGAGAAGGTCTTTAGGAATGCGCCCATCATGCATCCTGCGCATATGGCCCTGTTAGCAAAGACGTCGCTCACGCAGTAAGGAGTAGATGAATGGAATGCCTGCTCTTTGCAGAAAATCATTGTTGCCCACTCTGTCATGCCATGTGATACAAAGTATCCTACATAGGGGTCTCATATGGAAGACCTGGAGTTTCCTATCTTGTTTTGAGTATGTTGTCCAGGACTCACTCCCATACAATAGGACACTGAGAACACACGCTCTGTAGACGGCTATCATGGTAGAAGTGGTAAGTTTGCTGTTTCCCAGACTCTTTTAGTTAGTTTAGAGAGGGTTGTGGATGCCTTACCAATCCTTTTGTTGAGCTCCACGTCCAATGAGTGAGTGTCTGAAGCAGTGGAGCCTAGGTACTGGAACTGGTGAATGATTTCCAGTTATGTATTTTGGATTGAAACGCTGGGTGGGCAGGCGGTTGCTTGTCCAATAAATTGGGTTTTCTTCTGGCTGATGGTGAGGCCGAACAGGCTGCAAGCATCAGCAAACCTGTCCATAAGTCTTTGGAGACCATCTTCCTGATGCGATGCTATGGCTGCATCATCAGCAAACAACATGTCCCTGATCTGGACTTGGAGCGGAGCCTGGCGATGTTGAAGAGACTACCGTCATATCTGGAGAAGAGGTAGATACCATCCGCTGTGTTCTTGAGAGCATGCTTCAGGGGTATGGCGGTGAAAATGCCGAATAGTTTCGGGGCCAACACATAGCCTTGGGTTCGGGGTGAAGAGCGGTGTCAAACCGCTCTTCACCCCGAACCCAGCATACATGTCGCCGTTAAACTAAACAGTGCTCATTATGCAATCGTGAAAGGATATTATGATGCTGAGGAGTTATAGAGGAGCTTAAATAGACCGTCTCTGCTCACAAGATCGAACACCTTGGTCAGATCTATAAAGGCGAGATACAGAAGCGGGTTTTGTTCTCTGCAATTCTCTTGCAGCTGACGTAGCGAAAATATAATATCGATGGTTGATCTCTCTGAACGAAAGATGCATTGAGATTCCGTGTACATTCGATCTGTAAGAGTCTTCAGTCGCAGTAGTACTATGCGTGCGAATAGCTTGCCAACGCAGCTCAACAGTGAGATACCGCGGTAGTTGTTTTAGTCTCTGCGGACACTTTTGTGTTTTTACAGTGTGATGATGTTTGCGTCTCTCGTGTCGTGAGGCACTGGACCTTCTCTCCAGCATTGTATTAAAAGGCTATGAAGGGACTCAAGCAAGCTAACTTTTCAACTTTTTAAGACCTCTGCTGGAATATAGTCCTTTCCTGTCTATTGCCCTGGATAGTTCTTCTATGGAAGGCTGCTTGTCGAGCTCATTCATCAGGGGGAGACAATCAAGTACACCCAGGGCAAACCGATGTACCACCTTGTCCCTGGAGTAAAGCCTGGAGTCGTGTTCCACTCATCTTTCCAGCTATTTGCCTTTGTCTAGTATGGGTTAACCCGACTTTTACTTCAGTGGTGCAGTTTGGTAGATTATGGGTCTACTGGCTCTCCTGATCCCGTCATACATGTTTTTCATGTTGCTTGTATTAGCCGCCCTCTGAATAGTCTTGGAGAGGTCCGTTCAGTAGTTGTTCGCAGCTTTTCTGACAACCTTTTGGACTGTACTCTTTGAATACCTCAGTGTAGCCAGCGATGTAGGAGATGGGTTGGCCTTGTATGAAAGTAAGGATGAACGTTTTGCATCAATCAGAGGATCGAGTGTAGCAAAATTAGCATTATCTCAATCATTGCGTGTACAACCTGCCTTCCTCCCAAAGGCTTTGAGAGCTGTAGCGTGGGTGTCGTTCTTGGGTGTTTCCTACTGTTCAGATCCAGGTCGACTGTGATCTCCTTTGAAGGTGGAGTAGCACATCACGTTGAATTCTGCTATGCGGTCTGGGTGTTGAGTCTAGATAACGTTTATGCGTGCAATACTCTCCTGTTTAGTGCGGTAGAAATCTTGGGTTGAAGTTTTACCTTGCTGCCTACTAAGGAATGATATGTATCACTATCGGCACTATGGTGGGCTCTAGACATCAGGAAATGTTTTAGGTACCTTCGTCTAGTAATTATGAGATCAAGCTGGTGCCAGCGCTCTGACCTGGTATGTCTCAAATACACTCTGTAATATGGTCTAGCACCAAAGAATGTGTTGATAATGCAGAGGTCATGGTAGGCACAGAGTTCTAGTAGTCGCTGACCATTATCATTACATTTACACACTCCAAAGATATCGAGGCAGCTTGGCCATGCATCGCTGCCACCACCTACACGCGCATTAAAGTCCCCAAGTATTATCAGGTCCTCATTCTGTGAAAATACCTTGATGGTGTCATCTAGCTGAGTGTTTAAGCGCTCCTTTGCGTCGTCAGATGCCGCGAGTGTATGGGCGTACACACACAATAGATTAATTGATCCATCTGACGGTGGTCAGACGCAGTGAAATTAGGCGTTCAGTGGCTGAATCACAGAGTTGTACATTTTGAAGCAGTGTATTTCTGACTGCAAAGCCAACACCGTGTTCGCGAACTTCCTCTTCCTTCTTCCCTTGCCAGAAGAAGGTATAGTCTGATTTTTATAGGCATCTGGTGTCTTCTAAGCGAGTTTCTTGTAGTGCAGCACTGTCTATCCTTAGTCTCAGCAGCTCGTTGTTGATGATAGCAGTTTTTCGAACATCGGAGATGCTGAGTACGCAGTAGATAGGCCAGTCGTCATAGTACGGGCATTCCAGCACCCTAGCCTAAGTGCTGGTTTCTTTGTACTTATTTAGTTTTTGTTTGGTGCAATGGTTGATGGCCACTTGTTGGAATGGTCCTATGCTTTACGCACCCAGTAAAGCAGGTGGACAGTGGCGGGATAGCACCTTACTGGCTGAGTGCTGCTCAGCTTTATGGCGGGCGGTAGCTGTCCAATGAGGTAAAATAACCTCTCCCACAGACGGTGTCGACCCCTGGGCGCCCAGCTGTACGCTAATTAGAATGTAGGCTTATAACCGGTAACTGTCGCACCCCGGTTTAGTCTTATACAGATGCATAGCTGAAGTTTTCTCTCCGGGGCGCTGGCCAGAGCAGATCTATGGAGAGACTGAGTTGTCCAATCGTCAGAATCTCCCTCTCGTTCTTCCTGATGTTGCCCAGAGGAATGGAAGTACCAGTGCCTCCGGCATCATATGTGTGTGTGTGTGTAAACTTTTACGTTACTAAAAAAAATCTTTAAATTCTTTTTATTCGACTACCTTAAATGCTGTATGCGTTTGTGCGTGTTAATTCATCAGTTCCTTATACGTGTGTGCGCGTGTACATTCATGTATTCTTTTAGCACTACTGTTGTGTGCACATTAAATACTTTTAGGTGTATGTGTGTGTACATTAATTTCCCGTTTTACATTTTCTTTAATTTTACGCGACTTTATATCTTTATTTTTATTCGACAATGGATAACTTCGTTGTCACTTTTTCTTTTCTCTTTAATCTCTGCTAGCGCGGCTTTCACTCTTACACTTTTTTGTCTATTGCTGTTAGGGTCTTTGCCTCGTGGCTTCTTCAGTGTAGCTATCTGAAATAAATCTTTCTTCGCAAGAAAGGAGTCTTAATACGATCGTTGAGAGTTTCATCTAGCTTTTATTTTAGGAGAGAAATACTTTAAATACATATGGGAGAGATACAAGAAGTCTCTTAACTAACCGACTAACATCTCTTATTAAGTGGTAACTTAGTGTACACTAGGAAAATACATCCTGGGAGGGCACATACTCGCCTGAAGACTATTTAACATTTTCAAAGTCTTATAGAATATGATTGTACGTCCGCCTTACTTAGCTTCCCCGCATATCTGTCTGAAATAAGCTCGTTTCTTTGTCAACGATAACGGGGTATGTCACTCGTCATGTTTCTAACTTATTTAACCTCCTTATTCTGTGTTTTAATAACCTTACGGGCACTCTATCTGATTATACTTTCGTGGGAACTGATTCATTTCCCAAACTACGTGTCATTCTAACCTGTACTTAGATCGACCCTTGTCCAAAATTCATACTTTCTGATTTACTCGTTATCCGATAGAAGACTATATATAATGTAACATTACGCGCCTTTTCTATAAAACAAGAATCCTTAAAAGTGTGTTTACACTAAACCAGAGTCCAGGCCAGAGCCCATCAATCTTACTAGGAAATAGCTGAACTGTTTCTCGCTACCAATCATGTCCTTGAGTTTTTATCTGACTGGCATTACTCATCGGCACACAAGTTTTTTTCGGGATTCAAATAAAGTCTACTGACAATTAATATCGACCTCATAGACCATCTAATGTCATAATTCGATCACGTGGCGTCTTTTTCCCCATCTCACTGTGCAGATTTTCTAATCACATCATAGTACACACCCATAAGCCTATTGTCTCATAACGACCTATCACTTTTCACTTACGGGGCATCTACATGCGATCTTCAGGCAGTCAATTTATACTCAAACACATTCTTCTTAAGCGCCTATATACAGCTGATTGCAATTTAATCTAACTTACGTGTATTACTGCAATATAAGAAGAAGAAAGTACAGAACCCCCGTCTTTTTAATATGTCTTCTCTGGTCAGTCCACGAATTGTTCATAATATACCGTTTCTATACAACTTACTACATTTAGACGGTACGCGTTTTTACACTTCAGCAATCGCAGCACGAATATCCGAAGATGATAACCTCACGATCCGACCTTTAATCATGTTTATCGGAGAGAGCATAATTAACCCAACCTATGGTTCTAACTAAACAGCACGGTGAAAAGGTGAAAGGTTATTTCCAACACCCACACTGGAATAAATCTGATCGCTAAACGAGGTCTATGTCATACTCTAACACTATCCAAAGTGTCTTTAATAAGGTATGTTCCTTGAAATTTAACACATCCGTGGCTAACTTTGCCTTCTAGTGCACGGACTGAGATACCTTACATGCCAACTAACTCCCAAACGCATTTGATACGCAGAGGCTGCATCATTGTCTACTGTTACATAATTCATATCAGATCTATTATGTAACTGCAGTATTACCGGGGTCACGCAACTCCATAGAATTACCATAACTCTCTGTTATCTACTTCCCGGTCGCTCTTTCCGTATGTTAGGAAAACTATCGTTCTAGCTTTAGGTAGCTCCCTTCAAACTAAAGTCTGGAAGAACTATACCGCGAACTCGAATACCGCTTTTAGATTTACTAAGCCTGCCCATACTATAGACAACTATGATTTTATTAGAAAAATAACCCCCGCTTCGAGGGTCGGGTCTACAAATCCTAAATTTTACACCAACACAATGTTTATCCAATTTTGAAAAAATATAATAAAGTACTACACAAAACATATACATCGAAACACTCTGAACTCATCTGAACTGTTATTCGTACTCGACCAATATTTAATTTGAAAATTTAACTAACCGTTGTTACTGTCTGTTTTTTTTTCTTAAATAATTATTTAACACAAAGAAAAAAGTTTCCTGGCTAAGCCCAGCAAAAAGAAATTAATAAAATGATAGACTCCGTATACAAAATACCACAAAGTACATATATCAGGCGACATCTGATACAGCATAAGTAAGTAGATTTCGAATTGACATAAAAGTACAAAAAAATATCGAAGTAGCACATTTGCAAAGTTTAAGAACACTGTATTAAAATAAGCAATTAAATAAAGCTATTTCTTTCTTCTTACTACACTTTTTATGAATCACAAATTACAATGTTTATTTATATATTTTTCTATTCAGAAGAAGTAAAATTACACAAGTAAATTAATTCACATCCCAAGCGAAGCCTGTTAAATACCATAATTGTTCCCCCTCCCTCTCTCTCTTTAGGTAAGGGGATTGGAAAATTATGCAAACTTTTGATGCGAATTTTTTCTGTGCCTTTTACCATGTAATTGTTTTAATAAAGCCTTCTTCTTGGGATGTTTTATTCTTTTTCCCCCTGTCTAATTTTATGGAAAAAACATATTTTTCCCATAAAATTAGACACTTTATTTGATGATCAACGATGTAAACATAAACATTATATATATATTTCTTGACTAAACTGGGAAACAAGTGTGATATATAAAAAAATAGAAAAATTGGAAACAAAATATATACATTTTGTTTGTGAGAAGAAAAAACCTACAGGTATTCATCGAAGTCGGAAAATCAGAGAAATTAATAAAAATAAATAAAAATAATAGTAATGGATTGATTTTTCTTTGGTCCTTCGAATATAACTAAAAAAGTGTATATGCTCTAGAGCTGGAACCACAACCTAATTGAGCTTGTAATTTTAAACAATTTCAAGGGTTTTAAAGATTGTATACGCGTATATATATATATATATATATATATATATATATATATATATATATATATGTATATATATATATATATATATATATATATATATATATATATACATATATATATATATATATATATAAAGTGGTGTATAAAAAGCGAACTTTTAGGAAAGGTAAAACCTATTGTGAAAAGTATACAGCTCAATATCATTCCTTTCCATTCTTTTTCATATATATATATATATATATATATATATATATGTATATATATATATTATATATATATATATATATATATATATATATATATATATATATATATATATACATATATATATATAATATTTAATTATATTTGTAAATATTTTGCATACGTATGACGTCGTTTCGAGCTTACGGCTCTCATCAGCATAGGAAAATTACAATCTCAGACGGTCACAGGGCGACAAGCCGGTTCACAGAGACACCTTGTATGTGTAAGCGTTCATTTAGTCCTTGAGGTGACAGACGATTGTCACGCGACGAGTATACATATCTTAACATACGAAATAATTCTACGACAGAGTCGGGGTATTACACTGTAACTCCAGGGAAATGTCTATTTTCAATCCCTTCGATAGTGCGCTACTTTCAATTTTTACTTGGAAGGGTCTTTTTGTAATACTAAATTGTATTTTTAAATATTACCCAACGTACAACGTCGTATCAAGCTTACGGCTCTCATCAACGCAGAGAAATAATAAGCTCACACGGTCACAAGCCGCGAACTTGACTCACAGAGACACCATGAGTCAGTAAGTGTTCACGTAGTTCTTAGTGGCAGGGTAGATTGTCGCGTGATTACGGAGAAATTAAGTGATATTTACACTGAAAGAGGCGAGTATAAATATCTACACATACAATAGAACTTAACGACAGAGTCGGAGTATTGCACTTGCGCTTCTGGTGAATGTCTATTTTTAATCACTCGAATAGTTCTCTTCTTTCAATATTTACTTGAAAGGGGCATCTAATAATATTTTTATATCTTAACTATATATGTAAATCGATATAATGTATAATTGATATAAATTGATCGGTATTTCCATATATATGTTCCTCACTCTTAATTAGGTTAGTTTTGTTGGTAGTTTTACGGCATAGCAAAATTTGTTTGCCTTATTAAATTCCGAAGCATTATCACATCCAATTTATTGCAAATAATTCATTAAGCAAAGTTATTCATCTCATCAAGAACGTATGTTCATAAAGTTTTAAATGGTGTACATCTGTGTACGTTAAGTTCTATGTGTATTTGTGCATATTGCGAAATAAGTACTCTGAAGCCGAGTATGAGAAAAGGATGACACACATTTTATTGTGGAACCACAAACAAAACACTATTATATAAAACTGAGTTCATCTGATATGTAAAACACTAATTCAAATAAACTCACACACACATGTATATATATATATATATATATATATATATATATATTTACACAAACACACAAAATATATATTTATATACATATATATATATATATGTGTGTGTGTGTGTTATTTCGTGCGTGTACCTATACATGTGTGTATGTGTGAGTTCGTGTACGTATGCAATCGCTTTTATGTTATAGATTTGTTAATGTTCTTATAATAGCTTTTATGTCTATTTTTTGCTGAACACAAAAGTCAGTTTTTCGCTCGTCATTGTTCCTCAAAGCTAACTTATTCTTAATGCTTTCGAAAATAAAAAAAGAAACAAATAGTTATTCTTAACCAAAGCAAGTTCCGTTAGCTTTTAGGCGAAATGCTTAATGCGTTTGTCTATAATCGAAATTTTCAATTCAATCGGGATATTTCTAGAAAAAAACATTAGCCGGAAGATATATATATATATATATATATATATATATATATATATATATATATATATATATATATATATATATATATATAAAATACAGAAATTCAATGTAACATCAGTACCATCGATTTCAAAGCGGGAGGTTTATCTCAATTATCGTCAGCTGATAAACATTCTATATATATATATATATATATATATATATATATATATATATATATATATATATATATATATATATATATATATATATATATATATATATATATGTATATATATATATAAATATATATATAAATTTATTTTTACGTGCATAAAAGCAATACATGGGCACGTGTTTCTGTCTCACAGCCGTCATCAGCATGGCTAACTTAAACTATAATCGAACCTTCGATTGTTTGGTCTATAGTCCAGCGTTTCATCATCGGACCAAGACGCCGTGGCTAGAAATATATACGATTTCTTTCACCTAAATATTTAATGTATGTTTATGTAATTATTTTTTTTGAGATTCCAGCGTTGGCTGTTGTCTTGCTTACGACTTTGATTGGCTCACTTCCTAAGTGATTAAGATAATATATATATATATATATATATATATATAACACTATTTCTGGCACATTTGTGTGAGTAAACAATAATTCAAAAGTATGATACAATAACTAATAAATTTAAAACTTTCAAGCAGCTCAATATGGAGTATATGTTTGTGTGAATTTGAAACAGCAACAGTAGATCTATTATATCCTCTCTAAAATGAAGACATGCGCACCTTCACTGTTATAATCAATTGTATGTGCTAAACAAACACTAAACGCCTTTCCTTACGCTTTGCCTGTCAGAGAAATCTTTTTAGACTGACGCAATTTCTCTTCATGTAATTTGTTGGAGACGTATTTTCCCTACATGAAACATCGATTTTGTGTTTGCCCCCGTGAGGGTAGTTAAGAATAGGAGCGATGCTTTTGATTTTTTTTTTTTAAATTTGGAGATCGCATATTTATTACCGAGAAACAGATCTGTTTGTCACACATAACCTTTATGTAAACTGTGCCTTTAGCGTTGACTGTAAATCGATTAAATTGAAGCGGCGAATATTTGTTTTAGTTGACTACGACGTAATTTAGAACAGAGAAATATTTCTAATAGTGTTTAAAATTAAATAGATATTGTAATGATTTTTCGATTCTAAAAACCTTGAACCATTAAACCAAATCTTACCACTATGTGAATACAGAACTAAAAAAAGTGAAATATTTTAAAAGTGTACCAATCGTGTAGACTTTTACACAAATAGTTTTTCGTCAAAAATAAAGACAGTCATATGCTAAGTATTCGCGTTCAGTAAAAATAAATACTACTATTATTAACTATATATCGAGATAATGTCATATTTTCATCAACATTTTCATCTGAATTTTCATTCAACTTTTTTTAGTAAATACGACTTTTTTACTAGTGCTAATATATTGTTTTAAACATGTCTAATAAAGAGTATATAATTTATATTGTTTCGTGTATGCATAGAAGTATGATTGCTAGTCAATTTCAGATACAGTTTCTGAATAGTTATCTCCTAATTAAATCATTGGATATAAGCTTGTTAAAAGGTGATTCAAAGTAAAAGTTATGCTAAATTTGACTACGCAGAGGATAAAGAATACCATATTCACTTTAAAATTTCAAAGCTTCAAAATATTCTAAACGAAATGCCAACTTTATGCATATATAGTTCTTCTACACTATAAAACACAATAGCACAGATTAAAATGTATTCAGATATGGTTCTTTTTAACCAATAGATACTTACAAAAGTTTAAATGAGGACCCAATATAGTCGATTTCGCTTTATCCCAGAGGTACAAGTGCAGTATAGTTTTTCTAAAGTATTTGTATTCAAGAGTGTTACTTAACGCTAGGAGTAAAGAGTACAAGCAGATTACAATTTAAAATCTAAAATTCGAGATTTAGATTTTGTGCGAACTAATCTGGGTTGATAGGTAAGTATAGTTATTTTACTAGGCATTCTTAAATACATAAAAGTAAGCGCATATATATATATATATATATATATATATATATATATATATATATATATATATATATATATAGTAAGCGATGAGAATATTTTAATGGCAATTAAGCTACACAGAGGCTGGCGCGTTTCATCCGGGGGGGGGGGGTCTTCAAGCTAGCCTGAAGATTCGCCCCGAGGATGAAACGCGGGAGCCTCTGTGTAGCTTGATTGCCATAAATATATTTTCATAACTTACTACCTAGCTCTACTTTCTATTGAGCACTGTTGAAGTAAATACTGACAATTGATACATACAAAAGTATACCTCTTTATAAAATGTTATGTAGATATATGAAATAGTGATATGTATACAGTATCTACAATAAGTGAGTACACCCAACGAAGTTTTTACTTTTTACTTCATAGAACTTTAATTTTTCGTAGGATTTAAATGAAACTCGATGTGAACATAGCCATGTAGTTGTTTAATTGCTTTATAAACTATGAAGGAACAAATATCTTTTCAATGCAAAGTAATTGAACAAAAACATTTGGAACAAGTAACAAAAAGTGAGTACACATGAGCATTCTAAACAAATAATCTTATTTTTAATACTTTGTATGGCCTCCATTGTTATCAATAACAGCAGACAACCTCCTAGGCATTGATTCGACTAGTTTATGACATGTGTCCGCCGGAATTGCGTTACATTGACACTTGATGACCTCCTTCAGTTCGTTATTATTTTTCGGATTTTCCCCTTGAATTTTCCGTTTCAGATGCTCCCACAAATGCTCTAGTGGGTCCAAATCAGGTGACATACTCGGCCATGGTAAGGTACTCACCCGTTTACCGTCTAAGAACGCCTTCGTAGCCCGAGACGTGTGCTTAGAGTCGCTATCTTGCTGAAAAACTCCGCGTCTGCCAACACTTGTTAGACTTCGTGACATTTTTCCTCCAATATCTGGCAATAGAGTTTGGAACTCATTTTTTCATTCGATTAAAGCAAGTCGTCCAACTCTTTTGGCACTCATCCACCCCCAAATCATTACGTTCCTACCACCATGCTTTACAGTTGGCACGACACACTTATCCTTGTAAGCGTCCCCTTTTCGTCGCCACACACGCTTAACGCCATCTGATCCGAATTGATTTATTTTTGTCTCATCAGACCAAAGAATTTTGTCCCAAAACTGCATGTCTCTGTCTTTATGTTAATTAGCCAATTCATAGCGCTTCTTTTTGTGAGAGGTTTTAAGCAGAAGCTCCCTCCGGGGCATGCAGCCTTTACACCCGTCTTCATGGAGAATGTTACGCTCTGTCTGAGCACTCACAGTTACGTTTAAACTGTGCGAAATTTATTTTGCTATGCTAGCAACACTCCGACGTCTGTTTCCCTCTATTAGTTGTTTGATGTGCCTCTTAGTTCGATCAGAAAACTTATTTGGTCGACCGAGACGACAGCCATTTTTGACGGTTCCAGCTTTTTTGTACCGTTGAACAACTTTTGCTACCGTATTTTGGCTGATATTTACATTGCCACTAATTTCTTTATATGAATGGCCACTCTTGAATAAATTAACAATAGTTTCACGAGTTTTTTCATCTAATTCATTGCCATGAAGAGCCATTTCCAAGAATAACATGAACAACATTTGGTAGCAATAGATCCAAGCAATAGCAGCGGAATGAAAGAAAAAAGCCGGTTAAATGCCTTACGTTATCTATAAGGGCACAATAAAAAGGTGTCAACAGAAAATTATGCTATTTATAGTTAATTGAGTACATATGTATTCATGATAAGTGACTTTCATAACTGTGTACTCATTTATTTTACTGTGACTTTATGGATTTTGTGTTTCTTATTATTTGTAATAAACAACAAATTCGAACCTTAACGCGTATGCATATCTAAATTTAAATATATGGCCATGTTTATTAAAATCCTACGAAAAATTAAAGTTCTATGAAGTAAAACGTAAAAAAATTCGTTAGGTGTATTTACTTATTGTAGATACTGTATATGCATATATATATATATATATATATATATATATATATATATATATATATATATACATATATATAAATCTACGTGTCTTACTATTAATCAGTTAGATAGCTCAATAGCGGATATAGAACTTATTTAGATAAAACTTTTGAGACATTGCGTAAACAACACATTTTTGCTAATGTTTTCTGGTGTTCTGTACTTCAGACAATGTTTATATTGAATACATATATTTTGAAAAATGTATACCAATTTAAAACCTAGTAAATAACTTGGCAGAGAGTATTATTATATATGTGTATAGACAATTGACAGTGTGTGTCTCCATGTATCTGCTTGCATCAAATAATCCCCTTGCAAAACCAAGGATATATTTATAATAAGAGTGTTACTGGAGCTATTTTAGTTCGGATTTCTTATGTGTATATTAATATTAATGCAGGTGTTTTACAAATGGTGACTTATGCAAAATAACGTTAAAAATTAAGTCTATTTTTACAGTGCTTCATATATTATAGAAGGTCAGAACAGAGATATTTAAAGCGTTTTATTAGCATGGATATATTTTTGCGAATGTCACTTCTATTATAATGTTTATGATTACTAAGTTATTAAAATAAATGGTAATAAAAATAATAGTGTAATGAATGTATCACTTATGCGAGAGGTGAAATCTTTCAAGTGGTTTCATGCCAAGGTGTCTAATATTAATAATTCTATATCATACCTCGTATTATATTATACTTGTATGATAATATACACTTAATTAAAAACACTGAAAATAATATTAAGATTTATTTTTTCGAAATTAATTTTTCTTGGAACATCAACTAAAAGATAATAAGCAGTATCTCTCTTTTTATAAAAAATCCCATTTGTTAAACACCTGAAAATCAATTATTTCCTATTTGGCTTATTATATAATTAGACACGTTCCTTATAAAGTTGTGAGTTGTCTTTGCATGTAGTAATGTTTGAGACGCGTGGGCTATTAGCTTCAGGAATCTGTCTGTAATTGTGTATCATATGTAAGTACCAATGCTGTATAAGCTGGAATCAGTTGCAACAATTAGTGTAATATCCAGATCATAGGGTGGCAGGAATAATTCTGATGTAATAATATTTTATTTAGTTTTTAAAATGATTTTTGGCATTCAGTCGTCCTGTCGCCATCTTTTTTTAGCAAAGCCCACACTTTTTGCACAAACGCATTGTAATAATGTACCACGAAAATGGTGATGTGGATACATTTTCAGACACAAAACATTCTAATAACGATTGCTGGCTTTTGTCTGGTCTCCTACCATTTCTGCCCATTATGTGACTAAGATATATTATCTCTTTTACAAAGAAATTACACCTACTCTATTTCAATATAAATCCATAGACTTGAATATTATAACAGATTTCGTGTAAGTATACGTGTATATTATGTGCTCATGGCTTCAAAATCTAGTACACCCAGATGTACTAGCCAACAGAAACAATACCCGCAAATATTTATTAATTAAGACATAAACATAAGAGAACACTGTCCTCAATCGTTAGTGCTCACTTTATTGTTAGATATGATGTAATTATCAATCTAACACGCTTATATGTATATAAATGTATATATATATATATGATCAGTCGATGAAAAATAATTAGACCTGCAAATGGAAGCAAATCATTATTATCGGTTGTTCAGAACAAGGACATTTAGTGAATAATAATATTTATTTTCCCTCTCTTTTATTCCTTAAGCCAGGCTTTTCAAAGATTAAACTCTTATTATGATTTTTCCCAGGAAAGGAAGAAGTTTTCAAACCATACCTTGACGTGCCATGCCTTTCCAGTTTCTTCAATTCTCAAGAGCAGTTCACAGGCAATGTCGAATCACTATTCTCCGAGGTTGGCACGATGTTAGTATCAAGTTTCTGGTCCATTGATCCACGGCGTAAGTCCTAGTGGACAGCCCGCCACCGAACATAAGTGATGAACTTCTTCGTCGCTTGGATCAGTTTACAAATATATGCCTCGTTTGAGAGGATTGGAATATTTTGTGCAGAAAAAGGGATAAATTCCTTGTTGAACATATCACAGGTAGAATATATATATATATATATATATATATATATATATATATATATATATATATATATATATATATATATATATATAATATATATATATATAGAGAGAGAGAGATAAATATATATATATATATATATATATATATATATAGATACATATATATATATAGATAAATATATATATATATATATATATATATATATATATATATATATATATATATATATATATATACATACTATCATGTTTGATTTTGAATATAAATAAACATATTGTTTTCCCGATGAGAAGATAGCTTATTACAGCGAATTATCGAAATATCTGAAACAGATTCGTGATTCTATTCTATCTCAAAGGATTGGTTCTCGTGATTTTGAAGAATCTACGATAGTGTTATTAATAGTAGCAGGTCTGCTACTCTTCCTAATTTTAATAGTATTCAGGTTATTTCATCTTCGTGCGATAAGACTGATCTTTTTGCTCGTCGTTATGCTGATAATTCTTCTCTCGATGATTCTGGTGATATTCTTCCCAATTGTCCTTAAAGAAAACTGGTAAGCCTCTCGATTCTGATATTATCTCTGTAAAGATGGTTGCTAGGGTTCTTTCTGACCTTGCCATTCTAAGGCTTTATGTCTTAATTCAATTCCTTTTTATTGTTCTCAAGCGTTGTGCCCTGAACTTTCTTCTATCCTCTCTAAATTATTCAAGCTCTGTTAGTTTCAGTCGTGTTTCCTTTCTTATTGGAACGAGTAATCGGTTGTTACCATCTTTAAAAATGATGGTGATCGACCAGACGTAACTAAGTATCGTATTGTTAGCCGTATCTCTGTTATTAGTAATGTGTTTGAGAGGTTAGTCAACGGCAAGCTTATACTTTTTCTGGAAAGTCTACGGCTCTTTATTGATGTTCAGTATTGCTTCCGTAATGTTCGTTCAACAGCGTATATTCTAACTGTTAAAACTGTCGGTTTATGGATAATCTAGGAGTAGGTAGAGCTATTGCGCTAACACTTTTTTCTTTCTGATCGACGATTTCGAATAACTATAGTCGGTGGCACTACATTTTCTTTTTTATCAATGCTGGTGTTCCTCAGGGCGCGAAACTTGGTCCTAGAACTGTTTATTCTCTATATACATGTTCTTGCAGAAAATATTTTTCAGAACCGTTATTTATGCTGATGATACTATGCTCTATTTTTGCATTGTTTCTCGCCCGTCTCTCTTGGATTAGTCGAAATATGCAGCGGATGTAGATTGACATGGATTCAGTTGTGGATTAGGTTACGAAATAACTTGCTTCATTTAATCATGTTACGACTCAGCTCGTGTCTTTCAATCGTAGGGGTGGCTCTTTACTTCCTGAGATTCACATAAAAGGCTCTGCACTTGAGTAAAAATTGACTCTGAAACATACTGGGCTTCCTCGTCAAATGTGTTTGCTTCTCGTAAAGTTGGTACTTTCTATGCCCCCAACACTTTCTCATACCTTCAAATCTACTATCAAACTGTGTATAGAGTACTGTTGTTATATTTATGTTTGTGAATCGCTGTCCCATTTGAACGCTCTGGTAAGGTCAAACACCTATTTGCAATTTAGTTAGCCCTACCCTTTTTCTCTCTTCACCAGCTCTCTAACACTCGAGATGTTGCTAGTCTCAGTATGTTCTATGAATACTATTATGGCATGTGTTCTTCAGGATTGTATGATATATTCCTTGTTTCTTTTTGTTCAAGCTCGTTTGCTTCGTTTGTCTGGTGATCTCCATCAATTCGCAGTTTTGATACCTTACTGTAATACAGCTTCGTATTTCAGTCGTGTTCTTACATGAACTGCAGGCGCGTAGATCTCTCTTCCTGTTGACTGTTTTCTCCCTACATATAGCCTTGCTCTTTTCAAGACTAAAGCTAATAGGAATCTCCTGTCTTTGCGTTAATTATATTTCGTTCTTGTTACATCTTTACAGTAAGTGATGTAATGCCTTGTCTAAAGTGACTTGCATAGAAAAAAATGTCAATAGATGTGTAGCTGTTGTGCATTTTGACTGAATGAAAAAGTATATATATATATATATATACATATATATATATATATATATATATATATATATATATACATATATATATATATATATATATATATGTATAAATATACAGGGTGATTCATAAGTCACTTCACTTAGCTATTAAAAATGCTCAATATATGAAGCACAAACATACTAGTAACTTTTTATGATTGTTATCTTACTCTCTAATTACTGTTATTTGTTATTTTAAATTTGTTCGTTTATATATTTGTTTCTATATATATTTATTTAATAATCAATCAAATATGCTACAAAGAGTCGTAAATTCATTGCAAAAAAGGATGGAGCTATGCATGCGGAACGAAGGTGGAAGTTTTGACAATTTTCTGTAATTTTAAACCCCCATAAATGAATTTGTTGAATACACTTTCTGTATTGTATTACCGTATTTTTTAACTTTAGAATTTGTAAAATAAATAGATAAGTGACTTAAGAATCACCCTGTATATCTATTAATATTATCTGAAATAAACAACTTAAACCGACTATATAATACAAAATGAGAGTTCATAAACGTATGTAGAGTGCATGTGCCTATAGTAAAATTGTAATTCCAGTGTATAAGAAAAAACAGAAACGTGAAAGGACCAATGAAATTACAGCTGGTTGAATAGCAATAGTGTCCGATGTCTAAACACACTCGACGTTATTGGGAAACCTGACACGCATTGTTTAATACAGATGGTAGACATCAACTCACAACAACATCTATTGTAGTTGGCTTTAAAAATTGGCAAATAATAGCACTTACCATCAGAAGACAGAGTAACTCACTGTGGTATTTTTAAACAGTTTTAACACGTGTTTGTTTATGTTGAAATTGTTCGTAAAAATATCGTAGACTTAAAAATGGAATTATAATACAGGAAAACTAAAATTCGATTTAATTTTAACATTAAATCCTCATCAAAATATGCAAGTGATATTTGTATACAAATAATGAAAGAATTAAGAAAGGGGAATTCAACAAGGTCACAATTACATAGTAAATTCGTGAAATATTTTATTTCAAAACTTACTGTTCAATCGTTTAATGTAAAATGATCATCCTGATTGAAATTATCTAACAAATCAATAGCAAAGTGTTGTGCTTAGTAATGGAGAGGACCCTCATTATATGAACTTTTTTCTCAAGCTATCGATAATCGCTACCAGTATCACTACCACCATCGATACATGATCAAAAAATTCCACCGATATGTCAATGATTATGTCTGACGAGACAGTGCAAATTGTACTGTCAAATATCAAATATGATAAAAGCCTCGGTCACGACCGCATTCGTCCACCGTTACTGCAAGTTGTCCCTCAAAACTAAGCGCCTACTTCAAGAAACAGTTCTCATATCTCAATTGGGGAAGAGGTCATGCTAATGAATGTGAATACCTACTGTGTGTCGAAATTTCAAGAAAGGCATAAGGATCGAGTGTGTTAATAATCAAGCTGTCAGTCTCACCTACGTTATCTGCAATCTGATGAATACCTTTCTCAAGTAGGCGATCATGAATCACCCCCTAGCTTCAAATGCTATTTTTGCATCAGAACATGAAGTTGTACCTAAGTGGTTTTACTAATTAGTCAGCAAGATCATCGTCAAGCGGGACAAAGCAAATATATAGTTATTGGACATTTAAAAAAGGTTTAATTCGTGTACCCGTTCGACGGCTCTATAAATACAATTGTAATAAAAATATACCGAGTCAGTGTTTCACCATCTTACCCGTTGTGTCTAAGTGAATGGTAGTCTTTCCACAGAGACTAATGCGTGCAGTAGATTGCATAAAGAATTTGTTCTGGGACTGGTTATTTTTCACATGTATGTCAATAACCTGGCAATTGAATTTACCGAAAACGTACTACTCTTTACAGCCGATGTGAAACTAGTATCAGCGAGCGTCAACTATAATCAAGTTCAGGATAATCACAACAAAGACAAACCCTGGTTTTCGAACTAGGGGTTTACCGCTAAACTATTTAAAATGTAGTAATCTGCATATTGGCTTTCGATCTACTGTTTTCTAATTATAAGGTGTCTACCTTAACCACTCAATATCAGTAATAATTGGTAAGTTCGTTGGCAATTTCTTATACCAAAGCGCTATTTAATTGAGATTGAGAACAAAGCCAGGTGTAGTTTCTATCTGATCCGGATATCCTTTCACAACCGAACGCCGACATTTTTGCCTCAATACAATATTTTAGTGTAGTCAATTTTTGAGTATGCACTACAATCAACACATCCTTACTTTGAAAAAATTACACACCATTTCGTACACCTGGAACATGTTCAAATATTGTTTACAAACACGGTGACGGGACTTTTCATGATTGTCTACAAAGAACGTCTCCAAAGAGTAAATGTGTTCTCACTTGACCATCGGAATATCAAAGGGACTTTATTCTGGTGTCAAAGATAATCGGCATGCATTTAAATTCAACTTTCGAAAAGTTTCTTTTTAATAGGTTGAAGCCCCTGATGACAAAAGCAAAATATGTTCCACCATCGACTTCCTCTTGATATGAAACAGTCAGCATTCCATGTCGTGTTTCGGTTCCATGGAAACAGCTGCCAGATGATGCCGTGAGGATGGCTTCCGTGTCCAGTTTAAAAGTTGCCTTTAACAAACATTCAGTGAATGTAAAATATTTAACTCGTATATGTGTATGACTTGTTGCACATATGGTTTAATTGATTTGATTTATGATGAGATAGTTTTATAAAAATAATTAATGTTGATGTAACATAGTATGATATATATATATATATATATATATATATATATATATATGTGTGTGTATATATATATATATATATATATATATTAATATATACACATAAGATAGAGATAGAGGGCTAGAGAACAAAGGAGAGCAATAAACATTATCACAGATATAAAATTAAAAAAGATTTATTACATTTTTTACAAAACTCAATGTTTTGTTTATGAATAACTTCGAAGGCAGGTATTGAGCAAAATAAGACTTTACATAATAAGGCAATTACATGTAAACAGTTAGAACACTATCGGCAAGATAGAAACCCTGTGTATATGATACATTAAACTAAAACAATTCCTGATGAAATGTAATGTGAACAGAATAACCATTCTATGGCCAGATAGCGCTAATGATCAACTATTTGTTAAATCGTTAGCTTTTACTCTTCAAACACATGCACCTCTAAAGGAAACAATGCATGCTACACTATAGCATTTTTTATTTAATTCACTTTTACACTTTAAATCCTTTAATTTTACAAAAATGTCATAACTTTTGAGAATCAAATACAACATGAGTAACATTTCATTTAAAATAAAAAGGTTCCACTTACGTTTATATTTGATTGGCCAATAGTTCACTAAAATGTTTAATCAAACATCGAATTTGACAAATATTTTAGTGATACTGGTTTCTATTTTGTGTCTTAAAAAGTACGACCACGGACTTGATAATAACAAATCTGAAATAAAAATGTATTTGTGTGAATAAACTAGTAAATAATGTAAGTTTTATAAGTACTAATTACAAACCCTAACCTTAACCTAACACTAACAATACATTACTAGAAATAAAAAATCTGGCTCGGTTATCCATGAAACCTTTTGAAGTTCAGGATTATTGAAACAAGCAAGATATAAAATTTATCACCAATTAGAAAGAAAATTGGTGCCTATCAAAATATAAAATGCAATTTTAAGTGAATAATTCCGTCATGTAGTCAGTCGGTTTTCATAAGAACTAATTGTTGTTACATATTCTGTGGGGTTCTTTATCCTATGAACGAGTCGAACGAATTAGTAAACAAAATCAGTCTTGAATCTTCATTTTAAAATTACAATTCTCTGAGTCTCTGAATTAGCACCACTCCCAAAACTGTAAGTCATGGGCGGCTCTACTTTAGTTTTGTGTTGCCCCGTGTAATACGTGTAAAGATAAAATAACCTTTCTTTGACAAACGATAGTGTCAATTAGATTTAAGATGTAATAGTTCACAGTGAGCGGGAAACAGAGAATGCACTAGTAAACAAAGGGCATACACTTCGGAGCCGCAATGGAGCGTTATCGCAGTATTCGGCCGGTCAGATAATAACTGTCAATGAATTGATAACAAAAGGCGAATAATTATTAACTGTTGATTGCTTTTTGAAAAATAAATGCAGACTGTACCACCTTGAAATGCACTTACGTCCATTAGCGCGACTTGTTAATGATGTGCTATCTACAATTAAGAAAAATCGTTTTCCTTACTTCTAAAAAGTGAAGGTTTACTTTGACATAAACAAGCTAATGTTTTCTATTTCATTGCTAATAAAATGTAAACAGTAACGTCGGCACATGTGCCGTATAATGAGGGCTGTAGTCCAATTGCTAAGAAAAGAACTACTTTTTACCTGAGTTCAAAACAATATCGATTTTTCCATGACAATTTTTTTTTCTGTCCAAACCTTTTCTCAAAACCAACTCGTCGCTAATGCGCCGGAATTTGAATAAAACCGCCGCATTAAGCATACTTATTTAAAATGCTACTTTAAAAACTCGAAACTCACAAGCAATATAAAAGGAAAACACTTCAATAGCTTTTATGAAACATGAAACATTTTCAAATATGTCGACGACAAAAAAAAAAGACTGGAGTAAATATAAAACATCCATTTCGTTTTAGATTATTCGACGGGCGTGTTTATTTTTGTGTCGACTTTTATGTTCAAATATTACTGAGAAAATTCAAATACTTTCAAAATGCATCGATATTTCAAATCATTTTAGATTCTAATATATTTGTTATATCTTTATTTGAATAAAATAATATTACCCTTATCTGATGGCTATTTTAAAGTTATTAACACATTACTATGTTATATCATTAATCGACTATTATCGATTATTTACAAAAAATTGAAAATGCAATAGCGTAAATTATGAACTTTGTAAAAATGTTATGTAAAAATAAGTAAATTACGTAATTCAACCCAACAGAATTTATTTCACTTTTTTGGTAAACAAATCAGCTTTTTTAATCATTTGTTCATAATTTACGAAAAATAACATTCTTTTTGTAGGATACGAAATTTTAAAGGAGCTATTTGAAATATTTTAACTGTCGAATAAAAATGCGTTTACGATCTCTTACTCTTTACAAATGCGCAATTATTAAATATTTAAATTTTGAAACAATTACAGCGAATAAATTTTTAAATCAGGGCTAAAACAAATAGATTAACAAAATTAATTTTAAATAAGTGATTTCTTTTTTTAATTAATCATCAATACATTTTGAATATATTTTTCATATAATGTTTGTTTTAAATTGCAAAATTATTTGAGTCAAACATGCTGAAACTGTTTTACTTTCGTTCATGTAAAGTTTTGTGGCTGCATGCAAACTACACTTTCTGTGGAATCAACGCAATACATTTTAAATACCGTCAGATCAGAACGATAAAGGTATTACCATTTGGGTGGAAGTCGTTCAAATAATGTCGAATTATGTGCAATAAGACTTCAAATCAATACTTGAAAAATGTTTTTTTTATGTTTTTCACAGGAAATAAGCTTTGTCTTCGTAGCATTAAATTGTACCATCTATGTTTGTACCCATTCTAATACAGACTGGATGGCTCTAAGGATGAAGCTATTCGATTGGCCGAGAAAATCGCGTAGTGTCATAAAAAACACTTATCTTTGGCGCGAGTATTGTACTTGCCAATGTAAATACATTTACACTTCAAGTAATTTACATCATAAAACTGAATGTTATTTGATTTTCATTTAACTAATATTTCTATGGAGTAAACGCTTAGCATGATAGAATGGCAACTGTTAACATTTGTGAGAAAAACGGACGAGGAATATTTTTATTCCGAAAGTTAAGGGTGCGGTATAAATATTCATTTCTATATGTTCTACAGCCTTTTTCCCAATCTTTCTGTAGCGAAATTTAGAAGTTTGGCAGAAATGACCGCAGAAAGAAAACCTACACGTTCTTGTGTCAAGCTTTATGTGTTATCTTCTTCGAGATAGTTTAACCGTGCCCCTTTTCCACTGAATACAGGTTATAACACTATGCGAATAAAGAAAGTAATAAGATCTGCCGATTGTTTACAATGGACGTTTTGAAGTGTATTCCCGCATTAAAAAAGATTAACCCTTTAAAACAGACTAGACACAGCAAAGCAAATTTAGAACGCTCCACACGTAAGCTTTCTTATTTTCTCGTCTGATATGAATTTCAACGTGTTTTAATTTATCAGTTTAATTTAAGTACAAGGTTCGTAGCATCAAAATCAGTCCAGGTAACTGTAACTCTACATGAACAAACATTTCCAACACCGCCTTGCGCACAGTGTCTGGCTGCTTGCGTGCCACGCCAATCAACCAACTACCGATACACGCCTGAATCGCACCACTAACCCTGCGCCGTGAGGCGGCTGTTCTTGCACTGTCAAAAAAGCCACCGTTGATGAGGAGCATCTTCTCCACAAGTTCGCCACAGAGACCCCTCCCCGAGCCCGCCTGAAGTCACGACGTCCATTCTCGGAGCATACCCACTAGCTCCTGCTTTCAACACCAGGTGCCGTCACAAAACGAATCTGGCTGAAACGTTGCTGGACGGAGAAATGGAAGGCAGCAGATTAATCAAGGTTGCACAGATTTGTGGAGGACACGGATAATCTACCAGGCATGGACCTCCCCCGCCGGCAGTGGGCAATGCTCAACAGCCTCAGGACAGGTGTCGTCCGTTGCGCCGCGACCATGAAATGAGGAGAACTCAGGGACTCGGCTGTCTGCAACTTTGATAACTCTGAACAGACAGTAGACCACATCATTGAGGCATGTCTTAAACATCGACCACCCAACGGCGAAGCCGGCATAGCTGTGCTAGACAACAAAACATTAGCATGGCTTTTCTTCAACCGAGCTGGTGATCTGGCAACGAGATGCTGTGAAACAAACGAAAGAAGAAGACGAAATAGAAGAACAAACAAAATGATTATGAAGTAACATTTTGTCTTCGTTTAAATGAGTTTCATCTTCTACCACCAATCAACTAAAGGATGATGTTTTATTTTATTTATTTTGTTTTTATTACTTACATACAGTTTTATATAATTTGTCGAGCTTTCGTATATTTAATAACTTACAAGCTTTAACAATCGACGTGGGCGACGTGAAAATCCTACGCTCAATTATGGAAACTAATTTCAGATAAATGTTAGAATTATTAATATAAATGTGTTAACGTCTTTATTGATTAAAAGTAAAATAATCAATGCGATTTATATATGTTAAATTTGGATTTTACTACCTATTGAATTGAACATTTTATTCAAATATAAACCTATAATAAAGAGAATTGATCCTAATAGATATCTCAATGGACATTTTATACAGACTAAAGTTATGGTATGTAATAATGAAACCAAAAACATATCAGATAATACATTTATTTAATTCTGACCTTTGTCGGTCGGACACAAATCTGGAGATTTTAAGTTTGCGAATGGGAAGAAAGCATTGCCATTAATGTATTTGGTTTGTTTCCATAACGTCCGGGAATGTCCCCGGGGAGTCAGGCAGATACTCTATCTGGCCAATCTTTTCTGCGGGCATGATAGAACCTTCTAGTGCCCATATGCTCTCTAAGCCACATACATAACCTGGTGTTTCCAAATGGTCACATATTAGTACTGGTCAGGCTAAACGTAGCTTAACTTCAGTGATATAATGGGAACCGACGTGTTAACGTGATTCTGCCGTATTTTAAATTTACTAGACCACACCTACAATATATTTATCCACATCATATCGACGACTCATCAGGTTGGCAAGAATTAGCGACATTTGAAACAAGGTTCCAAGTTATTGGCGTCCGGTGCTCAGCACACTGAGTTAAACAAAACTGCTAGGAACAGTAACAGAAATTATATTATATATGAAAAAGCTATTCAATTATTTGTATTCCCCATATGCTGATAGTCGATGCAGTAATAACATTTTAGGCTAGAATATTCCCTTAATGCTAAAAGGAAATCACCATATCCTCCATTAGACAGGCAGTTAACTTGAGTTCATAAACATTGGTTTAACCTGTGTGCAAGCACTACTTTTTATCTGTTTGATTTTTTGATTAAACAACTATTTAATTTTTCACATTTCAAGTAACTTAACGGTTCAATTTGTTAATTGGATACATTTCACTAAGAACCAAAAACTTACCGAATACACACACTACGTTTATGTGATGCATGGTCGATCAAATTATAATGTAAGAAAATAAAATAATAATGACGTGTCTTAAACATTTCATTCATAAACAACGTTTAATACACGATAAATCGTATTTCATGATTAAAAAATCATATTTCTTAACATAATAAAAAAAATTAATTCGTAATTGTTTATTTTACAATTTACTTAAGAAATATTTATTCCGTATCTGTTTAAAGAAATATTAGAAATAAGAAGACATATCAATATAGCTATGTTACTCTCTCTCTCTCTCTCTCTCTCGTCTCTCTCTCTCTCTCTCTCTATATATATATATATATATATATATATATATATATATATATATATATATATATGTGTGTGTGTGTATATATAGGTGAGTCAATGAAAAATAATTAGATCTGCAGATGGAAACAGATCAATATCTTCAGCTGTTCAGAATAAGGAGCATTTAGTAAATACAAATAGTTCTTCTTCTTCTCTTTCAATTTCATTCCTTAAGTCAGGCTTTTCAAAGATTAAAATCTTATCATCAGAGGAAGTAGTGATTGATAAGTTGACAGATAAGAACAGTCAATATTCAAAATTTGAAAAAACATTTTAAGAGTTAAAACGGGTGTGTTACAATGTAAATGAAAGTCACCAAACACGGAGATCCAAGTGGTATGGGGTTCAAATGTAATTAGTAAATCCAGAAGAATCTGTATGAAAATCCAACGACGATGATTCCACCCAAGTCATCAGGTTGACAAGAATTAGCGACATTCGAAACAAGGTTCCAAGTTATTGGCGTCCGGTGACACTGAGCTAAACAAAACTGCTAGGGACAGTAAGAGAAATTATATTATATATGAAAAAGCTATTCAATTATTTATATTCCCCATATGCTGATAGTCGATGTAGTAATAACATTTTACGCTAGAATATTCCCTTAATGCTAAAAGGAAATCACCATATCCTCCATTAGACAGGCAGTTAACTTGAGTTCATAAACATTGGTTTAACCTGGTGGCAAGCACTACTTTTTATCTGTTTGATTTTTTGATTAAACAACTATTTAATTTTTCACATTTCAAGTAACTTAACGGTTCAATTTGTTATTGGGAAACATTTCACTTAGAACCAAAAACTTAACGAATACACACACTACGTTTATGTGATCAAATTATAATGTAAGAAAAATAAAATAATACTGACGTGTCTTAAACATTTCATTCATAAACAACGTTTAATACACGATAAATAGTATTTCATGATTAAAAAATCATATTTCTAAACATAATAAAAAAATTAATTCGTAATTGTTTATTTTACAATTTACTTAAGAAATATTTATTCCGTATCTGTTTAACAAAATATTAGAAATAAGAAGACATATAAATATAGCTATGTTACTCTCTCTATCTCTCTCTGTCTCTCTCTCTGTCTCTCTCTCTCTCTCTCTATATATATATATATATATATATATATATATATGTAAATATATATATATATATATATATATATATATATATATATATATGTGAGTCAATGAAAAATAATTAGATCTGCAGATAGAAACAGATAAATATCTTCAGTTGTTCAGAACAAGGAGCATTTAGTAAATAAAAATATTTATTCTACTTCTCTTTCAATTTCATTCCTTAAGCCAGGCTTTTCAAAGATCAAAATCTTATCATCAGAAGAAGTAGTGATTGATAAGTTAACATATAAGAACAGTCAATATTCAAAATTTGAAAAAAGTTTTAATAAAAAAAGTTGTTTTTTAAGTTTTAAGAGTTCAAATTGGTGTGTTACAATGTAAATGAAAGTCACCAAACACGGAGATCCAAGTGGTATGGGGTTCAAATGTAATTGGTAAATCCAGTAGAATCTATATTAAACTCCAACGACGACGATTCCACCCAAGTCCTTAGTCCTTAGAGGGGGGATCAGACAAAATTAGGCATATTAAGAAAACGTATTTCTTCCTGTTTTCAAGTAAACATATCCAAATGCAAAAAGCAACGAACCAAATCTCAATGAAAAATGGTAATCCGAATTGTTGTAAAGTGTGAAACTTACTTGGAATTGTGGGATATGTAGGGGAAGGTAAGAGAAAGGAAAAAGTGGAAATAGTATAGGAGGTGGGAGGGGTTAGGAACCGAAGAGAAAGAAGAAAAAAAGAGGAAAAGACAAAAAAGAAAAAGAAAAAGCAGAAGAAAAGAAGAGAAAAAAAGAAAAAGAACAGAGTAAGGAAAATGAGCAAGGGAAAACGAGAAGGGGGGGATCCTACGAGTGGGGGATGGGGTTAATGATATTTAGGCAAAAGAGGGAAGAAAAATAAAATCTAGGGTGGTCGAATCAAGAAATGTTATATCTTCTGGTCAGTACGGGGAAATTTAAAGTTTAGATTAAATGCAGATAAGCTCAGAGGTTATAACTCAAGGAAGATTTTTCTAAGATGATTAGACTGATGGCGGAGCCAAAGGAAAATAGCTGTAAAGAGGATATGATTAGATAAAAAACTAAAACACTTGGGTAGGGAGATGGGGTCGGGGGGGGGGTTATGGGATTATAAGAGGTGTCGCTAGTTAGGTTGATCAAACAAGCGAAAAGGGAATAGTGTTTTCCCCATGATGGCTTTAAAAAGCCATATGGATTCAATAGATATCTTTGTAGAAAAAATGGCTCTATAGGATTTTGAACTAATTGTCATTCTATAAAATAAATTGACACTGTAGGTTGTCAAAACATGGAAAAGAGAGGACGGTTGTTTAAGCAGATACAGAGTATATTAATAAAAATAAATAGTGAATAAGCAATAGAAAGTTAGAAATAAAAAATTATATAAAGAATAGAAAAATAGGAGAAGGAGAATATAAAATATAATTTTAAAATGGGGATAAATAGGTATATAGATGCGCTATCTAGTATATTGAGTTTTCCTCACTTCACAATAGGTCTAATTCTCTGAAAGTTTCCTTTTAGTTATAAATCCTCATATATATATATATATATATATATATATATATATATATATATATATATACATTATTAATTTTAAATCAATACGCACAATGTTTCAGAGACGTACCATTGCTTCATTGACATGCATTACCCTTTTACCGTTTAACAAGGCCGTTAGAATACATCCAACGACTCACAAAATTAAAACTCATTTAATAATAGAGTTCAACGATCACCGGTAGCATCTTCCAGTGAATTCGCTCAAGTGGCAATAGTTTTGCACTGTACCTTTATGTGAATCTTAAACGTAACTAATTATTATTTAGTATGATAACGGATGCTGTATGTCAGCATGCTTTAATGCTGTATTCATATTTATGGGTGTGGTGCAGTTTACTGGTCAGTGAGTGGGTTAGGGTTTAGGTAGATTTTAATTCTGTTATTAAAAATGTGAATGGTTATATTTATATTATTTTTTCTTATATGAGGTTATTATATCTCAGTATGAACCTGTTGTTTTAATCGTAGTTTATTACCTACATCCCCTTAGTCCAACTTTATTAACTAGATACTTTCTCCCAAAGGGACTCTTAAGCGAATTCACCGGAAGATTTTATGAAATATATTGTTCATAGATTTTCACTATTTACTTCAACAGTGGTTACTGAACAAATTACACGGCATGAAAATTATGTTTAGCATATATATATATATATATATATATATATATATATATATATATATATATATATATATATATATGAGAAAGGAAGTATGAGGGTAATCCGACGTAATGACAAATGAGAAAGAAAAAAACAAAATATGTTATTTATTATGTATTCAACAACGTTTCGTCTTTATTTGTAAGACTTCCACGGATGATAATTTTAAGAAAAATGTCATGCAAGTACATAGAAATATTGGGGTGACATGATGGGTTAATGAGAAGAACTAGTAGCCAATACTGGGAGCGCAGGACCAAAGTCCGGGCTGAAAGAAGTCCGTGGGAGGGAGTTAAATGAATGTGGATGGCTGTGAGTGAACACGGGGAGAAGTGGAAGTGTTAGTGAATGTGTCTTAGGGTGGGAGAGAGGGCAGGGGTGCTGAATGTTTTGTTCTGGTGATGTGTATCATGGAATTTGAAGGGCTGGGTAAAGATGAAAGGAGGGCGGAGGTTCTGTGTTTTCGGTTTGTAGGTAGTGTCATAGTTGTAGAAATATATTTGAAAAAATGAAGATGATTTGAAAGTATGCGGGGTGGGTAAGAGTATGAAGGAAGTAGTCGAAAGGGTGAGATGCGTGAGGGGGAGGGGGGTATTGTGTTGAGGTTAGGTGTTAATTTTTTGGAGAATAGGAGTATTTGACCAGCTGGCTTTGTCAGGAATGTGTGAATATAAGTTAGAAGGAAAGTGTTGAAATTGTTGAGAATATGACAATGGGGGGGGAGGAAAAAATAAGTAAAAAAGTGATATTAATTTTGATGAGAAATAGGTGAAATGTAGTTTTGTGCAGGCAGTGTGTAAATTAAATTGGGAGCAAAATTGGTTTTACATATCTAAATATTTGTGAGGGTATCTAGATTGTGTTCAATGGTGAGGCTGTTATTTGTGGTTAAGTGGTTTGGATACGTGGTGAATGTATGTAAGGAAGGATTTGGGCGTGAGTGTGTATGCGTGGAATTGTATATAAGTGCAATTGAGGGCGAAGAGAAGAAAGGTTAGCCATGATCTAGGTTCAGTTTTGATTCGGTTAGGATAAGTTTGCTTATTGAGGTGGATATATTGTAGAAGCCATTTCGTTGTCTGATGGTGTTTGGGGGCTGTGATTCGAGCAGTTTCCAGTAGTCTTCGCCGAGCTTTATTATGAATGTATTTGGTGGTTTTGGCCTGTTCAAATTTGAAAGCATGATCGTGCTCTAATACATGGAAGAAAAATGCCCCCTCCCCTCTCTCCCACCCTAAGACAGATTCACTTACACTTCTACCCTTCCCCTTTTTGCCTCACAGCCATCCACATTCATTGTACTCCCTGTCACCAACTTCTCTCTTCCCGCTTCCAGTAGTGGCTTCTAGTTCCTATCATTAACTCATCATATTTGTATGTACTTGTATGACATTTCTCTTAAAATTATCATCCTTAGGAAGTCTTTAAATTAAAAACGAAACGTGGATGAATACAAAAAAACATATTTTGTTTTACATATCCCAACGTAATCTTCAGTGTAGGAACTAATTCTCAACGGTCGGTAGGCGCGAACCCCGATCACAAATCGCCACTGATTCGTAGTAGATGTTCTTATTCATCGGCCATAGCCAATTAGTTAGTAAATATAAAGGAATTTTAAATGTAAATAGCGAAATCGGCGGCTATGTACCAAGCATTATAGAGTGATCTACGAAACGGCGTTCGGATCGTGCATATACCTATTGGCACTGCTTGTTATTAAAGTTACTCGAGAGTGCCCAGCCTTTGTGGGAGGGGGCTGATAAACAATAATATTTAATAAATAAATATTAATTATTTAAATACCTACAGACATCGATGTTTCATGCTAACGCAATCTCCAGTGTAGGAACTAATTCTCAACAGTCGGTAAGCGTGAACCCCGATCACAAATCGCCAATATATATATATATATATAATTAGGAAAAATTAAGCCCTAAATTGGATTGGACTTCTTGATTGAACAAACCTAACCTTAAATTAAACTTCCTAATCTGATAAAATTAAATCTTAAATTAAACTATTAAATTATTAAGTTCTAATTATTTAGATAACTTCGTAATTGGGAAAATTAAATCTTAATTGGGAAAAATTAAACCTTAGGGCAGGTTAAACTTTTTAATTGGGGAATGTCAGGCCTTGAGTTGGAATTCCTGGGCTGATGGGATTGAATCTTAAATTAAACTACTAATAATTTCTGGCCTGTTAAAATTAAATCTTAAAAATTAAATCTTGAATTAAACTATAAAATTATTGGAATTTAATAACTTCGTAATTTTTAACTTCATAAATATTCTAAATTACTTGATAGGGCTAGATTTGTGAAGTCGGTTTTTACTGTAAGCTAGATTTTAAGTAATACTTTTGGATGGGTACGTGATCACATGCCTTGACCTATTTTTCCTAACTCCCTTTTCGCTTTCTTTTAACTTCTTAGCTCCTTCCCCTTTGACATAGAATATGCTTACTGACCCAGACAGAGAAAACCTAATTTGGGTGGGATGGATGGCGGGGTTGTATGTTGCTGTCTTTTCTTGAACCTGTCAAACAGGATGCAAGACAGACATAATTTTAAACCCGTTGAAGTCATTCTGAGATGTAGACAATTTAATATCGCCTTCTGTTCGTTAGGGATTTGTCATGTCATGAGAGAAGATCACTTATATATTTTTCGCTCTTCTGGCTAGATGTGATGGGAGTCGGTCTTATTTTGCTCGATGCGGGTTTTCTAATTAAACAACGAATTTGGATTTGACTTGAGTTGCACATGTTGGGATTTCGGAACTTTGATTGGACTTTTTGTATTATTTTGATTGATTTATTTATCATTAACATTGAATATGGACACATTTCGCGACTGGATAACTTTGCCGGCCCCTTCAATTTCACGTATTTGGACTGCTGTTTGTATCTTGGAGTAATGTCCTTCCTGATTATGCTTCTCAACTTGTATGACCTGGATGGACTGTATGGATTCAACAAAAGTATGTTTTTGGATTGATATGTTTGATGTTATGTACTTTTATATATTTGTGTATATAATTTTATATATTTTCAAAGCGTAATTTTATTGCCTGTAGTAGTATAACTGCGGTAATGGTCCTCTGAAGAGAAGAATTATCTTTGAAAACTCATGAGCTAAGGACTTATGGATGCTTTGCATGAACTTTGAATTCTAATAAAATTTGATTGACACCTTATTTTATTACTTCATTTTATATTATAATATTAATGCTCTATCCAGTATATTGAGCTTCAGTTTTTTATCCGGATGTTTCACTAATTATAAGATATTAGTTGACGCTTATATCTTTTGTTGGATTGCTTCATATATATATATATATATATATATATATATATATATATGTATATATATATATATATATATATATATAAATATATATATATATATATATATGCTAAACAGAATTTCCATGCCGTGTAATTTGTTCATATGTTCATGTATGATCATGCTAGTGTATGTATAACGCTATACTATTCATTGCTCATTGAACTATCTGGATTCTTTTGTGGTGCCTTGTCAGAAAAAAAACAAGCTAACTCGAATACAAAATGTGAAAGATTACATTTCTCAAGAATGGAATCAAAGATTTATAAACGTCTTGTTTTGAGATGTGATTTGACTTCTTATCAAATATCCTAAATAAAAGTGAAAAATAAGACATCAGACGAAAAAAAACACCGATCAGAACTGACAGACGATTATCGTCACTGCTTCAGAATATGATCGGTCAAAGATTACTGAAATGGAAAGACGACGTCTTTTTCGTCTGTATATATTTTGAAACAAAGTGACAGAAAAGTGTCCTGCGTTGCATTCGATGAAACAGTATTCCATTAAAGAAACGCCATTATTCCATTACCAGACACAATCGTTCCTATCTATAATATAAGAACTGAACAACACGTGATGTAAAGAACGAACTACATATTATACAAGAAGAATAGAACTAATTCCATATTTTCTCCGAAGAGCTTTGCAACTTGTTGAAAAAAGAAACCATGAAGTTTTCCCGTTAAGCCAACACTTTTGCTTCATTTTACTTCAGTCGAAGTTCTAAGACATTAAGGAACCCCTTTCGTAGGACTAACACTTTATATGAGATATATAGTTATTCGAATATTCCAATAAAGTTGTCTTTTACTTGTCAAACGTGGTTAGTAAAGAAGTAAAGATAATTACTTTTCCTCTACCCCATTGGCAAGTTAAATATGTTATAGTATATCTTGCTTGTGGTGTATTGGTCTTACTTGATTCCATGGCATACATTCATCAGGTTTGATGGAGTATCCAGCAAAGTGATGTTACTTGAAATAATATTTCCTGGAGAATGTACATCATTTCCTCGTATACGATAGTGTATAAACGTGTCGGAGTGATCTTATTTGGGCTTCGAATACTATGTTATTTTAATAATTTGTCAGGGTTTACTTGTAGGGTGCAGTATCCCCATGTCAGGTTGTCCTAACACCCCCTTTGTACAAAGAGACCGAATAAACTCGAGAGCGTTGTCAATTAGGTAGTTAAAACCCTTTCGTAGATAATTAAACTCATATATGTATTAGCATGGTATAATAAAATATTTGCTAAAGGAGTGTATTTCATGCAAGGATGTTTCGCTTTTCTTTTACATACACCCCCTGTCATTCTTATTTGGTAGTCGCCATTCTTAACATCGCTGTGATCTTAGGAGAAGAGCTGATGTAAACGTGATATGCCGTACTTTAATATTTTTATAATAGTTTAAATAATTGTCAAAGATATATGATAGACTTGTTCTTCTCATTAATATGAATTCACTGAATACATAAATAATTGTTTATAGAAAGCCGTGTCGTGCTGTAAACATGTTGTTTATTAACTTTGGTGTTAGCAAAACAAGCATTTCATTATGTGATTTACATATGTTAGTTCAGCTAAAACAATGATAAAAGTACTATCGTGTTCATTGAGCTATCATTTTCTATTGTGTGCAAATGTATTACATATTTCCTGAATAAACATTTGATAATAACTTAATATTGACTAGCGGGACCCGTGTAAATTACACGAAATGATGTTTTCAATACTAATTATCTTGTTCCTAACCTATACATGTTTAAATAAAATATGATAAGATTTGACTTGTATATTTATTTTAAAAAATGAACAATACATGAAACAATTGGCAAAACTTCTTTATATACAATACTTCTAGTGAAGGTAATATTTCGACGACTAAACCATACTTTGTAAATGTTTTAGATTAAATTAAATTTGTCTCCAATTCATGAGTAGCATACAAAGATTCGGAAGGTCGTTGCTTTTGATGTAAGCGTGACACACAAAATAACACACACACTATCGTATTAATATGTCTCTTCCCGGTCGTCCCCTCCCTTCGATGTAGAAAAAAAATCTTAGAGGTTGGTCGGGATCGAACTATAAACCAGGGGGACAGACGTCAAAATCCTACATCGCTAACCGTTGCGCCATAGAGAAACACTTGAAACTATTACGAAAATTAGGTGACTTGAATGTTTTTCCAAATCTAGGTGCGGCACGCATGCGCAGAGCTTTTGATGTAAGCGTGACACACGAACACACACGCTATCGCATTAATATATAGATGTTTTGACGTTGAAATCCCGGTATTTTTATAGTTGCAAGTAAAGTTGAAACATGATAGTATCATACTTTATACACCTCGTATTTTAATTGTTAAACAATTTTCATGTATAGCTTTACATGCAAATGTTATCACAAAATAATAATGCTGTTATATTGTATGGAATTCTTGTAAAATCAGTGAATACAAAATATATTTGTATGTTTTACTTTGTGTTTGATATGCTGTAAACAGTATATTATTTCGAAAATTCAGATTTCTATAAAGATGTCCACCTGTTCTCTTCGGTGTTAAAATGATCATTTTTGCCAGACTTACTGTTATGATGATGTACTTATATAGAGAAGAGTTGGATTCGTCCATTCCTAATAAAATACTGAAATAATTTAGGCTACTCGTAATTGGATTAAACTCCAGTCTACTCTGGACTGATATACCACTTCTCTTGTTATCTGTACATATATTTCGTGAATATATATTGTCCACCTAGCCCCGTGTTCCGTGTCTTCATTTCGGTCCCTAAAAAGGGTCACAACACTTATATATATATAAATATTAGAATAAAAAATAGTGATATAATACAATATATATTACAACATCAATTGTTCAAAAGTATGAATTTATAGAGGAAAATCATTTTATGGTAACACCATACTATATATATATATATATATATATATATATATATATATATATATATATATATATATATATATACATATATATATGAATAAAAATGGGGATAAAATCATCCGACGTAATAGAAATTCAAAAGGAACGCAGAAAACTATATTATTTATGTATTCATATACGTTTCATCTTTATTAAAATACTTTGTCAGGATGACGAAAAATGCAGGAAAATATCCTACAGTCATTAATTTTGATTTGCCTAAAAGCGTTCGAGTGTTTGCATGGCTTTTAATGAAAAAAGCAACATTTTAAAAAGGCGATTTTGGTTTGCTGATAACGGTTACACCAAAATCGCCTTTTTTGATTTTTGTTTTTTCATTCACATCTATGGCAAAACCTGAACGTTTTTAGGCAAATCAAAATTAATGACTGTGTAACTTTTTCTGCAGTTTTTCATCCTGAAGATATCTACAATAAAGACGAAATATTGATAAGCACATAAATAATATAGTTTTGTGTTTTTCCATTTTCATTTTCCACACACACACACACACATATATATATATATATATATATATATATATATATATATATATATATATATATATATATATATATATATATGAAGAGTTCGAATTCAAAACGCGATAAACGCCATTTTTAAACTCGCGAAACTGTCCCTACAAAAAGTTTGCGGTTCAACACTCACTCGACAACACCCAAAAACTATGTGTTACATACTATGGTACCGAAATAACTTCCTTTTGATTTCAATTAAAATCAGTTTTTATTCGAAGTCTAGATTTAATATATTCGTGTTATTAGCGTTGAAGGTCTGAATTTAAACGAATTGGATTTATCGCGTTTTGCGTTCGAACATTTCATATATATATATATATATATATATATATATATATATATATATATATATATGCGTGTGAGTATGGGTGTGTGTCAGTTTACTTCTTTTTCTGATTCTATTCTGTTCAGTAACACTGCTTCTGTAATGCAATTTGAATTCATTCTGTGGAGCGACTTAATACCTCATTTCTGACACCTCTTTTTATTTACTACTGTTTACCTATTCATATGGGTAGCTTCACAGCTCTCATTATTAAATTTCTCAATCTGTATTTTTCAAGTCTCTTTATTATTAATTTTTACTAAATAGTTTCACTTTATGAAAATTGTAAAACGATTAGATTTCTGCCTGTTTGCTAACAATACAACAGTGAGGACATTTTATTGTCACTTTTTCTAGAGTTCAATGCAATGAATGAAGCTGACATATAGAACACATGAATCAGCAAGTTACAGGTTTTGACTGTATCATTCAAATGTTGGAATTATGTATTTTTGTTAGAATTAATTGGTTAGAGGAGGACTTACGTGTGTTGCCAACACTCCGTACTGAAAGTGCTAAAGTAATTCGAATATGGAACACCGGGGGCAATATTACACACTGATAACTAGTGAACCATTGCTACTTCAGAGTAAAATCGTTGAACTTGTCGAACACAGAGAAATGGAAAAACCAAATACCTAACTCTATCTATGCTATTTCTCTCATAAATGATTTCGGCGATTTATTGTATTTACAGAAATTGGAAAATGGGCATTAAAAAGAGTCATTGCATTCGGTTTTCATTGAAAATAGATTTTCGCTTTTCCGATTATATAATTGAAATAGTTTCTTTTTACAATACAAAGAAATTCACAGTAAACTGTACAAAACCCTTGAAAAAAGTAAGATGAAAACTTAAATAATTTTAACTTATATACAAAATAATTTTTTAAAAACGACTAAATAATGTAAACATATTGATAACATAAAACACACACAAAAACTGCACATACATAAAATCGGATTGTCTACTTGAAAAAACACACTAAACCTTTTCCATAAATAACACTGCACACACTAGATCTTACGAACTAATCTTACAACTCTGCTCTTTACGCACGAATATTTTATAACGAAAATTCACATGTTTAATAAAGAAAAAAACTAATTACACGTAAAAGATGACTACGGCTGACGGCGATCGAAAGCGCTATGCAGACTATAAACGATTAGAATCGTTCACTTATCATCTGGACCGCAACATTGGAAGACTTGAACGGCAGCAGAGTATTGATTTACTCCTCTCCAGGAGTTAGGCACAAGGCCAGTTTTAATCTTACTCCCACAGGTAATATGTGACCCAAGGTCGGGTCGGGAAAGTGGGGTTTAAAAATTGCCTGGGCAGCTCCGTCGGCATTCCCCGGTAGGGGAGCCTCAGGCAGTAAGCAATAAACTTACTCCTCTCTAAAGAGGGGAAGCGAAGCCTGGGAGTGTGGACCTCTTAGACCTGCACAGGACAGACCCATAGACCGGCGTAAATCAAGCCCCGAAGGCCGATACAATACCAGTCTATGGGATGCAGTATCAATCGGAACAGGTACTACACTTTGATCTTAGCCAAAAGACCACAAATTATATAAAGAACATGTTCGGTAATCTACGACACCACATATATAAAAATGGCATGTGGTCAATATATATATATATATATATATATATATATATATATATATATATATATATATATATATATATATATATGCATCTTCTAATTATGTATTTTAATTAGCATTGTTTAATCAAATTATATCATTAGTCATTTTGTTTCTATTTGTAAAATAAGTTATATTGAGATTTCGCTCAGTTTTAGAAAAATATTGGGTAGAAATAAACGTGAAGGTGGCAAGATTAAAAGAATAAAAGAATAACATTCTAATTTGAACAAGATTAAAAGAATAAAAGAATAACATTCTAATTTGATCACTATACATATGATATGCAGAAGTGAACACAGATGAAAGAAATATACATTGTATTACAAGCAATTGGTATTGCGGGAATTCTCTTGTGTTTCGGATGTTTTGTTCAAGTAACAGTTCTTGACTTCTTTGTTTATCCTGTGATTGTATATTGGATGTGAGAAATAGTGTTTGCTTTATCCGTCTGTCTTTGTGGCTGCATCTGATAAGCTGATTATCTACGCGTCTTGTAATATTATAGATAGTTTATAACAGAAAAACGTGCGGGAAGTTTGATTACATCACATAGTTCGCATCAATAGCCTGCAGAATCGAGACTTTAAACTGGCAACATATCCTGCATGAAAAATATAGTAAAGAAAATAATAAAAATGACTATTTCTCTCGTAATATATGTTAGTGATAGATAGTGTTGAAAGATATTATATATTTGGTATTAAGGGGAAGACGTAAATGTTTACCTGACACAACCGTCGGTGGTCTTCTGTCTCTCTGTACATGGATTTGTGAGAGGCGCTTACATGAGAATACTTCCTATTTGAATTAAAGCTTCCCCAAATATAAAAATGTATGTGTAGGCTTCTCAGACGATCTAGGACGTCCTCCGAACTGCGGACGGGAGCATAAACTGAATAGCAGTGCGTATGCTTTGCTAATAGGTGTCGTTTGTCGATAATACGGAAGCTATAAGAGCAATGCTAAAATCAGGTAAGGAGAAAATAATAATTGTAAAAACAAAGGAAAACATGGAATAAAACAGGAAAGAAGTTATAGGGTAATAAAAAGCAGAAAAAAGGATTATGAAGAAAATTAAACTTGACAAAGAATAAGAGATCTTGTAATCTCGAAATGTATCTTTTTAAACATGTTAAACTCCTATATTGAATTACAATTATCTAAGTATAGTTGCACCACGAGATATCTTTATAAGAAGCAATTTTCTAATCTTAAACCGCACTTCCCTTGATCCTGCACTTGTTAAGTCTATCGATAAAACAAAATTAAAGTTAGATTACTCACTAACAAAATTTAAGATGCAAATATACGCTCAATATTCCTCTATATCCAGAATAAATGAATGAATGTAATCAAAACAACCCTAACCCTATACACCCTACACCTAACACTATACAACCTACACCTAACCCTATACACCCTACACCTAACCCTATACACCCTACACCTAACCATATACACCCTACACATAACCCTATACACCCTACACCTAACACTATACAACCTACACCTAACCCTATACACCCTACACCTAACCCTATACACCCTACACCTAAGCATATACTCTCAATATCCTCTCATATCCAGGAGGAATGTAATCGATTACTATGCTTACAAGGGGTTTAAAATAATTCATTAAAAGTTATTTTGTCTTTCAAATTTAATCAACGTGTCATTGTTAAAATAAAACATCTAAACACTGTTCTGGTGCAAGGTTACTTAATTCCTGTGTGGATAGAGAATTGAATCAACACGAGATTTACAAATGAATATATTTTCGTTTTTGCACATGTATAAAGCGACATAAAAGAGTATGTCATCTGTTATCAGCGTAGGAGAATATCGCCCATAAACTGTCCAAACAAGTAGCGACATTACACAAGTGCTCGTGTAATTTACTGATGATTATGTAAAATTCATGTACATGAGTTTACAAAAAATATGAATGACCATTAACAACAAAAGCCAAACGGAAATATAAAAACAAAAATCACATGATATTCACACCAGATATTGTTTTTATAAGAAGAAAACGAAATGAATATTACAGATATACAGCTCCTTTTGATATGAAATATATCGAAAAACAATAAAGGGTGGGTGATAAGCAGGATGGAATGAGCTATCTCATGTGATATTATTTACATACTAATACTGAAGAGAAAAACAAGAAACCAAGTATTCCTACCCATCCCTGGGTAACATTAGAAATTATATAAAATGTTATGATTTGGATTATTCGAAACACTGTGCTTAATGTGGAACTTATTCTCACAACGTTTCGGCCGAGGTAACCAACGACCCCCTTTAGCTGCACCATGTCGACCTCGGGAATCTTAACGTAGAACTCGCGAATCTGTAAGTATTTCATTAATCCACGGAAATAGATTGTTCTCGTTCCGTCAGAAAAAAAACTGGGTATAGTTATTAAATGATTCGTAATTGTATTCTTACTTTCGCCCATATTTAGGATTTAACCTTCACCTTCCAGAAGTCTTTCACTTAGCACTGTATCCATTGCGACCCGTGTCTATTATCAACAATCAATCTTGTGCAATGATTTATTAAGCAAGTCCAAACCTTATCTAAAAACTGTTTATTTGCCATCAGAAAAACGCACAGAAAAGGAAAAAAAAACACGTAAACCATGGCAAGATTTCAAATGAAAATTATAAACGATCTGTTATTTTTGTTAGTCAAAATTCTTCATTTTTCCTAAGTGTTATATATATATATATATATATATATATATATATATATATATATATATATATATATATATATATATAGGAGTAGATACATTATTATAAACCATTGTTTCGTAAAGGTATAAACATTTTTTTTTGAAAAACCATAACAATGTAATTTGTTGAAATAAATGAATTACATTTATTTATTTCAACAAATTACATTGTTATGTATTTTCAAAAAATGTTTATACCTTTAAGAAACAATGGTTTATAATAATGTGTCTACTCCTTTCTATTCAAAATGGCTTAACCACGCCTTAAGACACGGACATTCTTTCTCACCAAGTCAATACCACCAGACGATGATAAAAAGAAGAAAAAAAACCTCTCTGACGAGGAATATTTTATATTCGAAAGCTCAGTTTAAAATAAATAAATGTTATTTATTTATTTCAACAAATTACATTGTTATGGTTTTTCAAAAAAATGTTTATACCTTTAAGAAACAATGGTTTATAATAATGTGTCTACTCCTTTCTATTCAAAATGGCTTAACCGCGTTTTAAGACACGGACATTCTTTCTCACCAAATCAATACCACCAGACGATGATAAAAAGAAGAAAAAAACCTCTTTGACGAGGAATATTTTATATTCAAAAGCTGAGTTTAAAATAAATAAATGTTATTCATTTATTTCAACAAATTACATTGTTATGGTTTTTCAAAAAATGTTTATATATGTATATATATATATATATATATATATATGTGTGATTTTATGAAGGCTTACCAAAGCATTCCTTTCAGGACACCAATGATCACCATTAAATATATTTTTTCTTACAAATATTATTTATTCAAATTAAATGTTTTTTCCTACACGTGTTTCACTACCAAGCAGTTACTTGCTTGGCAGATCATCAGGGAAATTAAATGTCTGGAATACTGGTTTAAACTGCCGACAATACACAATGTGGCGTTGCAATAGTTGAGGTCACTTAAGAAGAGAAGAGGAAAAAAATAAAAATAAAAGTCAAAATTAAAAAACAAGGAAGAACAACGATAAAAAAAGAAAGTCCTAGAAAAGTCTTAGAAAAGTAGCTCGTTCATTATTTCTTCCACCAAGCCAACAAGCAAATAATCGGTCCCAAATACATTAAAAAAACCAAAAAAAAACAGAACAATGTGCGATAATACACTTTCACGTCCGCCGGCACAATGATGAATAAACCCCCCCCCACACAAAAAAACAAAAGAACTAAATCATTCAAGATACCGCTCACAAGTTACCATTCCAATCCAATGACAGTATGGGAATTCTAAATCCAACTTCTCACAAAGGAAATTCCACACAAATGTTCGTCCGAGTTCAAAGAGCCTTATTTCAATGGCTGATTTCTTGCCCTTCGTAACAAACACACGGCGAGTTGAATGTCAATCTCGCAGAAAAAAAACCTTACATTAAGAAAAAATCCTAATTAGTAGATAGAAACTATTTATTCAAAATACTGTTCATAAAAATATTTATTATTAAACCTATTCTTTATAGAAATTAATTATCTAGTGTCTGGGACGTCATTTTACATTTTGGGAAAATATCCTTCATTTAATTAACTGCCGAATTTTTATCGTTTTGTTGTTTAACGAAGCGAAAAAAGCCTATCCCACAGAATTTATTTTTAAAAGATTATTCATATATCAAAAATAAAATGTTATTATAAAAACGTTTTCTACAAAAATCTAGTTATTATTTTAAATCATTTAAAATATTTCCTTAACGGCTGTGTCTGTTTGCAACTCTCTGTGGAGAATATTATTCTATATTCCATAAATAAACGTTACTACGGAATATCGTTATCAGAAATCTATTTTCTATTTTGAAAAAAACTTTTTTAATGGACCAGGTTATTTTTTTGGCCAACTTTACGGGAAAATATCACTCTACCTCGTTAAATGACAGGAGACTTTGTTATTACTAATTTAAAATCCCGTACAAAATACTTTTTATAAAAAACCAATTGTTTCTATTTTTAGAAATTAAGTCCGTGTCGGCATGCATGTTTTTTAAATTATTTTTTCCTTAATTATTTTTCCCCCATTCCTGCCATCCATTGTTTTATTTAATTTAATCTAATTAAAAACTAATTTAATTGAATTTAACCTAATTTAATTAAATAGTGATAGCATCCAGGTTGCTATTTCTTATTTTTCACTTAAAATTACTTGAAATTCCCAATGCATTTCGTATAATATATCTATTTCTGAGAATAAATTGTGATTTATTATTTATTATTCCACTATCTTTTTATATGTAACAAAATTTCCCCCCACTATTCTGCTGAATATTATTTACTATAGTTGACTATCAATGGGCCTTATTCCGATAGAATATTCCTACCTTATCACCCCCAACCTAAGTCCCGAGCCTCCGCTAATAATTGAATCAAGACATATCTTAGCATAAGTACGTGTTACTAATTCTCATCCTCCATATTATACACTAATTATTGCCCCAGATAGCCTCAGGAAGGGTCCATCCTGCCTTTCTCTGCTGTAAGTTTATACTTCCCCCAATTCCCCTCCTATCCAGGTTTTAGGCTTGATAACAGGTAACGGTTTCTATGCAGACAGCATTGTAGTATTTCCTGCCTAGCGTTCAGTAAATTATCTCTAGATGTCATGATGTGGTACGACTCCAATGCACATAGGTTGCATCTCTTCCTTTTGTTCGGTTTATATTTGTTAGCCCTCCCTAAAATTGACCATTTCAGTTCGAAAGGGTCTTGCCTAGCAATGAGGTTTCTCACAAAACGGCCAACAGAAGTGTTAGGCCTATCTATGTCTTCCCTTTGGCCTCCCCTGAAGGAACTCATGTGGTTTCTGAATCTATCTTTGAACTCACCCCCGGTGGAACCGATATATGATTTCCTACTACTCTCTGTTACCACATCGCATTTGTAGACAATGCTTGAAACTCTACAATTCCCCCCAGGGGACAGATGTTAGAAGCTCTGCAGTTACAGTTGTGTGCTGGGCCGTTGCTGGATGTTCTACTACTATGGATATTTATAATGGAGGTTCTCACTGAACTTGTGTTACTGGGATCAAAACCAGAAGAGAACATGGCTTCCCTTGTTTTAGTTATCTTAGAATTATTATATCCTATGAGGGATGTTGCTATATTTCTACAGGTTGAATAAGACAGTTTTACAGTATTTTTGTTAATGATTCCCCCCAATCTGCTATCCCTTGGAAAGTTTTTTTCCACTATGCTATAAAAAATCTTTGGGATATTAGTCTTAATATGCTGGCTATAGGGGGGTTTGAACCATGTAGGGGTCCTTCTATTTTTCTTCCTACCTTCCCCACCGGTTTGGGTAATATGTGTCTTCAATTCGTTACTTCCAACTTCACGAATATTATCATCAACCGGTTCCCTCCCTACCTGGTTTACATTACCGTGGGATACACCAGGTCTCCTATATCTAGCCTTGCCCATTGCCCTATTATATGAAACCATTGATCGATAGGCGATCGGTCTCCCGTTTAGTCCCCCATTCCCAACCGAAGGAGGCACAAGGTAATTAATTTTTTCCTTTTATCCTGATCTGTTTAAAGCTTCATTGTAGAATTGCTTACTGCTGTCGAATATTTGTTGATTCTTGGACAGCTTAGATATCCTACTCGAGATTGCAGGAATAATGGCTCTTTTCACCATCGGTGGGTGATTCGATTTAGCGTCGATATAGTAGAGTGTGTGGTTGGGCTTGTGATAAGGTTCATATGTGTTGTTGCATAGATCAAGCGTAATATCCAAAAAATTGACCCTCCGGTAGTTTATATCTATAGTTATGCTAAGTTGTATTGAGCTGAAGAATATATTGAGTGTTTTCTTCTTAGTTTCAAGATTCCTTATACTTGTGTTGACAAAGAATAAAGCGTCGTCCCTATATAGACCGCCCGCCAGTTCAGGTATTTTCATACAAATTTCTCTTAGGATATATATTCCTACCAGGTCAGTAACCTGCGCTGCATATAAATGCTCTGTACTCTGTAATCGAGTATCATCGAGCTTGTTTTTATTGGAACAACCCCGGTCTTCACTGAATGATCTATTTTATAAGTGAAAAATCTAAATCTCTCTCTCTCTCTCTCTCTCTCTCTCTATATATATATATATATATATATATATATATATATGTGTGTGTGTGTATGTGTGTGTGTGTAAAGCACATATGAACGCACATATATCCTCCTTTCACAAAAACAACATTATGCAATACTTATCAACGGGAAATCCGCGTCTCCATCCTTGTATCTATCAGAAACATTGAGGACCTAAGAAACACAGAATCCATCTTCATGTCCATATTAAACAACTCACTCGATCAACGTCACGAGCCTTACTCACCGTTCATTTTATAAGCTACACTTTCACGAACTGACAAACCTTAATGTCTAACACTTATTTTATTCCAATTTCTGTATTTTAGTGACCTATCAGTGTCATCACTGCTCAATTTCGTGGGAAATGTACTAATACCACCGCCACTAATGCAATAATCGAGTAGTCCCCCCTCGTACAAACACATATTTTAACATACACTCGGAAAACAGAGGAATAACAACCCCTAACAACCAAAGAACATAATTTACCTACTACTATACCACCAAAATAATACACTTCATACCATGGCATTATTAATTAATTAAACAATTTGCCCCCAATCTTAATGCTTATCAAATGTTACCCCACCTCTAAATACATATAAAATGTATACGACTAATCATACCAAAAGTAAATAATCAATTTAAATTAATAATAATAATACACATATATATAAATAATAAAATAATTTAATACACATACTTCTATCGATTGAATCTATGAATTAATTATTATTTATGACCCAATTTAGTATCAGCTATCCCGCTTACACGCTATTGTCGTACGGTTAAAATACAAATTTAACTAGATTCAATAAAGCCTAGACTTAATATATAAATGCTTATAATTAACATCAAATTGTATTAATTCGACAATCTAATTTAAGAAAACCCACAACTAATACTATTCTAGGAATATATAATAACCAATTAAAATTTAACAAAATTTAATAATATAAATATAAATTAATTACTGTATGTTAAAAACAAAACAAAAAACAAAAAAAAACACAGAAACAAATAAAAGTATATTATTACAAAAAAAAGTTAATTAATAACCATACAATACGCAATTAATTAATCTAATATTACGCACCTATTTTTGAACACCATATCTATATACAAAAATAATGTTAAGGAATTTACATTTTATTGATTTATTATTTTTTGAGAGACTTGTTTGTTCGACCCGTACTCTCTCGCATTAATTTTCGTTCATTCTCCACACTGAGTGACCTTTTCTTTTGGCAAAGGGAAGATTTTCCTGAAATATTAAATCATCCTAAATCATCATCCGGACAACACACAACCTACACCACACATTCTGTTATGTAAGATTGTAAAGAGAAATAAATTGTAAGTCCCCCGTTCCATTTATTATTTTGTCTGTCCAGCTTTTCATCGATCCGGCACTCAGCATTGCCCCCAACCTTCTTAATACATATATATATATATATATATATATATATATATATATATATATATATATATATATATATAATGTCACACTGATTGTAAAATGTTAAAATAATTTTTTATTCAGAAAAAAAAGTCATAATTCTTTTGACGAACACCTATACAATTCAAGTAATGCATTGTTAATTTCGGACGGGTTGTTTGATAAATCTTCCAGATAAATTATATACGGAGAAAATACATCTAATTTGATTGGCTATCGGTATAATTCCTGAAGCCCCGTCTGAATTTTTGTTAAAATAATTTTCAATTGTGTGTTTGCTGATTTTATATTCTCTTAAACCCTTCGCCAAACAAAGAACCCTAGTAAATAAATACGTTTTCGGTGTATTGCGACCAATGGATAATAAATTAGTTGAGTACGATAATATGAAAAAATGAGTACTGTGAAAAAACGTATCATAATATGAAGGGCGTAAGTTCAATCTCTGTATAAAGCGGTAACTTTTCATTTACTCTTCATTCACAATCAACATTAAGTTTCAGTAAACATTATTCCAGAAACGTAGACATAAATAATTCATTGTATGACTGTAAATATATTCAAAAGTTATACATTAGTAAATATAATAAATGTTTTAATTTTTTCAATGCTGGATTGTTTTTTGAAAATATATATATCATTTCCGTTTGTTATTCTTCGATTGGTTAGCTAGTATTATTGCGATAAGTGTTAAGTTTACTATTTAAAAATTGGGTTACTTTCCGATGAAAAGATCACGTCGTGCAAAAATAATTCAAATCAGAAAGATGTCACTATGTTTATAAATATTACTCTGGTGTTCTGTATATCTTTTATCCTTAAAGTTGTCTATATGCTATTGTTGTGGCCTTGTAAAAAGTCTGAAAGGAAAACACGAACTCGGAGTTAAGAGAAAAACAGATATATTAAAAAAAAGTATAATATAACAGAGACTAAGCGTGGTTATATGTCAGTCTTAACTGGTGTCGTTCCAAGTACTTACTTCTTTATCGTCGCAGAAAAGTGTGGCACAAGGCTAGATATTGTTGGGGGCAACAAACCAGCACCCTTAAAGCAAAATCACTATGGCCTATAAAAATATGCCTGGGCAACCCCGTCGGATTCCTCGATCACGGCGCTTGGAGGATTGGACTCCTAGGACTACCCACAACTAAAACTTAAGCCGTGCCGAACTTATTGTCGAGAACAAAATGGTAAGAGTCTTTCATTGCGGTATTTACTAGTCTGAAATATCTAAGTAATTCGACTTACAGAAAACCGCGCGGGCTGGAGTGAATCCAGCTATTTACTTCCTTTCCACCGCAGCAATATGCAGCATACGGCCAGAAGGTATAGGGAGAGACATGCCAACGCCCTTAAACAAGGAGTACTATGGGCTAATAAAAATTGCGTCTGTATTCTCGGTCAGAGCGACTGAGGCAGTAAGCAAAAAACTTACTCCACCTTAAAGAGGGACGGAAAAGGCGTTTGAGGGTTGACCTCCTAGGGCTACTCAGGAGAAATAAATGGACAAGTTCCTGCCGGACTGATTGTACAGAACGAATCCAGTCAGCAGTCTTTCAGCAACTAGCGTGTGGAGCCAGGTATTTAATTCCTTCCCACCGCATAAATATGTGGCACAAAGGCGGAAGCTTGGTGAGAGTTAAGCTAACGTTCCAAAAATAGGATCACTCAGGCCTTGTAAAATGTATGCACCGATATCCCCCCATAGTATGACATGATAAACTAGTATTTATCGGACAACGAGTTTTTAGGAAGATAATCTCGGAGATATCGACTATACATCTACTTATATTCAATCATTTTCTCGGTTCGTTTGGATTTGGGTTTTTTTCAATGACAGATTTTTATTGTTCGGATTGCGTCACATTTATTTTACGAAAATCTCCGCGTGAAATTAAGACAATAGATCACTAGGTAACGATCGTTCCTGATGCCGACTCCTTCTGGATCTTAACCAAATTCCTGTTAATCGGATAGAGTTGACACTACAACGTTTTTCCCATCCCCTTCTTAGTCGAGGAAGGGTGTGACTTTAGAGGTATAGTGATGCTGTTTGATGCATTGCTCAGGTGTATTTTGAGTAATATTTTATAATATATTTGTGGATTTTTAAGATGGTATTTGATAAGGTGTAGTATTCGGACAACTACTTGTTGTTATTTTCACAACTTTTCGTCCGAGGCAACTTTTGCACTTATAGAAGTGCATCGTTTCAGAACTGGTGAACCTATACGGAATTTAGAACTGGATTTTCATTAAAACCACGAAAGCAGATTGTTCTCGCTTTAGCTGAGATTTTCGAATTCGACCTAAGATTCGCTAGTTTGCATTCGAAAAAGGTCAGACCCGTATAAACGTTACCTTCGCGTCAAGTGAGACGATTATTTATTATATAGATAGATTATTAGTTTATCTCTCTGTCTTATGTTATATTCTTTTTCCCCAGTCCACAAGTTTTCGGTTGCCATGTGTATTTCCTGCAATGGATATTTACATGTTAACCTTTTTCACCCTTTTAAGTGTTTTATATTGTTCACTGTGTTTCCCTTTGCGTTTTCACTAGCAACAATTCCTCTCCAATTGGCGCATTTCACATGAGACATTTTACTTTCTGTGACATTGGCAAGCAAGCATTTATTTACAATCAAAAGACAATAGCAGAACTCTTTTGAGAGTCCATTTTCTAATCTCCTTAAGTACAATCTATTGCTAACACAATGGCTAGGGGAAATACCATAAATTTAATGTATTGCTTTTTCTTTCTGATCCTGTGCCACCTATTCACCGATTTCACTCCAAGGTAGTGATGATTCAGTGGTTATCAGCGTGGGTTGTTGACTCGGTATTCCAAATACGAATTAGTTCAGCACTTCAACTGTGTGGGATTTTCGAAACACATCTGCTTGTCTACTGTAAGTTACTGGTTCTATAAAGTATCTGAAAGACAGATGTAAGGGGGCAATTCAAAGAAACGCAACTTGATGATTATATTTTTATTTTATTCAGATTAATTCTTTTTAGTAATATGTTTCAGTGTAAGTACAAATAAAACGTTCTCAGGTTTATTAGTAAGATACAGATAAAGAAAGGTGTTCTGCAAAACATTACGGAACTAAATTCTTTTAGTAGAAAAGAACGCAAAAATATATAAAATTAGAGAAGAATTGTAATTTTAAATATAAGGCTACAGATTTGAGATATTACGCACTTGTGAAGAAAGGATACATACTAATGTATTCAGTTAGTCTACAGAAAAAACGTATACAAATTTGATTGCTGTAGCAGTGTACTTGAATGTGTAAAGTATAAATTAATAGTAATGTTCAAACTGTACTGGCAAGCATATAATACTCATATTCAATTCACGATGCTCTCCTCACAATAGAAATTGCGTTTATAATCGAAATGGTAGGAGTCCTCAATTGCGGTACATCAACTTCAAGGAATATACGTACCCGAAAGTTATATGCAAATGGCAAAATGTGTCTATAAAATCAGGAATAAACGGTATATCTAATACTGAAATAGATATGTGAAATCTTCATGGGAACTACTCAAAGTTTTTGACTCCTATGTTGTGTACGGTGAAATAAGAATAGTGAAAGTCAAACATGAACGAAACATATAACAGGTAACTTAAACACACAATAGATTTGCAGCTTAGCTCAAACTATAAAACTGACACCCAAATAGAAACGGGAGAATATATCACAAATTATCAAAAATGTCTTACTGTTTGAAGAAAATAAATTGTCGAAATTTGTAGAATTACTGAAACCCCACTTTTTTTCTGAATTAAAAGTAGATAGACAAGTAAAGTAAATATATCTCAAACAGATAACAAGTGAAAAATACAAAATATAGGTGGTAATTATATATTCCATAAAATTACAAATATAAGATCTCGAAAAATAAAAGAAATTACTCTAAGGAGGCAGGAACATACTTAAAATAACAAATTAATATTATTGAACCCACACACAGACTTCATGAAGTAGATTAAATGGATATTTATTTACTCCTCCCGGAGTTAGTCACAAGGCCAGTTTTATCTTACTCCCACAAGTAAGATGTGACCACAGCTTGGGTCGTGAACGTGGGGTTAAAAGCTAGCGCTCGGAGGTGAGCACTCTGGCCATTTAAAAATTGCCTGGGCAGCCCCGTCGGCATTCCCCGGTAGGGGCGCCTCAGACAGTAAGCAATAAACTTACTCCTCCCCAAAGAGGGGAGGCGAAGCCTGGGAGGGTGGACCTCCTAGAACTGCACAGAACAGGCGTGCAGTATCCATCGGAACAGATACTACACTTTGATCTTAGCCAATGGATATTGGTGCTAAATCGAATGACACTATAAAAAAGAATACATGCACGGGAAATGAATTGAAATATTAGACGTGCAATAAAATATTTGCAAGAAAAACAACGATATGTAGATACACCAAGTATATGCGTTTCACTGAGTATAAAAAAAATCCAGAAAGTCAGATGATTGCTGCGCTTGTATCATAACACAAAACAATACAAATTCGTTCTGTTTTGAATCCATCGAAACACAAAAGCAGTGAATGTTATTGCTACAGAAATGACTAGCAAAATTACCGCCGTATCAGTATCCTCCTCTCTTTAAAACCTTTTGTGGATCAGTAATCAATTCCGAGATAGTTTCCTTACCTCGAAAATACTAAACTGTTGTTCTGACAAAGTATGGATTTCGAAGATCCCGATCTACCGAACCAGCATTTTTTCAGCAGACTTGTCAATCTATACTATTTATTCATTTCAATTGTAGCCGATGAATGTAAGATCAAGGACTTTGAACGTCGGACTATCGGGAAGGCTTATATCGAGCATTCATGGATTCTTTTGTCTCATGGTGTGATTCGATTTTGCATCAATATCCATTTAATCTACTTCATGAAATCTGTGTGTGAACAATACAATTTAAAAAAATCTGGATTACTTTTCAGTGCATCTTTTTAATGTATCAGCTCCGGCAAATAACCACATTTCTGTTCCTACAGTGAATGGACAGCTTCTGTGAGACTACTTTGAATACATCTCCCCCCTGCGTTCCTAAAGCCATTGCATACTAATTATTCTTCCATGCAAGATGTGGCTCACACCAGAATTTCACTCAGAGTAAAACTTATTTTAGTAAAATTGTCTGGTCGAGTATAAGACGTTAATTCACTGCATGGACCCTTGAATTATTATCCAGATAGGGTTCAAACACGTACGAGCCTCACACGACACCGTAAATACATCCCCATGAACCCTAGACAGCCAAGTCTACTCAGAACATTTTTCTCTTGTCAATAAAATGAAAATTTTAGTATTTTTAATGAAGGAACATTTCTAACTTTTCAACAGAAGAACAATTTTTCGATTCAGCAAAAAACATATTTTCTCTAGAGAACATTTTTACACTTTTCAGCAAAAAATATTTTGCACTATATAACAAATACATTTTTGATCAAACTGAACAGTGGTTTACTTTATTGTTGCACTCGTAATATCCTTTAAAATTTATTATCTTGTGCTGCTAAAACTAAAAAAATATCTCTTGTTTATATCGTCTAAAAGCCTAAGCATGGGGTATTGTAGCAGTTGCACAAACCGTCGATTTTGTTTATATGGCACTTTCCTACGTACCTGTATCATTATTCCACTTAAATAAATATATTATTGTAGCGGAAACGTTGGCGTTTTGCTTTGAATCGGTGATCCTTTTCTTATTCAAGTCAGATACGTACGGGCACGACTGACACTTTCAACATAGCTCACGACCTCTACAATCAGATCATGAGTAGCTTAACTCAGACATTTCCATCATTTTAGTGATGATTGATCTTTCTCTCAACAGTTCATGAAATATTTTTTCTAGAATTTGTCATAGTCATCCTGCTGGCATTCTTTTGTTTTTTTGCGAAACCTTTACCACTGCACTGTAGATGTTATTGTTGATAACATTGACTGCCATGAATCTCAAGCTGTGTTTATCATCAACTGCTATTATTTGAATTATATATTTCCATGTAGACAAGTACTTGCTTTTTAGGACATGCCGAATTGCAATCTTAAATTTAAAATTTTCGTCAAACGTAATTGCTTTTCTCTATAGAAAATTATCTCATAATGTTATTATATCATTGGAAAAACACGTTTAATTCGAAACAAAATAGAAGGGGTGTTATTCAGCGGTATCTAATATTTTATTAATCAATCTAAAATGTAACAGACAGAAAACCAGGAAAATACCAATAAGTCACTTATTCTTATATCTAATTTAAAAATAGTGGACTCAATAAAAAAGATAATGTTAGATATGTGTATATTAAGACAGACACGCTTATAAAGAAAAAGCAGGGCTTTCTTGTAAGCCTACAGGGATGATCTAGTCGACATTATGCATATGTCAGCTATCACAATAAAACATATCAATTAAAGCTAGATACAAATCAAAAAGACCAAGAGGATGGAAAGCACAACAAAATAAAATAAACTAGTAATAGTGTCATTACAAAAGCAACATTTACATTAAGAGGCTTCTTTATACATATAAACCATGATTTTAAAAATTCGACATCCATTTCCGAAAGGCCCTGTATATATATATATATATATATATATATGTTTTTTTGTTGGTGATTTTATTATTCCATTATTGCGACAATATATGTGTTGTTTCGTTAGCATTCATAATGAAAGCCAACTCTTCAAGCGTTAACGGAATCACTGCCATTAACGGAATCACTGTCGTTAACGCTTGAAGAGTTGACTTTCATTATGAATGCTAACAAAACAACATATATATTGTCGCAATAATGAATTAATAAAATCACCAACAAAAAAACATATTTTGCTCTGAATTTTAATTGAGCACTCTCATAAACCCGGTATTATACCCCCTGGATATTTGTAACAAGTTAATTATATATATATATATATATATATAATTTGGGAAAGTACATTTCTTAAGCATCTTTACAATGTTAAACATACAGAAAGGGGCGAAATGCCTTTAAAAATATGTGTTAGATGCAGATATGTTTTTATTAAAATGAGAATTACAATAACAACAATATATATTTGTCTTTCTTCATCTTGACTTGTTTATGTTTAGATATCAAAGTCAAGATAAATAAGAAAAAATGTTGTATTGATTTTTTTATTTTGTATTTTAATAAAAAATATCTGCATCTAACAGATGGTTTTTTGAAGGCATTTTGCCTCTTTCTTTATGTTTATGTTTATATATATATATATATATATATATATATATATATATATATATATATATATAGATAGATATACACATATATATATATATAAATGTATATATATATATATTATATGTGTATATATATGTATATATATATACATGTGTATGTATATATATATATATATATATATATATGTATATGTATATATATATATATATATATATATATATATATATATATATATATATATATATATATATGTGTGTATGTATGTATGGGAATTCTTTGTAAAAATTATGACAGTTTTTCTGTCATTATTATCTAAATGTGTACGTATTTATCACGCCCAATGCTAGAGAACGAGGCACCATATAACGAATTTAGTGTGCTCGTTCTCTGGTCTATTAGAACGTTTTACCCGGCCCTACATTACAAATAATAAATATTTCTAAAATAAGATGAATTTTCGAATTCCGAAAAACACTAACAGCGACTCGTATTTGTATCAGGATATTTTACAGCTAAGCAACATATAACTTGTGTATATAACAATTTTTCAAATCCTAAATTTCCTAGAACTACGACTCCTAAAACACGTTTCTTTGCCATTATTTCTATTTGATGCTGGTTTAATATTAATGCGAGATATTTTGATAGTTGAACACTACTAATAATCCCATTAGAACATTCCTCATTCTGACTGCATTTAATAAGTCGATCAACTCAGTCTGTGCGATCGATAGCAATCAGGTCACTAGCGTATTATTATTAAAGATAGCTATCAGTTCAAGTGATCCTAATTAAGGTCATCGAATAGGGAACACCGACCGGGAAACAGATAAATGTACGTTGCACGATACATTAAAGCCATTTAATCTAACCAGTCGCAACGATCACGATCATTTAAAACACGAATTAATATATCTGATATTTTATATTTCTTAACAAGAGAGACATTTGTTTACGTATGCCTCCATAAGAATCTCTATTAAAAATATATGAATGATGCATAATCTATTTCAATATTATAATTAAATATGATCATTATTTTCTGGGGGTTTATGTTCTCTTTCAAAAAAGCAGCAAAACTTCCAGATTAAGTTAGATTATATATATTTACCTCACACCTTAAAATGTTACATAACGTAAGAACTGAGGTTTAACTAAGAGAATAATTGACAGTTGAAAGTTCAGAAGACGAATTTAAAATATAAACAAAAGTGAGAAACCCACCTAGTTTCTAGAATTAAGCGTGTATTCCTGTTTCCTTTCGACACACCAGCAGAGTAGATGCGGAAGTCATATCTTACTATGGAGCCTAATTAAGGGTAGGCGCACAACATAACTGAATGAGTGCACCGCACAACCGTCTGATATTATCTTTACATGTATATATATATATATATATATATATATATATATTATAAGAAAAATCAAAAGGGCGAAATATGCATTACTATATTTATTACTGAAGATCAGAAAACCATCGGTACTGTCGGCTTCAAATTCTTACAAAAGGGACTTATAATAGGCTTCTGTACCGGAATCTCATACGTCTCTGCCTATGTCTGTCTTCCTATGAAATGATTGCTCGTCCGGTATGTCACTTTCTAACGATATTTTGATTATCTGTTTAATTTTAATTTTCATCACTTTTAACGATTCGTTTTTTTTTCTACGGGCAGATTGTACCGATAGTTTAGTCATGGATCAGCAAAAAAAGTTGCATTCTTGATCTGTGAAATGTATGTCGATGGCATGCTTATGTCATGCTGACCGCTGACTGATGTTCTTCTTCTTCTATAGTACATGTATCAATATATATATATATATATATATATATATATATATATATATATATATATATATATATATATATATATATGTGTGTGTGTGTGGGGGGGTATGTAGCAATAGATGAAGTGAAAGAATAAAATAATGTGCGAATCAAATGTTATTACAGTTCAATGTTCAGACGACGTATATTAAATGACGTATATTTAATGAGTTTTCAAAGAAAATCTTCTTCTCAGAGGGCCATTACCGCAATGACATTACTGCAGGTAATAGAAAGTAAACTTTGAAAATATATTAAAAAATATATATAAAAATACATAAAGGTATATAAAACATTCGATATATATATATACATATTTGCGATGTTCATAAATCTTATATAAAATAAATTCCTGCTTTCGTGTGATATATCTCAGATTTTGTGGAAATCCCAGAGTAAGACGAAGAGGTTTCGTATTACCAATACTGATCATATAATTCATTCTTAAGATTTTACTAACAAACGAATATTATTTTTATCAATAGCTAATTATTCTAGGTGCATCCATGAATTGCTTAAATGACTCATTCCTTTCATTAATCATTGCATTAGTAAAAGAACTACGAAATTTACTGAAATAGGCGATTAAGTTGCATTAGAATATTACAAAAATGTTTGTATTGCTTATAGTTAAATTCTTTGAAATGATTTAAGTTTTTAATTAAACCATTCCATATTATGCGATCGAAAGTCTCAGTGATTCTAATTTAGTCTAACTCTTTTCATAATTATATTACACATACACACGCAATAGTATTGGTACAATTTCGTTGTACATCTTGATTGTAGGTAAACCTGGAAACGTGCACAAAACCCCCTCATAACCCGAATCCGTGATTGTATTGGCAAATCTCCAACACATACAAATAACCCTAACCTTAACCCTAACCCTAATAACCACCAACACACACAAATATCGCCGTTGGAAGAACCAGATACAAACGACGCTAGCTCTTAGCGTTTTATCCTCGCTCTCCTTAGATCACAATGTCGCTTCTATTAACTGCAACGTCTAACGTTGACTAGTTCGCATAGTCACACGACCTCGACCATCGCGTTTGAAATCTCAACGCTTATGGGTCTTTACTGTCCTTATACCCACTCTGCTGTAGCAACAGACGCACGGCATCTGTGCCCGCTCATTTTCTAGTATCGAGTCTCACCTCAATTTTCCATACTCAGAAAAACTTTCAACTTTTATGACAATCTCATTGAACTAAAATGAAATATATTTTATAACACTCATCTTAACAGAGATCCTGTGTACAACGATTAATTGCATCAGAAACGTTTAGACTAGTTTCCTCCAATCTCTATTTAATTAATTTTTTTCTACCTTCACTTCTTCCCACTATGAAACTCTGTCCACCGAAAACTTTTCTGAGGATGACTTTACACTACATGAGATGGTGAAGCTCAATATAAGACTTTGCGATAGGTTAGTAATTTGGCGGGACCCTTTTATAGGGTTCTTTTTTTGGTGGGGAGGCAGAGGGAGAAAGTCGATCTTTAAAAAGCATTTTTAATGAAATCCGTTTTAGGTTATAATCAAAAATGAGAGAGTTAGATACATGTTATATGATAAACACAAAATATATAATGAGCGCAAAAGCATAAGTTCACTAAAGAGATAACGTATATATGTTTTAAATCGAAGTTCAAATAGATAGGCAAACATAGAATGGTTGTTTATCTTTTGGCAGTCCTTGCATAACAAGGGTAATTCATTAGCGTAGATATCGAGGAAGCTAGACTCAACATTTTAAGGGCCGTGAATTATCCACATGTCTGAAAATCGTATTCAAAACTTCCCCACTAAATTATAAAATGTTCATTTGAATAAAGGTTATTAATAACAGTAAATGTGCATTTATTAACATTGTAGAAAGTTCATTGAGAAATGTTAGAAGTATTAAAGTAGTTAAGTTGATATATTTCATTGCCAATCACCAGACGATAACATGATAAAATAATCGAGCTAATGCATTGTGTGTGTGTTCGGTTGTGTCAGCGTGAGTGGAGAAATGACGTTTTAGCCTCCCCATCGCCTGAAAGAGGAGCGATGGGGAGCTGGCGAAAGGTCGATATAAGCTCTGTCATGGAGTTGGCATAAACATTTTTGTTGAAGGAAATATCTGGCTTTGTATGCATTCAGGTTAATCAAAACAGATAATTTTATAAATTCAGAAAAATGCATCTGATTGACTTGAATTGATTTTATTTGTTTTTACAATTTTTTTTAATTCAAGCGAGTGCATGCGTCATGACGTTGCGAAGAAACAAGTTAAAGCATTTTCATGTGTTTTAACATAGTTCACATTAAACCAGGCAGCCGCCACTACAGATGTAAAGGGCTACTCAGTATAAGGTTACACGTTTTGTGGTCATCCTAAATTGGGAGTTGTACAGCGAGATGCTTGTAAACATTAGTTTTAAATGTATGCATGTCAGTAGAGTCGGAGAAAGGGGAGCAGGGAGGAAGTTCAAAAGGTCGGCAGCACGAGGGAAGAAACTATTGGAGTAAAACGCTCTCCGACATCTGGGAATCTCCACAGTGAATGGATGGAATTAAGCTGATTGTCGGGTTAGTTCAGTGTACTTACGTGGAGGGGTCACAAGAGACGCACATTCATCAGAGCACATTCCATTGAAGTTCAATGAAGTGAAACCAAGCACAAAGATGCAACATTGCGGCATAGGACAGGGGCTGGAGATTGGTTGATAGTGAGGGACCTATTATATTAGCGACTTTTTAGGGGGTCATGTCTAAAAGGGAGAAACTAGTGGTTGGATGGTGCACCAGTCCAGATGTAGCAACAAAACTCCATGCATGGGCGGATGGTCGCTTGGTAAATATATATGATAGTGTCAGGTTTACTAGAACGGTAGAGGAATCCCACCTACTTTGCATCAGTTTTGTAAATGTCTTCTATGTATCTGTTCAAATTCATGCTACCTGTCTTTTAAGCACCGAAGGGTAAACTTCGTCTCTACAGTCACCTGTCAGTTATCATCATATATAGGTCCATTCTCACTCTGCGTAGTCGTACCTGTCAGTATCTATGGAATATAGTTAATAGAATATATCGTTTGAAGATTATTTGTTTACAAATATAGGCACACACAATAAATTAACCCATACATACTTTAAGATATTTAGAATGTGTAGCATCAGCATGATCGCTGATTGCTATAGTAAATGACTACAAAACGATTGAAACGCCATAAAATAAAACAACGACACTCGATTATTATAAAAGTGAAAATATAACTTACTGGTAGTTAACCAGTTCTTAAATCGATATTGAAGCACCTAAATCGATATTTTACACTTCTTTACATCATTTGAGAATTATATACATTATTAGTGTATTTACGTCATCAAGTGATTCGCCATATATATATTAGTATATCATGTATCCACATTAAATTTTATAAGGAGATATCATTTTTTATGTATCAATTTTCAGTATTTACTTCAACAGTGCTCGACACGTAAGTAGAGCTATGGAGTAAAATATAAAAATATATTCATGGCAATTAAGCTACACAGAGGCTCCCGCGTTTCATCCTCGGGAGGACTCTCAAGGCTACAATGCATTTCAGCCTGACGATGCCCCCCCGGGGATGAAAAGCGGGGAGCCTCTGTTTAGCTTAATTGCCATAATTATATATATAGTGTGTGTGCGTGTGTGTGTGATATACGGCATAATCACGAAGTTAAGCGACGTTAAGCCTAGTCAGTACTAAATAGGTGACCATTAGGGAATATCAGCTGCTGTATGTGATATCCGCTTATTTCGGCATTTTCAAATCCTTTTTGCCACTGGGATAAAGCAATGCCGATTCATGAGAGGTATGGTTCGGGATTCCGTACCACTTGATTCACAATTACACACGCGGATACCCTTACAGCAGGTATCCATTGTCTCACAAGTCTGAACGGAGGCCATGGGTATGTGTATTAATGAATCCTTATTTCATTTAAACAAACATGACAGAATCCGTCCGCTTGATTATACGTGTTTCATTTTTTCAATTTTTTAAATAATGTTTTTGTGTCAAAAACATAATAAATGTTCGATATGTGTCCTTAGCACTTTTGATTCATTGTCGAATACTTTTCAAGTGACATAAACAATTGAAGATAAAGCTTGCGAAAAGAAGATACATTAAAAAAAGCAGCATAACACGCTCATCTTAGATCAGTTCGATGTCAAAAGAACAACTCGGTGCAGTTCAAGAAAAAACGTTATCAATTTAAATTCCTGGACGCCATTGTATTACGGGAAGCATTTTTATAAAAGCGTGTTCTGGTTTCATACCTAATGTTATATAGTAAAGGTTTCGGGGTTTTTATAAAGATAGCTGCGAGTATTTTTTTTTTAATTTTGAAAATTTATTTCATAATGTATTATTTTAGTGTGATTAAGTAACATTCGTCTTAAATCAGAGTGATACAGTTATCTTCTTTAATGGGAATACATTTGTTTACTAAGTGCGCGGTGAGTCTCCGGAATAAGGTAGCTATTATATGTATAAGTATCTCTGATTGTAAGACTTGCTTTCTCCCTAATTGTATTTTAACTTATATATAAATATAACGTTTGTTCTTTCTAATATTTGATGGGCTGAAAATAGTTGTTATTACTACAATATTTTGGGTTTTAATTTTGACCTCTGACTTCAAATGCATGTTCTAGAATACTTGATTTTAATTCTCTTCCTTTCTCCAACTTTTTTGTTCACGTGTTTCTCTCATCTGAAGATGATTCGACGAAGAATCGCACGTGCTAGTGATACATATGGAAATGTATTATTTTTTTACTTTGACACGAAAAATACTTTATAAAAATTTTAAAAAAATAAAAAGGTATGATCAAGTGAAGGATGTCTGTTATGTTTAACAAAGTTTGCTTAAATTTCTAAACGTATATATATATGTATATATATATATATATATATATATATATATATATATATATATATGTATATATATATATATATATATATATTCCATGATAAATGCCAGTACACTGAAATCATATGCCTTTAATAGGGTTAAGATGAAAATTCAGATACACTAAATGTACAAAAGCAAGGAAATTCCCAAATGTTTACACTTTTATTGTCATCAAGGGTATGCGAGCACAACAGGGCTATGTATTTTACTTGTGGAAATTTTTCTTCAGCGCACCTCACACACTTCATCCACTCATGCATAGATATGTATACTGTAGTGATGTGATAATGAAATGCTTTGGTTGATATGTAGTCATACCCTTAATGGCAATAAAAGTGCAAAAATTTGGGAATTTCCTTGCTTTTGTACATTTAGTGTATATGCATTTTCATCTTAACCCTATTAAGGGTATATGATTTCAGTAGACTGGCATTTATCATGGAATGTCACTATTTTTGTAAAGGCTATGCCTCAAGACAATGGTAATTTTTAAAAATTACCATAGTTTTTTTTAATTTTCTGGAAAACTAAGGTATATGGTAAACTGAAATTAAAATGCCATGTGGCACACACGTACACACGGATAACACAAAATACCTCCTGACCTTTCTGGATCTCTGAATTGCCTTTTCTACACACTTATAGAACCTATCAAATGAAAAGTTTATGCAAAGTTTTAACTAATTTGGTTTATTGGTTGTTGAGTTAGGACTGATCAAAGAAATGAGATTTCTAGCATAGGTCGTTTTTGAAATCTATTAAAGGATAGAGCGCTATCGCGCCTCCCTTGATATATTACACAACATCTGATCGAAATCGTACCTTAGATTGTAGAGCAGACCAAGGCGAAACGATAAATTGTTTGTGAATTTTAATTATAAACTACTTTATATGGGATCGTTTAATTCAAACTTTTAATACTTTCAAAAGATACTTATACTATTATATATATTATTAATTAATATTACGTATGTATTATTAAATAATCGAGCACTCAATTGGGTGTTCATATTAAATGCATCCAATAATTATATATATATATATATATAGATATATATATATATATAGAAAGAGAGAGAGAGAGAGAGAGTATGTGTGTGTGAGAGATATTTGACATAGAAAACGTTTATAGCTTTGACGTCATGATTAAATGCATATGAAGAGTAGTTTTGAATTTAAATAAACAACGCTAATAAGATTCCGATAATGGACACAGCATTGTAATCAAAGTACAAATCTCTATCCTATACGAAATGATTCTATAGGAAAGAATAATTGATGGTTACACGAAGTTTATAATATAAAGTCTCATATTAATAGCGTCCTGGCACAAAATAAAACGTTAATAAAAAGCTGTTTTACATCAATTGTCAATGTTTAAATTTTTATCAGAAACAAATGTGGCTAAATCAAAAGAACGTTTGATCTCTATTAGAGATTAATGATAAAAGCGTTCTTTATTTTGACATTTTTAAATATTGTTTCGTTCAATTTTATTGTGCTAATTCCCGACTGACGGATCGATTGTCTTTATAGCTTGTTTGTTCATTTTCTAGAGCTCATTATTTTTTGCTTTGTTATTATTTCTTTTTTATATGTCAGATTCCCCGCTTCCACATGACATTTTTCATTCTGTCAATTAGCAGCCATTTTGTATTTTTTCGATTCACTAAAAGAAATTCAAAATCCTCTGTATAATTTATTTTTAGCCGACGTAAATATGCTGCGAAGATTGCAAAATATTAAGAAAAGCTTGCAGAATCCAATCAAAATCCAACAGATTGTTGTTTTTTTTGGAGTCACCACTTTTATTTTTCTTTCTTTTATTTTATTTGAAAAAAAAGTATGTCAAATCTGTACGATTATTTAATTAAAAATAAATCGCGACTTATTGATATGTTTATTGATGTATTATTCTGAAATATTATTGTGAAAAGGTTCAGTTATAAGTATGGTATTTAGTCTGCGAATAATTAATATATTAAATTTAGAAAGAGAACACAAAAATGGAGGAACGTTTGTTTCTAATTTTATTTCTACTTAATGTCATTTTAAATAATGATTTTACCAGGATGGTTCAGAAACGTCTAACATAGATAAGGTCATCGAACCTAGGGTACTGATAGAACCTGTGTATTTAGTGTGGCCCTTACAACCAGCGTCAGCGTGTTACTGTAATGCCGCGACACAAATACTTATATACAGGCAAGTTTCATGATATATATATATATATATATATATATATATATATATATATATGTATATAATTTGATAAGCAAGTACTTAATCCCGACTATTTTATCATAAGTCGGAATTGACACCGATTACGAATTTTCACATAAGCTACGACTTAATAGAAATATAAATGAAAGAAAACAAAAACTATGAAACCACTAATATCGATAAATGGTATGAACTGATTATGACTTGTGACTTGTGACAGGAATTTTATGATGTTGAATCTGAATGCAATCAAGTTGTAATGAGCAGGAAAGCAGTCTGCAGTGATGTGTTCCCTTCTCCTAGTAATAATTGTCAGCTAAATATACTTTAAATAATAGCAGGGATTTTATTTTTTAAATCTACAACGACAACAAGGTTGTATTGATGACATATTATTGAATGTTGAAACACTATATTTATAAAGGTGTAAAATCGAAATTTTTGGAACCCACCGACAAATGCTAAGTAGTAATTACGTGTTTCATTTTCATCTTTCACAATCAGACAGTAACATTTTTAATGGTGCGAAAGTGAGAATAAAAATACAGAAAGAGGTACATGCGTGTTATTATAGAGATGATATCGGTTCTTTAAATAATGATGATATCCATAATGTTCTTTTGAAATAACTGTATGATTTTCCGATGACAAAAACAAAGTTAACTTATGAACAAAGCTACAATGTATTAAATGCTTCTTTACTTTACGCAGGTTACGGCCACTTAATGATATTGATCTCATCAAAGAGTAAAAATACGTTCTTTAATTGTATTCTCTATATTATACGATCATAGACACATCGTGTGCGAATATTTTTAAGGCCAATTTCAAATGTTATTTTAAAATAACATGATATTATATAACATATCTAATTATTCTTATATAATGTTGTAGTCGTGTTATATTTTTAGAAACACTATCCGATAGAAAAGGTGATTAATATTAAATATTGGTGATGCATAATATGTAAGCTCATGTTAAGTCGTTATTGATAACATCTAAGTAAAATTCTTTATTGTGTTAATTATATATATTTATAATCTTGTTGACGACAGATAATAACATCATGTCGATCACAAATAATAACATCTTGTCGATCACAGATAATAACTAGACTATTGGATTTAACTAGAGAAGATACTTTTTACATCTTTTCTCGTTTATTCTCCTTCTTTGTTCATAGGAATGCAATATGTGCACTGGTCACTAGATCCGAAAGCATTGATATTATTATACACGCACACTCAATAACAGAAAACACCGATATCACGATGGACCAGTACATGTAGATAGTTATACGACCTACCTCGATTATATATAAATGACATACTTTGCATTTAATTTCCCAGATCCCCAAAATTTAAATTGGAGAAAACGAAATAGCAACCGACTGTAAACATAGAATAGACTTAACTGTAGGACACCTATATACATAACTAACAAATAAATAAAATAAAATAAATAGATAAAGACCTAAACTATATAACATATGCAACAGATTGTAAAATAAATTTTTAAAATCATCACAATCATGGACGTGCTAAACTAAAGTCACCTGTTATTTTGACACATTTAAAACTAGGTGCGCCAACACCTAAGAAAAAA
>OY744518.1:23788800-23931300 GCA_963556195.1 Sepiola atlantica
CCATCACTTTTAAAGTTCTAACATAGAAATAATACAACCATATACTATCGTTGTTTAGTATTTTATGTAACACCGATACACAGAAGTTATTTGTTTTAAATATTTCAGAAGGACATCAGTCACTTGAACATTCAAATGTTAAATCAGTTAAAAATATTTTAACGGAAGGACTAATGAATCAACAGTTATACAAATTCTTGCGAAGCAAAACCAGACTAGAATAGATAAAATAATCACGGCAAAAGATATTCCCGGTGAAAAGTTATGACATATGACTCAAAATATATGTGAAAGTCTGACTCATTTCTTGCATTAAGAGTAAAGTCAAAACGTCCTATTTCAAGTTATTCAACTTTTGGACAATAGACGCAATATCTTTTTTATATACTGCTTATGTATATTATATATCAGCATCAAGATTAACTAATTTGCATATTAGTTTTAAAAAAGAACTATTTATTAATTAACTATTATTTGTATGTTCATTAATTCAATGATTGTTTTATTTTAATGTACTGAATATTTTTGCTCGCAACAGTGTTTTATTTCCTGGACGAGTATTTGTCCAGAAATAACACAATATTTAGTGTCTGTGGTTAAATGTTCCTTTCGACAGCACTCTAGTGATAGAACTGACCCACATAAGTATCCCATTATCATCCTACTTCCGCTCTTTGCTAAAATCTTTGAATCTTTAACCAATCTAACGAAAGAACGCCATCTCTTAAATGTTGAATCTAAAGAAATAGCCGAATCCTTAGAAAACGGCTCATCGTTTGTTGTTGAATAGAGACAAAAATGGATGGTAACATTTAATGCAACTACGACACATTTCCTTTCCTTTAACAACTACAAGAAACGTTTCTAACCACCAATTACCATGGATAATTACACCCTACCCGTAAGTAAAGGTTCAAACTCCTAGACCTAACATTCACAGGTAACATGAGTTTGAATAAATACATAGAAGACATTGCCAAGGCTGCTGCAAAGAACGTTTCTTATCAACCGTGCCAGAAAACTTCTCACACCTGTACAACTCTTCACTTAGACTGTGCCGCTCAATTTCTGGTCCTTAATTCTCGGTAGCCCTTTACGTCCCAGTGACAGTATATCTTGTCTGGAGTGAACTCAAGTTAAATATTTGTTTACGCTCTATTAAAAATTGCAAGCTACTATATTTACCTTAGCTCAGTTCACATTTAAAAGATAAAAATTGTATTGGATACAAAAATGTAAATTTCTATCTATCTACCTATAAATCTGAACATAGAAGAAATATTTTGATTCGATATTAAAACAAATTTATGAATGAAATGTTTATTATTTTTAATTCATACTTCAAGTATTTCCTGTAGCAAACTTTGCGAAGAGATAATGAGTCTGCAAAGCAAGTTAATATATATATATATATATATATATATATTTTAAAAGTCACACAATTTGAAGCGCTGGGTGGGTGGCAATAATAACGAAGATATTTTTTTCTAAAATATTTAGAAAACCTTGCACAACGCAGATTATTTGTTTTTAAAAATAAATAATTTATTCATCTTAAAAACATTTTTTTAATATAAACTTGAGTATTTCGGTAAATATACCATCTTCAGAAGAATATTTCTTCTTTTTTCTTTTTTTTCCTTTTCAGGAAAAAAGAAAAAGAAGAAATATTCTTCTGAAGATGGTATATTTACCGAAAGTACTCAAGTTTATATTAAAAAAATGTTTTTAAGATGAATAAATAATTTATTTTTAAAAACAAATAATCTGCGTTGTGCAAGGTTTTCTAAATATTTTAGAAAAAAATATCTTCGTTATTATATATATATATATATATATATATATATATATATATATATATATATATATATATATATATATATATATAAAGAGAGAGCAAGAGACAGACAGAAATAGGGTAAGAGAAAGGAGAAAGAAAGATGTCGAGTACGCTAGCTAACATCGTAAGGCTCCCAACACCAGTAGTAAAGGTTGTTAGTGGCCTGACATTTTCGTTTACAATATTGTAGTTACCTTGACTGTAAATCTAGCTATACTGATGATCTGTGAAACAACGAAATAAGTGTATATATATATATATATATATATATATATATATATATATATATATATATATATATATATATATATGAAGTAGAGAACTAAAAGCGAACTTTTAGGAAAAGTAAAACCTATTGTGAAAAGTATACAGCTCAATTCACTGGATAGAGCAGATTCGGGCAGCTTTTTGCCTTGTTTTTTACCACCATAATCTTTATTTTACTTTTTCAGATTAACAATATCGGCTTTTGCCAACTTATCTATCCCAGCAATTTCTTCTGATTATAAGATTTCGATCTTTGAAAAGCCTGGCTTAAGGAAAAAAATAATTATATAAATTGCTTTTTTTGCGGAATATACCTTGCATTGAGCAACGGAATTGAAAATAAATATGCCTCTGTCGCTTTTCTAATTTCTTTTTTATACTTCTATCTATCTCTCTATCTATCCATCTATCTATCTATCTATCTCTCTCTCTCTCTCTCTTTCTATATATATATATATATATATATATATATGATGATGAAAGAAAGAAACGGTCACAGAGAAAGCTACGAGGGTGAGGAAATATGCGTGTGTATTCAAGTTATTATATTAAAAGAATTTCATCAAAAGAATCAGACAATGAATATATTTTCGCTTCTTCTGCTGTGAACAAAACACAGTGAACAATGTTGATAACAACAGAGTCAACCCTTTTAGCAGACCTTTTAGCCATGTTCCATATCGAAGGATTTGATTAGTGGGACAAAGAATGTAATTAGAAGGCCCATTTATGTAGAATGGATACTTGAATAGATATCAGAGTAAAAGAAAAGCATAACTGCATTACATTACCGAACACAACTCCATCGATCCTTTGGGAAACGCATATTATAAAACATTAGTATACCTATTTAGATATATATATATATATATATATATATATATATATATATATATATATATAATCCAACAGATACAGCTGTTTCATCATATAGGACTCATCAGCGTGGGTCAACAGAGCAAGTTTATCAACGACCAAATTCAAAACTGTAATCAATTGCTGCAAAAAATTCCACATGGCCGTAAAATAACGTATAGAACTAAATTCATGTTTCTCATTTACACATTTAAACTTCACTACAGGTATTGGAGAACAATATAGTCTTTTCGGAAAGTTATTGCTTTACGCTAAGTTGAAATTGTATGTCCTGTACCAGAAAACTACACCTATTAATGCAGAACATACACCCACACACACACACACCCACACACACACACACACACACATATATATATATATATATATATATATATATAGCCATCCACATTTTGGACTTTTTAAAAAACATATTTCACTCTAAACAAGGCATGGCGCCACTGTAGAGGTAAGGGGCTACTGAGAATTATGGTATAAGTTTTCGATGTAATCCTAAGGTGGGAGCTGTGTAGCGAGATGTCTGTTTACAAAAGTGTTAAACCTCTTCATGTCGGTACAGTCGGGGAAACAGGGAACAGGGAACAGGGAGAGAATTCCAGAGACCGGTAGCACGTGGAAAGAAGCTACTGGAGTAGAAAGCTCTCTGGCATCTGGAAACCGCCACAGTGAATATATGGGATTTGACTGATTGTCAAGTTACCTTGGTGTATTTACGTCGAGGGGGCACCAGATCAACCAGTAACTCTGTGCACAATGCATTAAAGTATTTGTAAAACAAGCATAAGGGGCTGGAGTTTCGTTGATAGTAAGGAGCCTATTAAGTCGACGACTCCTTTTTAGATCTTGTCTAAATGGGAGACACTAGTCGATGATGCACAAGCCCAGATGTGACAATAACACTCCATCCATGGACGGAGTGTAGCTTTGTAAAGATACAGAATAATGTGAGGTCTGAGGAGTTTACTAGCACGGTAGAGGGATCGCACCTTTTTTGCTGCAGCCTTGACAATACCTTCAATGTATTTGTTAAAATTCATGTTTCCTGTGAAAGTTAGGCCAAGGAGTTTGAATGTTAAACTCTCAGGTAGGGTGTTATTTTCCATGGAAATTTGTGGTTGAAGAGGTTTCGTATAGTTATTGAAGGAAACTAGCTTTGTTTTTGCGGCATTAAAAGTTACCAACCATTTATAACTCCAATCCACTGCAGCCTTGACGTCATTTACTTAGGATTCAGCCATTGCCTCGGATATGGTCGCGTCTGTTTTGCCCACATGATGAGAGTAAAGCGTGGAATCGTCAGCAAATATACCTATCTCAGACCAAATGTTATCAGGGAGATCGTTTATTAAGATCAGTAACAATAAAGGTGCAAGGATAGATCCCTCGGGTACACCAGCATTTATATCATGTTACTTAGATAGACGAGCATAGAGGACAACCTGGATATTTCTTGTGGTTAGGAAGGATCTAATTATATCAAATATTTTCCCAGAATACCCTATGAGCGTATTTTTAGGAGTAGCCCTTTATGTAGTACCTTTTCAAAGGCTTTGGATATATCAAGCGCTACTGCCCTAGCTTCAGCTGCATTGTCGAGTGTATGAGTTATGCGTTCAGAGATAACCGTTCGGATGTAGTAGTATATCGTGCTTGTCTAAATACATACTAGCGGCCACAAAACAGTTTAGCATTGACTAGGTGCCGGACTATCGCTAGATTGATTAATGATTCAAAGATTTTAGCAAAGATCGGGAGTAAGCTGATTAGGCGGTAGTCCTGAGGATGAGTTCTATCCCCATAATGTTTGAAGTCTGGTACCACATAGGAAACTTTCCTACTATCGGGGAAGCAAGATTCAGCAAGGCATTTAATGTAGAGTTTGAGAGGACAGGGGCCAGCTCAGCAGAGCATTTCTTTATTACTATTACTGGTAAGATCAGGCCCACAAGCTTTGGAGGTGTTATGGTTTTTATGATGTATCTGACTTGAGATGGTGTGATGAGAACGTTTTTATATGTGGATTCGGCCCTCAATGAGAATTTAGGAAGGAGGTGGTTTTCTGAGTAAAGGGGATGAGGGGAAACATTGGCCATGCAGTTCAGCCTTATCAGTTGCCGTGCAAACGATATCATTGTGGTTTAAATGTAGGGAATCGTTAATTTACCATTGTCCACAGCACTATTTTAGATTTTCCAGAAATCGCGAGTACCTAGTTTTTGTGACAGACTGCGTTTTGTGAGTATCTTTGTATGCCTTATTTTAGCTTCATTTATCACTACTTTAACCTTAGTTATTGACTTTATAAATATCTGTCTATTAGCATCTGACTTAATGCGGTCGAATTTCGAGGTGAACTATTGAGGAGAGTGGGGCGTGCTGGAGAAATTTCGCATGAGTACATAGGTCAATGCCTGCTTTGATCCATTCGGTTAACTCATTTGCACACTGACCAGAAGGGAGTGAAAAGGTTTCCCTCGGTTTTTCGTCTACAACTCATTACTGTGGCTTGAATCAGTAAGCGTATTGACGCCAAGATTCAGAACTTTACCGGTCCCCCAAATGACAATGTTTTCGGCAACACGGATACTTGTTGGTAACAATTTTAAAGTAAGATGGTTTGAACTGTTAATTACGAGGAAATAAATTAAAAAGAGCGATGGTTAATATATAACAGAGGTCACCAGGTAGAGCGTGACCTTTCTGTAAACGTAGAAGGGACACAAATGTACTTACCTATCCGAAGACTGACCAAAAGCTGATTGACCAAAAGTAGCTTTACCAAATACTGTTGTGCTTGTGGCCTGACCAGAACCAGATATGGACGACTGACCAAACGAACTTGAAGGAGTGGTTGCTGGCTGTGTTACCGTTGGGGAGAGTGTAGCTCCGAAAAGGGCACCGGTTGGAGCATTTCCAAATACACTCTTAGCACTACCAAAGACAGCGCTTTCAATTCACTTTGAGAATAGCAGGAAGTATAACGCTCTATGCGTTTCTTTACGTATTTTGTTCACGTGACAAGTAACCAAGTAGAAAAATGTTCTGTACTGCATATAATTACTTTACTCTAAGTGGACACCGTTTTTTTTGTTCTTTCATCCGAGAGCTCAACCTATAAATGGGCGGCATATAACTACTACAGTGACTAATAAACGGGTCAGTAAGATATCTGTAAAGAAAAACCCTTTGTAAAGATCCGAAAAAGATAGAGAATTCTTCGGATCGTTCCAATTACATACTCCTTGTTTTTTTCTCTTTCTTTAGTATCAGTTGAATTGTATGTATGCTTCTCACTCAGCTGTTTGCATCGTGTATTTATTTATTCTTTTTGGTAGCAGCGATTGTACGCATGCATCTCTCCTAGAGTTGTCTAGTTGCCCTACCGTACTAATGAATCTACACATCTCACTTTGATACTTACTAGATTTTAAAATTTATTTATACATTGGTCCTAGTATTATAATTTAGAATATTATTTTCCTTACGTTCATAGCGTAATTTTACATATTCCACCAAATACCTCGAAGAAGGAAAGAGTATCTCTTAATTGCACCTGTAACCTCTTAGAACAAACCCAAAAGCAACAAGAGAAAGCACACGCTTCTCGTCCCGTGAAATCTTTCGCCAGAATCATGTTCGTGGCGCTACTTCGCTAAATTCCTAATCTTTATTTCTAACAGAAATTGAATATTTACGTAATAATCTTCGAAATTAAAATCCTTTTTTTTCTAATAAGTGCACTATGTATTACGAGTACAATCGGACATTAGGTATAGAACAACACCGATAAATATACCAACAAAAATGCTGCGTCTGATTTTATATTGTCTTTTTTATGTGTTGGTTTGTCGGCCTTTTTCATTTAGTTTCTACACACACATATGTACGGAAGGACTTTAATGCTTACTGGGGAGGACTTGAATGCTTACTGGGGAGGACTTGAATGCCTACTAGACACCACCCTCGGTGCCGTCGGTCTACTGTACAGAGATTTGTCACAGACTCTGACATAAGGATACTTTTTATTTGAAGTAAACTCTAACCGAATATTCAAAGAAAATGGTGTACTGTCTTCTCAGGCCGTTCAGCACGGCACCCGAATTGCGGACGGATCACCTCCTATATTAAAAGAGGCAGCTTCGAATAATGAATTAGTAGCCGTTGACAATGAGGAAATGAATGATGAAAAATATGAATAAAAACAAAAATAAATACTGGCAGACCGGCATCTAGAATAAAAAAAGAGCCCATCAACCCGTTCATACACCAGGCGGGAAGATGTTAGCAATGGTGTAGACCTTCCTGACTCTAGAAATGGTGCTCCAGCCAATACAGAGGCCAACAAGGGTCAACCGACGAAAGATTTTTTCACTCAGGGTGACTTCCCTTTCTTTCATAGACAGATTACAACTTGATTTGAGAATATCTGGTGCGCCCTGAGTGGAAAAATATTTCGACGGTTTTTTGACACATTCTGTTGCATGTATATCCATTTTCCCCCTTTCCCCTATTTCTGTCTAAATCAACAGATGATTTCATTTTTCTATCTATCTACCTATCTATCTTTCTATTTACCTATCTATCTATCTTTTTTCTACCCTTTTTATTATATCTCTTTCCACTTTATTTTATTTTATTCTATATTTTATATTTGGATTTTGATACTGATTTTAACTTTTTGATTCTTAACGGTCTCAACCACGTGACTTCCCAAATATTGAATTTTTTTTCTTCTTTTTCTCCCCATTTCTTTTTTTCCAAATATGATCTAATGTTAAGATAAGATTCTAACTTTTCCTGATGAGATCTCAGTTTATAATAACTGTTGATCGATAACATCGACATGCCAGTGTCGCAGATTTTGTACATGTCTGTGCAAATAAAAATAATCATATATATATATATATATATATATATATATATGTGTGTGTGTGTGTGCATGTGTGTGTGCGTTTTTTGTGTATATATATAATTGAGAAATAAATGATTTATAATAAACAAATAAAAACTCAACTAAATAAATATCTAAAGTATTATTGAAGTAGAATAGAACAGATGAATTATATTAGTCTCGATATGCTAAAATAAGGTTACCTATTAATTTGCCATAAAACCGACCTACAGAAATGATAAACGTGTATGAAAAAAAGGGAAGTCATGCCTTCGTTAAAGAGGGGATCAGTCAAAACAATCGGAGAGTATAATCAACGAATATTATTGGTTAGTAAGCCAGAGTTAAAACTAATTAGATGTGAAATCAATCAATGACATAGATTCTCGCATTTAACTTGATGATTTACTTCTTGAATGAAATATGAACACATTTGTATAGCTTAATTACCATAGATATATGTTCATACTACTATAACTACTAATAATAATCTCTACTCACGTATTGACCACTGTTAAACTAATGTTCAAGTAAATACTGAAAATATATACAGAATATATTATATCACCTTATATTATATGTGTATATACATGCAATACTACATTATATATTGATTTTTTGTAGGTATACATATATATATATATATATATATATATATATATATATATATATATATATACATACATACATATGTTTGGTTATACAGAAGTGCCACCTTCTGTTTATCTATCTTTATTGTTTGATGCCCTATCGGAGAATGTGTCTCTGCAAACAACACGTATATATGTTTGACTAGAACTAGCATATCACGCCGACTAACTTGCCATCTCGCCTCCCCTCAAATGTCCATCCCTGATAACACATAGCATCTCCAAAAATGAATTCAGCAATATTTTAACCAAGAACACGGCCATTCTTGCGATTTCAGAGTGCAGTATTCTTCTCCCCATAATGGAAGCGTTGTTTATTTAAGTAACTATACCTAGTATCAACCATGCTCGTTATGAGGGGGGGCGAAGGTATGTTGTGTTATTGAAGTGGTATTGAAATGTTTTTTAAAAGCGTCTTCTTAATAAATTCACCAATTTTCTTTATTTTGCATACTCATTCATCTGCCCGAAGATGACCGACGTCGGTCGAAAACATTCGCGAAAATATGGCGATGTTTTATCTAACATGGACAACAATACCAAATCGGTCGTGCGACGAATCGAAAAAAGGAATAAAAAAATAAATAAACAGAAGCTGGCGCTCCTGTTAAACCAAACATGTAAAAGAGAAGGAATGTTGCCTAATTATACGAATATATATATATATTTATATGTATATATATATTTGAAGCTCCTCGTTAATATGTAGAGCACCGTAAAATGGTAGTAGTAACACAGCGTAGCGTCACTTGCTTTATATGCATCGTTCCTTCACTTATAGAAGTTTGAATGCCTCTTCGCTTCGCCGCCGTTAACGTGTTAAAATAATCATTGTTTATAAGCTGTTCAGAACTGGCCTAGCGGTTAGCGACGTTGGAACAGGGTTTCGAATCGTGTGACCGGTGATGAATAGTCGTACTTCTATGCTGATGAGTCTTGATTGAAAAAAGACGAAACGTATACGTCCATAGATATAAACAATAACAAATATTTTATATATATATATATATGTATATGTGTGTGTGCGTTTACGTGGGTGTACGTGGGGGTACGTGTGTGCAAACATAATTATACATTTATAAACCAAATAGAAAAATCACTAAGAGCGTCTATATCTGATAAGGAAATTAAAAACTTCTCATATCTGATATATTTTTCAAACAATTATTTGTTAACCTTTTCTATACTGTTACCTTATATAAAATATAGTGAATAATTCCCTATTTCATATGCTATCGTTGCTTTGTAAACGAAACTTCAAAATTCGGATCTTATTCTTCAGCACTTTCGGACAGTCTCTGATACGTGTGTTCTGGGAAAAAAGCGTTAACCTCTCTTTTAAGAAATACTACATTTTCATGTGTCTAAAGATGAACAAAATGTCGTCATCCAAGGGTACTTTCACTCTCACACTCACATATGCTTTCACTGCAATTCACTTCATCGAGAATAATTATTCATAGGTCAACTATTTTGTCGAAAAGAACATTAGTATTTTAGTTCATTACCTTTTCAACCGAAATACCTGACGCTCCATTAAACTGCACTTACTTTTGTACGAGCATTTCCATTAAGCATTGATGATATTTTTCTTTATATTTCAGATTGACGAGATGGCATTACATCGGATTAACACTATGGTCTGTTTTTGTCGTTAACATTAAATCCCATTATCATTACGTTTAACTGTTTAGTTTATTTTTATGCATTTCAGATTAACGTTTTCCAGATAATAGGATTTATGTTACAACACCTTACTATTCCCAGGCCACGTCATTTAAAGTTGCTGTAACATTCTTAGCAAATCTTCATGTATGAAAATCCCCCGGGTACATTATATACCCTTTTTTTGAGGTTTACAAAAAATATTGATTAAAAGAGGCAATGCAATCCTTTTAATGAAACACTTTTTTTCCATCTCAGAATAGCAAAATAAAATAAGCGTTTGTAATTTTTTTTCTTTTTAATTTATATTTCCTTTCATCTAATAATTTATTCTCGAACAATATACATCATGTAACAAACTTTATACTATGGTTGCGTACACCTAATAATTTTAACATGTTGATCAATTAACATTTCAACAATAACTAAAGAAAATTCGTATTTGCGGCCCTGAAAAATCGTTACTCAGAATTTTAAAAAAATCAAAAACAGTACATGTACATTTTATGTATTCGTTTACATAAGTCCTTAATATATGAGTTTCAACCAATTCGCACTATGAGGTGTGTGTGGTACTTGTAAGCATTGGGTACACAATAAGAGTAGGGAATAATTGATATATCGAGAGAGGATAACCAGTTTATATTCAAGAAGTGTTAGTCAATGTATATGAATGAGAACTAGTATATTTGAATGATCAAGCTATTTAAATTGTGGAAAGTGTTGTTACTTTGGTGATACCGCTTGAACACAAGGTGCATCAGGGTGGATCAGGGTGGAGCCTGTGTGAATGTGATTGAAAGATTTCGGAGTGAATGGAGTAAGATTAGAGAACTTCTGGTACTTCTAGCTAGCATAGATTTACGACTGTCGACCAAAGGAATACTGTAGCAGACATGTGTACGCAGTGTCATAATGTATGAAAGTGAAATATTACCAATGATGGTTCATACGTTGCATGGATATAAATGATATTAGAATGAAACAATAGATGCGTAATGTAAGTTTTAAAGACAGGCTTTAATCTACCGATTTCTAACGAGGATTTCATTTAGCCAGTATATGGAGATGTGTGCAGACCAGGAGACTTCGATGGTATGGCCACGTTGAAAACGAGAGTTCTTGGTGCAGTAGATGTAAAACAGTTAAGGTAGCAGGTACTGTTTATAGGGGAAGGCTAACAAAACATGAGGGGACGTGATAATAATGTCTTGAGAGAAAGGGGGATAAATGTAAATCTGACTAGAAATAGGGTTGTTCTAAAGCCGTCCAACACATGTCACGATGTAAAACGAATTTTCAATCAGAGATGATGATGAAGGTTATAATGAAGATGGCGATCATTATGATAATGATGCGGTTGCTACTGCTGCTGCTGCTTTTGTTGCTGATGATGATGATGATGATGATGATGATGATGATGATGATGATGATGATGATGATGTAAACTTTTATTAGGTTACCCTTAATTTTGTCATATCGATTCCATAGTTAACAATTCAGATCGATTAAACGTGTATCATTTTTGGATACGTCCAATCTTCTATAAAACATGTTCAGCATGTCTGTTTATCTGTCCTGAATAATTATACTATTATTGCGAAATTATTTTCTTAACATTAAATCAGACATTAATGGAGAACATTGTTAACTAACGGTGGGTCATGTTGATTCTAATTGTCGACTTGTGGTTGTAGACAAATACGATATTGCTTATGAAATTGAGTGTTTTAGTGTTTTTTTGTTTCCCACTCGTCTCGTTCCGTCTCCGCTCACTATTCTTTTTTGCCAAAGGCACAAAAACCAAATCTACAAGGTCTTATATGTTTACAATTTATTCCGTTAACGATAAGGCAACACGTTAAATTTTATTTCCCCAGTATACGTTATTATAGTTTTCTTATATTATAAAAAAATATTATATATGTACACATACATCTATATTTTATATAATGGCTTCAGTATATACTCCGACATTGCTCAATTAATGAGTAGAGCTTATATAAATATATATATATATATATATATATATATATATATATATATATATCATTAGGAGAGGTAGTTTGCTTGGAGCATTGTGTGTAATACGTATATAGAGGAGTATCAGAAGGCTATCACAATACAAGAAATTGCATTGTGATAGCCTTCTCATACTCCCCTTTTTCGCTCTCTCTCTCTCTCTCTCTCTCTCTCTATATATATATATATATATATATATATATATATATATATATATATATATTGAATAGTGATACAAAATAAATCAAAATAGTTATAACCTTAATTATTACAATTCCTAGAATGCAAAGTCAACAATGGTCTGGTGTACGATCGTTTATAAGACTATTATGAAACATATCTATTTCTTTTACTTATATATATATATATATATATATATATATATATATATATATACAAAATGTCTTCCTCAGAGCCATATACTTATGACACCGACCAAAACATTTATAACTATAACAATAATAATTATAATTATAATTATAATTTCTAACTTAGTAATGGTTAAAATACACTAGTTATACACATAAGTATAGTAATAGTAATGCCTATAATGACAATTGAATAAATTCTTACTGTGGTTATATCAATCAGAACAATGCTTATAAATAATAGAAGTAACACCTATATTAACAATAATAATATTACTTATATCAACAGTTATAATAATCATGCTACCCTCTATAATAGTATAGTAATATTGATCATAACGAAACTAATGTTTAAGATATTAATGAGTATAAGAATCTTTTTCACGGATATTAATGCACAAATTTAATGTAGTATACCCCTTATCGATAAGGTCTATATTGGATATGAATCTACCATAGAATATAAGGAATAAGAAAGAAATTTGGGGGAAAGCGATTCAAGGACATCACAGTAATAATGACTGCAGCATGAAAATAAAGATGTTGTCGTCACTACAGTTGGATTATGTTAGTAAAATGTAGTCAAAAGAGAATTTAGACAGAATATTCTATAGAATTTACATGAATTTGGAAGTTTACCAAAATATGAAAAAAATCGAAATACTATTTCTTAGATGGAATTATATAAGTCGATGTATCACATATAAGACAATAAACAGTTTGACAAAGGTTCGTATTAAACAAACTATGAATGGGTGATAGCGATTAGAAGTCCAGTTTAAAAAAAAATTACATAGTTTTTTTAGGAAAGACGGCGTTGTCTTACAATGACTAATCGTTAAATAAAACTAGTTTCTTTCGCAGTGATAATTTCTATTATTGGATCTAAAATAAACAGTGTTTCCGCATAGTAATCAGACGAATCAGGGTTCAAATAACGAAAAAAAAACAATCCGTCATCAATTTAAGGAGGGTTTCTGATAATAGACGGTTAGACTTATTAATCAAAATAAATCCCAGAATAAACGAGTGAACAAGTCAAAACCTAACTAGACAATGGGATGTAACAATACATTGTCTTAGATGGAAAATTACAGATACACTGGGGAACAAAGAATGTAGAGGGATTGAGTTGCGGTATAGAGCTTGATGCTCTGACAAAATTGGTTGTTTTCAGGCGCAAAAGGGTTCGAGATTGGCCGTAGAGTAAGGGAGAACGTATCTCAGATGGTAACTAACACTTGACTGGTGAGTCAGTACGTTATGGTTAAACATTGTGAAAATGACCTGACCTCTTTTCTATTTTAAGCTTTATTAAGAAATTCAGAGGACCAGATGTAAAGTCTGTGGATGCAATATTAAGGATCAACACAACTCCCACAAAGTCGACTCGTCAATAGATATCCTCTTATTATTATATTATTATAAAAGAACATTTAGTAAATTAAAATTTAAATGTCATCTTCTATAGTCGCATTGATAAATGTATTCCTGACATACACATACCAACAGTATTATCTCGATTATGAGAAGAGTTGTCAGGAGAAAAGACAAAGGACCTACTTGTGTGTTTTTACTGGGGACATGTTCACAGAAGTCTTATCCTATATGGATTTAAAATGACATATAGTCACCTAAGCATGGGCATATTCACACACAGATGTTTCGAAAATAGCACAAAAAATAAAAGTAACCTGAATTATGTTCTATCGTAAATATCTATAACAATCGTATGAATAAAAAATGAGTATATGAATAAGTGTGTGTATACTAAAAATACAACTCCCATACATACCGCCCACCACCGAAGCATCACGACCACCAAATACCACCCTATGACCACCGAATATCACCCTATATATAACGAGAGAGAAAGAGAGGGAGAAAGAAAGAGAGTGAGAGAGAAGGAGAAATGGGGATAGAAAGAGAAAGAAATAGAGAGAAACAGAGGGGGGAGAGATAAATCGATAAATAAACACATCGATCTGTACTTTTTTTATATTGGAAATGATTTCTGGCAGTATTTTGTTTTAATATTAGAAATTAGTTCCGAAAGTGTGTTATTATGTTGATGTTTTAGCTGGTCGTATCATTAAATAAAAAAGCTATTTAGTTTAAAAGGCAAGAGATAAACACATCGTGAGAAATACACTCCTACAGAAGCATGCCAACACTAATACTTCAAAATTAAAGGTATACGAATATGATGTATGAATAGCAATTATGAATATACACATTTTGTCGTACATATACGTTATTGTTTTAGAAATGTGTCCACTATTTTCATATACAGGGTGTTTCAAAAGTCTTGGGAACATAACGATTTTTAATAACTCAAAAACTATTAGGAGTTGAAAAATGAAATTGGTACCGTTGGAAATGTTAAAGTTTCAAGTTTTGTGGGAAATATTCAAAGTTGCTCAATATGAGCACCATTCGTCACACAGCAGACATCTAGTCGATAGTCCATTTCCTGCCAAACGCGTTCCAGCATCTTGACGTCAATGGTTCTCACAACTGCCGTTACTCGAGCCTTTAGTTCGTCAATATCTCTTGGAAGGGGCGGCACATAGACTTGTTGCTTGACAAAGCCCCAAAGGAAAAAGTCACACGGGGTAAGATCTGGAGACCTCGGAAGCCAGGACATGATAACGTCATCACCTCGCCCAGATCTCCCAATCCATCTACTAGGCAGCCTTGTGTTAAGAAACTGCCTTAATCTAAGACTCCAGTGTGGTGGTGCACCATCTTGTTGAAAAATGAAGTCATCAGATTCTGCTTGTTCCAACTGAGCCATTAACCAGTCTTCCAGCATGTTGAGATAGGATTCACCAGTGATAGTTGCCTCTTCAAAGAAGAACGGTCCATAGACACCTTTCTTGGAAATTGCACAAAACACGTTCACTTTTGGTGAATCTCGCTCGTGCTCAAGAAGTTCATGAGGATTCTCAGTACCCCATATGCGAGTGTTATGCTTGTTAACTTTGCCATTCAGATGGAAGGTCGCCTCATCGCTAAAAACAAGCCGGTCATCAAAGCCGTTATCTTCCAACTTCTCTTGCATTGCAATGCAAAAGTCACGGCGAAGTGGCTTATCAGTGTCCTTCAACTTTTGGACCAACTTGAGCTTGTAAGGTACCATTTGCAGTCGTTTCCTTAAGACACGCCAGACAATTGCTGGAGCAAGCTGAAGTTCCCTGCTGGCTCTTCTCACTGATTTACGGGGGTTCCGCTGAAAGGCTGTCCGAACTTGCTCAACTGCATCTTCTGAAGTTGAAGGGCGACTTGTTCGCTTACTTGGGCACAAACACCCATCTTTCACAAATTTAGCATGCCATCTGACAATGGATTTCCTTTCAGGGGCTTCTTTTTTTAAATTTCCTGCGAAATGCACGCTGAACACATGTCCACGATTCAGTCTTATCAAATTGGAGGACGCAAAATGCCTTGTCTTGTTTAGAGAACGCCATTACTGCACCTGGAAAGATAACGCGTAAATCATTAGTATGACCAAAAACTTGATTAAGCAAGCTTTAAAATGGCACCAGTTTCATTTTTCTACCTGGAATAGTTCATGAGATATACGCATTTGTAATGTTCCCAAGACTTTTGAAACACCCTGTATAAAGAAATACAAATACATGACATTTATAAGAGGTAAGTGAACTTGATGAGATCACGTGGGATTCTGACATTCGCTATATTAGAACTGAGGCAGTCTATCTCGCTCTTCGGAGTTTATAGGGGCTGAAATATCAAGTTGTTTTGTAATAATTAAACCGACCTGATAAAAAGTTCGGGTAAATGAATAGACATCGGCAAATGGCGACCTTCAATCTACGACAAATATTCATAAAAATAATCCTGTATTATTTTGATTATTCGAACGACTATTGTTTATCTTAGAACGTTTCGACCGATGTAATATCCGACCTACTTCAGATGGATATTTTGGAACTCGGAGATCATCATGTCAATTTATGTGTTCAAAAACATGCACCTGAAGAACTTGGGAGGGTACATCGGCTGAAACGTTCTAAGAATAAAACCGAGAATAGTAAACAGAATAATGCAAAAATAAAAATGACCAATCATCATCTTGACATTCTTAAACATTATATTCATCAATCCTGTTTTATTTCGTGGTCCTATGCTTACATAATACATGTTAACATCTCTATAAATATCAACCTTATATGACTCATACCAATTTAAATTAATGCACATTATAATTGTTATTATTAAAAAACAGTAGCTCCTAGGTAGATAATAAGTTATATAACCGAGCCAGAACTTCCAAAATGGATTCATCTTGACTAAGTAGGTGTAGTTTGGTGTGTATATAAGCATACCTGTCGTTATCTTCTTGTGAGCGTGTACAGAATAAATGAATATATAAATAGATATTAGCAAATTCTTACGATGACAGGGGATTTGGCAGATGTGCTTGCTTAGCAAATAATTAGCATCGCTGTCGACACCTGAAACGATCTGACATAAGTAAAGTGTCGGGTCAGAGAAGACTAAAGATGGTTACAAGACGAATGATAACACGTGGTGCTGCAACCGATGAAAAGATCAAGCCAGTCCCTGACGTGACACGAGTTTTCCTAAAAGACATTCATATTAATTAATAATAACGTCGCATTACTTAGGATGCTAGATGCCAGCATGAAATTAATTGTTACAATGTAAGCGTCTGTGTTGGAAATTGTGTTCATCTGATTTTATGTGAAGCATGGTTTTACACATAGCTCACTGGATGAACAGGCACCGATAGGTAGAATTTAGTGAACGTGTCCCTGGACTATTGTAAAGATAATAAGCATGATTTTAAGTTGTATTAGAGCGTACTATACGAAAGTGAAGATATTATCTTCTTTTGATGACATGCAAATGCTATTTAGCGACGGGCACTATATATAAATATGGAACAGGCGGCTGTGCAATGGAAGAAACACCTTAGATGTACTTATAAATGTCAGACGTTATTGAATCCTTTCGCAAATTAATTATGAAAAACAAAACCTATATAAAAATAATGTTTTGTGAGTTTTAGCATTCCCCTTCCCCGTAGACCGACCGGCATTATATTGTCTCTCTTCAATATCGAATAACAAAAATAAATAAATGCACATACAAAAATGAGGAATGTTTCTCAATTAAATAATTGTACTAATTTCATATTTGTGTAATTAAAAATAAAAAATTAACTTTGTGTTTTCATTCATTTAAGACTATTGAACAATTTTAAAACTATGCGGCATTTGTATCTATTACGTCGAACTCATAAACAGTTTAAGTAGGTTACAATGACCAAATATTATTGTCCAATCAGTGGCAATGTTGATAAGTGTTCACCTTCAGTTTCAATATTTTAATCCATCTTTCAGTTTTCGAATCTCACATTAGAAAATCTTTTCTTTTTCGTTATAGCGTACAAGTTATTTCCTATCCGCAATCATTAACCTGAAAGACACGCTTGTTTATTTTTCAAATATGTTTTGGCGATTTAAAATAAACTTAAAACGATTTCATTGAAACTGATATGAAGTCGTGAAAGCTTTAAGACACCTGACTATGCCGAGTACTTAAACTAGTATATATATATATATATATATATATATATATATATATATATATATATATATATATATACATACAGGGTGGGCCAAAATAAGGGTCCTATCTTTAAATTTGAATAACTTGAATTTGAATAACTTCCACAAAATAAAAGTTAAACTCACCAAACTTTATGTGTGTGTAGACTGACCCTTTCGAGATTTTTTGAAATAAACAAAACAAATTTTAGCCGAAAAACACTTCTTAAAACTTACAAAAACTAAAGTATTGTTTTTTACACTGTTTTGAGTTTTTTAAGCAAAAATAATGTTTTCTAAATGAGGGTACGTTCCTTAGGGCTAATACAGCTCATGCTTGCTTCGGAAGGGGTCCTTTACTTATTCTAAAAAAAAAAAAAAAATCAATAAATAAAAAAGTTATGAATTTTAAAAAAAGGGCCCTTATTTTTGCCCACCCTGTATATATATATATAACTTTACGTTTGAAGGACATTTACAAGTTTACTCTAGACAAAAAGCGATATTAGCAATACTTACTCTCTCTTTATCTCTCTCTCTCTATCTATCTCTCTCTCACTCTTCTATTCTATTCATACTATTTTATATTGTCATGTAAGTGTATATATTGATTTTTATTTGTCTTTTAGTGCTTTTCGTGTTCCTGGCGATCATGTTTTAGACACTCGGCTTGTCTAAAGTATAATTTTGTCGTAACCAGCCGTCTACATGGGGAACACAACGTCAAATTTATGTCTCACTTTTTACTTAGATTTGGTGACTTTGTATATATATATATATATATATATATATATATATATATATATATATATATATATATATATATTGCGTAATATCTGAGTTTGAGCTTAAGAGAAAATCAAGCGTTTTACTTTAATTTCTACATTATGAAGATAAGTCGATGGTCCTCTATATCCTCGGACATTGTAGGTTTAGGACTAAACCCTTATATGATAATCATTTTCATGAGCAACATGCGTTTTTCTAGAAAATACTTTAATTTCGGCTTATTTTAAATTTACTTTAATCTGTTGGGGTTAGATGATTTTTTTTTCTAAATATACGGTCCAAAAAGATGGTCGCTGACATTTTCACTTGAATCATAATATCTACTTCTTCCTCTAGTATCACGGAACACAAATAGTTTGTGGCATAATAATGTCATGAATACTGTTTGTGTTTGATTTTTCACGCTACTTTCTTTTCTATTATCTACTATACATTTTTAATCAAAATAATGGCTTCTCCCTTCTACCTTTCACACTCCAGAATACTAACATACTAATGTTATTATTAATACTAATACATATTTAATTTCTTCTTTTTAAGTGTATTTTACAATTTTAACATCACACGATTCATGTAACAGCAAATAATAACATTATCGTGTCAGACCAGATAAATAAAGCAAACTACTAATATAAAACCTGAATTTTATTCAAGAATAGCAGAATACACGTCTAGATTCTATTCCAGAACAGTTCACATAAACTTTTCTGCAAAAACAAAACTTATTAGCTAAGACATAAAACGTCTGTTTTGGTAAGCGTTTCGTGTAGTTTTTGTTGCACTTACCTTTTTACTGTTTTTAAAATATTTTTTCATGGTTATTATCTGTTTTAGTGTGTACGGTATTTTTCTTAGTATTATTATATTCAGTAGTAGTAGTAATATTGCCAGGCAAAGACACATTTTACTTTATTAAGAAAGAGGTATCCCCTATTAAAAACATTAATCAAGGGAATCCAACCCCTCATATCTATTTTATTTACTTGAAAACAATAAATACTGATTTATAAATATTTATGTCAAATACTAGCGGAGGGATAGCTTATACCCCGCTTCCAAACTAAGATAAATGGCGTGTTATTTACGTATTTACAAGATATTTTTCATAACATTAATTTTTACTTCATATAAAGACATTGTTACGTCTTATTTTAATCGATTTTATTACTTACAGAAAAATGCTTTTTTTGCTGATTTTTTTGCAGAATTGAAACACTATTATTTATTATTAAAAGATTACATCAACATTTTATATTAACCCGGACAACACCAGTACACGGGTCCCGCTAGACTTGTTTATAAGTCTAAAATTATATAAACTATGAATAATAATGAATACTAATATACATGTTAAACATAGGTTTAATTGTTTGGGCAGGATGACACACGAGTTCAAAATCCCGCGAAACGCCGGGTGTGCTTCGACATTATTATTGATTATGAATTAACCCAAATTGATCTTAATTAATGTATCTTTACTTTATCACCCTTCAACTATATTAATGTAGAACACACATTTTTGGGCCCGGCCAAAATTAGAATATTATAAAATGTAAAAATAAATAAAAATGAAAACCTATAATGTCACGGGTTGAGGGCAAAAAGAACACGATCATAATCCAATACCGGGCTATGATGGGGTTTCCAGCTAGTATAATATAGACCAGTAATATATGTTGAGAATAATTGAAGACGTAGGGTCACTCACTAAAGATAGGGTCGTCGTAACCCTGCCGAAAGTTGTCTCGTTCTGAATGGTACCATCATGATGCCATGACATCAATTTATTTATGGCTTTCCCTCGGGTTATTTGGAGAGGTGGTAGTATTAAGTTCGCTATAAAATCTTAGCCATTATTCATTCTTCTTTTTCAGCAAAGTATTTAAAAGATCAGAAACATTTATTGTTGTTATATGACCCTAACTTGCAGAATGTCACGAAGGACGTTTACTTGTGCAATCTCGGTTCTCAACTCATTTAATCCTGAGTCACATTATTGGTACATATGTTGTACAGCCATAAGCCATACAGAGATACACCCCCCCACACACACCCATATATATATATATATATATATATATATATATATATATAGTCTCGGAAGTTTCTCAGCCATTAAAACTATATAAAAAAAACAAAAAAAAATTTATAGTCTCAAGTCTTCCAGTGGAAAATCACTCATGTAAGTCAATTTATTTTTTACAGTTATTATATTAGTTAGTTTCTAACACTATTTTAAGGGATCATCAGTTGTTTACCATGAAAAACTGTTTCGGGAATTTAAAAACAAGACAGTATTTAATTTCATGGCTTTCCAGCAGAGTTGATCAGACCCCACTTCCCTTATATATATATGGGCAGCATCTTCTCTTTCAGGCAAGTATTGTTGAATATAATAGACAACTCGTGTCTAGATATCCTTTGGTAGATCCTTTCAATAGTCCGAATTAAGATCTTAGTTTCGGATGTGAATTAGCTGATGAATTGATAATTGGCACATGTCTACCAAGTACTTTCGGACCCATCTGGGTCCATCTTTAGGGGGAAAGAGGCTAATCAGTCTAGACCACGTGTAGTATTTGGCTAGAATTATGTTCTAAGTACGAAACTATATTGAGGCTATAAACATTTTAGAATAGTATTACATATATTATAGTTAATTCTATTAATTAGTCTAGACTGATTAATCTCATTCCCCCTGAAGATGGACCCAGATGGGTCCGAAAGTACTTGGAAGCCAGATGCAAATATCGTTTCTTTTACTTTGGAAAAATGTGAAGAGATATCATATCTACAGATCACACTTCACGTTTCGTAGATCTATAAGCCTAACAGTAGCAAGAATACTGACATACAGATAGAACGAAATACCCATACCCCCATGTACAAAATGAAAATAGAGATTGGAGGTGGAATTATCACATGCGTATTTAAAAGTGGGCGTTGATTGTGCTTTTCTGTTCTATATAAAACAAACCCATACTAAAAGTATAACGATCATCGTCTCATTTTTCCTATAACAACGAGAGTAAAGAGAAAAGAGACGTACACTAAAAGTCATATTTCTCATAAACTTCTGGACAGCATTATTTTATAATGATGAGATATTTGTAATGGCAGTCTCAAAGTCTAAAGCTAGATTTACTTCTTGGATCTCTCACTCAGTGAGCAAGAATTTATCTTCGGGATTCAAATCAGGAAAAATATGCTTTATTGTCTAGGCGCATTTGCCGCTTAACTAGATGGTGGCAGATACCATCGCGATACGCGAATACCTTATTCGCATACATTTTGTAGACGAATCTATGCTTTAGATCTAAAGAAATATCTATTGGGGATATATGCTCACGTTATCGCACATTCGCCAGCATGTTTTAATTATTTTTCTCTTGATATAGTAATTAGAACTTCATTAAAAGAGACCGTAATATTTCAAAGATCAAACAAAGGTAAAAAAAGTATTACTCTGCGCTTTAAAATGTCATATATCTCTCTTGTATATACTCGCCTTTCTTTTAACAGAAATACCACTGACCAACACAAGTGTTCAGCCAGACTAAAAAAAGATCTATATTTGTTAATTTTGGTGCGTGTATTTAAAAAATGCAATGTATGTTTTTAGTAACACATCATGTTTTTTTCTTGTACAAATTCACATTTTTTTACGTCAAATTCCGAATATTCATCAGATTTCTGTGAACATTGATATCTATATAAATAGTTTTATATATTGAAAAACATGATTATTCCACTCTGTCAACATTTCTTATGCATCATAAGATTTAAGAGAATGTTACAATCTTCAGAATAACATGTAAATAATGCTTATTAATTTTATTTTGTGATTTTTTTCCCCTTGGCAGTATTGTTGCATACACATTTGATAATTTCTGTAAAGATCCTGCGTACATTTTCAAGGTTTAAATAAAAGTTTAATAAATTATTTTATTTATTTTTATCCTCAGTTATAAATTATGAGACCAAGCCCCATCTACTTCGCTCATACAAGTATCTTTGCATACTTATTATTTTTCTGTTTTTTTTAAATTATGTTCACTTATGAATCAGATTAATATTAAGCGTCCATTTATTTGTTCATCAAAAATATTTCATACGTGATAATTGAATCAAGCTGGACACACTTACGTTTACTTTTATTATATAGATCATTAGTGGCCTTATACTCGTCTCATTATAATCTGGTATATAACACTAATATTAATAAGGCGAACAGCACATGTTTTGCAGCACATTACTCTCGAAGATCTCAATCAAGTGATGTATGCAAATAAACGTTATGTCTAGAGTGGTTATTGTAATTTTTAACAACATTTTATACCTAATTTTTGCAAATTATCTACAATATTTGGCTTCTGCTTAAGAAAATATATGGATTTCTTTCTAAGAGAAATGAAATACAATAAATCTTGCTTGATTGTTGTCTAATAAGTCAGGATCACATTTCATGCGATTCGGAAATATTGGAATTTTCACCCGAGGTTGTGCCATAGTACTCCTCTTATCAACCGTAAAAAATACTTTAAAAATGAAATAGTTGGAATATATATAAGTCGATTTCTAATACCAATAACATAATTTTAATAAAAATCAGTTGTATTGGAATTGTAGAATCCCCGTTGATACCCTTATATGAAACTAATTAAAACAAAATAAATTCAGAATTACTCAGATTTCGCCTAACAACTGTGTTAATTCATTTCGCATGTTATTCTAAGCAAGTCAATATTTAAACGTACTCCTGTGGAATTACAAACACCCCGCACTGCCAGTAAGGATCATACATATTATGTACTGTTATTTGTTGGCGAGAGAGAAATACAATAATATATCTTTTTTTACTAATGTTATAATCGATTGTATTCATCCTTATTAACTATCGGGCAACGATACAACAGCTTTTCGGCGAGTGAATGTTGTATTGACCTATGTGATATTTCGAGAATTACGAACAAAAATATACAGAAAATGTCACTATGTTAAAACTAACACGTATGGAAAACAACGTATTCGAGACATGGAGAGACTCGACAGAAAGACTTGAAAAAGCTTCCGTTTGATATGAAAATATGCGTGTAAAAGTTTCGATGAGACGTCGACCGGAAAGATAATTTATTTTATAAATATTAGTAAAAGAGAGAAAATTACAAATATAACACTAATTCTTGTTTTCCGTGATTACGTAACAAATTGATCTGGCTGATTAACATACAGACAACAAGAATAGGCCACATATGCAGCATATGTTAGATGATTCGAGGAAATAATTAAAATACGTTTTGTACATAGTGAGACTGGAAACAATTTCGACGTTTTGGCTTCAGCAGTCATTGGAACTATTCTGAAATACAACCAAACAATCTATTTCAAGAAACGTGTTTGCTGTTTGTGTCGAGAAAGATTTTGACCTCACGTCATCAGCTAAAGTTAGTCTGACTAAAACGACAGATTTTACAACCGTTGTAAGGCTCTAACGAATATGAAAACTTAACACTCAACGAACTTACTTCAAATGTGTTCAAATGTCTGATATGTGTACGAGGGTAAAGGTTTCTCAAAAATATTGAAATAAAATGACGTATATAATCATAAATTATAACAGAACATCACTGATAGTCCAGTCTAAATATGGCTGAACCTCAAACAAATTGCTAACAAAGGTTTCATCGGGTATGAATAACCTCTCTTTTAGATAAAACAGACCACCAAAATTATCCTTCAGAATAGAGTCAACGGGCGCCATCTTTAACATCTAACTGAACAATATTGAAATTTCGAGACATAAAATTCCTGACGCTTCATGGCAAGTATGTCCGTTATTCCTGACAATTACTGACAAAAATAAACGGTTGTCCTGAGGAAAAAACATTATTAAATCAGAAATAAATAAAACATTGCATGGAAACCCACACAGTGCCCACCCCAAGCCAGCTTGACATTTCCTGGTGTTGTATATTGTAATCATAGGAAGCTATATGCTTAATAATAAACTAACATCAGAATATGACTAACACTGTCATTGTTTACATGTTTTTTTCTTATACAAACATGAATATAACATGTACAAAACATAATAAGTAGCCTTTTTCAAGGCAACAATTGTCAAATTAATTCCTGACATGTTATAAAAAATAGTACAACATAATTACAATTTACAATAAAAGAATGGTCAGTTGGTCGAATGCTGGGGCAAGGCTCTTGCATAATTACCACAAAACAAGTTAATGAACGGACCAAAAAACATTTCTTGTCAAGAACTAGTCAATGTTATCATCAAGATCAAGTTTGAACAGTCAATGCCATGTTTCCTTAAAATACATATTGCTGTAGTACACCTAAATATAGCCAACAAATTTACAGGACAACCTGGAAAGTCAGTCTGGATTAGTTGTAAGTTGCCATCTGAAAGTGTCCATCCACACTCGTCAGGTTTTAGCTGATTTCCTCATTTCCATTCCTGAATTTGGAAATAAACTCGAAGGCTGTGGAATTTCGTAGCTGCTCTTGTTGGTAGAAATGATTCGGCCTCAACATTCTTTGAGCTTATTGCTACCTTTTCCTTAAAGCGCCTCAGTCGGAGATAGTTGTTTTTTCCATTATTACAACTGTACAGGCACACTAAAACCTTCTTCCTAGCTTCAATAACATCTTCTGCAGTGCTATCCTTGCCAAACAATTCTGGCAGTTTAAAGAAGTTTCAATTGTGCATCACCTTTCGAAGGGATGTTGCATTCCCAATTCCATGAACACAGGATGAAGAATCACAACTCAGTAGTGTATCGGTGAGAGGAATGTTGGAACAGACCAACTCCCTCAAGATTTTCTTATCTCTTTGATGTTTTAGATTTTCACACGTGTTGCACTATCCCCTGGTTGTGGCGTGATGACGATGTTGTAACTATCATCCTTATTGGTATGATAACATACAAGGACCAATAGGTCAGTGTCATCTGCTATCAAAATGGTTTCTCCTGTCTGTACCAGTTCTAGAGCAGTCTCCACAAGCAATTCTTCAGCGTCTCCAGATGCATGTACTACTTTACAACCTGCTTCCTCCAAACACTTTATCAGCAAGTCTATGAACAATTGTTTATTTTCTTTATTAGCTAGGAAAACCTCTTTTTTATTTGAACACAATTAAAAGAGGGCAGTGACACATTAACACCAACAGAGCCCCCTGCCTGGCGTCGGTGAGTTGCGTCTGTAATGGATGGACCAGTTTCATACCCATCAACGACAATGCATGCTTTTTCCATATCTAGTTGTGAAATATATGCGGTATTAGGCACATATCTCATCAAATCTGTGACCTTTATTCCATGGGAGGCGTTGAAGTAGTGCTCTACTATCTCAGATATACTGTAAATCTGAGGACTGGACCTGATAGTACAGGGTAAGTTCCATATAGCGTCTGTCAAAGCCGTTTTTTTGCCTCTCGCAGTAATCCGAAACAATAAAAAAGTACTGGTGGGTAACCACATAGTTCATACTGGAAATTTTCTTTCTGCTGCTGAATTGAGGGTTCATTGGTAGATAGCACACACAGTCTCTGAAATAGAAGTTGTGGATTAGTCTCAACTGCTTCATTTTTACTGAGCGTAACTTTTGAACCAAGTGTAATTGCTTTATCCTTTATTTTAAAAGTGTACTCGTGCCCATTTTCTCCAACCATTGAATCTATGTTTGCCTTTACTATGAAGTTTGCCCGTCAACATTCACCTTTTTGTATCCAGTTTCTCAACTTTTAATACTGTGAATGGACGGATCTTCCGTGTAAGGGGCATATCCCTGGTGAAACGCAATGAGCTTCCATGCATCTCTCACATCTCGCTCTTTTCTTGCTTAAGTATGCTCCTGGTGCTTGTCACTAGTGCCATAACCAATGATTTCCAGTTCTTGCATTGTAAACTTGATTTCAGCGCCCGCTGGCAGTGATAGGGTCCACACCAATCGCTCAACTCCGTCAATCCTCTGTCAGGAGTAAGACATGCAGACGTCTTCATGCTTCTCATTACCACCTGCTCAATAACCAGATCCGTCGACAAGCCAGCCCAGTAGCGACTACTCTGTCCAATCACATGGAATCCTTCAGAAAATTGCTGGTACACTTTAGGATGGCTTTTCGGAAGCCCCTCTATTTGCTGCGAGTACAAGTAGGCCGACTTTGCATATAGGATGTGTCCTGCTGCAGCGAATATTGGCAGCATTTTCCTTCTGGTGCGCCTTGATAAACAATTGCAGGATGTTCACCATATTAAGGTATGTGATCCACAATTTTACTGTTCGCTGGTCAACCATCGCATCCTTCACATGGTTGATTCTCCTGCCAATCCTGATCATAGACTCTGATGATAGAAGCTTATTAAATGTCTCAGTCCCATCAAGGAGACATTTCAATAGCTCCTGAGCTTCCTTCATGTCTTCATTTTGAGGAAATTACTCTTCCGCATCAGTGTTGGGTTGATCACCCCCAGTGACATGTGAAACTGGCAAATGATAGGTATTCGCTAACAGAATAGCATTCAAGGCAACATCAACTAACAAGTGAGCACGAATAGCTATTGTAATTGCTTTGCCACGTAGCATGTGCATTATTGTGTTGTCAGCATACACAATTTCAAAAATATCTTGCAATCCAGAACCTATCATCAAATAACCAATTGACCCCAAAAAGCTCATCTGTGTATGGAGCCCACCAAATCGTAAGACAAATGATTTCAAGGAACTGGAAGTAGGCAGTGACTCGACTATCATCATTGCTGTGTATCAAAGTGGTTGATAAATGTAAGAATTAGTGTAACGTTGTTTTTTCATGGGTAAATCACTAATGTAACATAACGTTGGGTACATCAGGTTAAGTTACTAGGGTTCATGTCGATCATTGGAAGAAAAACTGTGGCTAATTTCTCAGGATATGTTCATCTGTTCACTGACTGCATAAGGCTTGACCATGCCGATCTGGACGGATATGAAATTAGTGAAACCTCACAAAGGATGTCAACATTAGCAGTCGAATCGACAACTTTCTTGGGCTGAAGCTTTTTAAATGTCACTAGTGGTTTGTTGGTGTGCCGTGTATCTAGGGACTTGATGTTGATTCTTCCACCTCTTATTATATCTTCTGAAAGGACCTGAATACTTGGAACTGGTTTTGTTTTAACTTCCCGGGCGTAGTAGATGGTGTGATGACTATACCGTTGAATGTGTTGAATCCATCAATACGTCTTACATTATGATCTACATTATCAGCTACGAACTGCACAAGTTCAGTTTCAACATGGGAGAGAGTTTCACCGCCATGAACAGCAGCGCTTCTTTTGAATTTCTGGATTACCGAGTAAGATGAAAATAAGCCATGTTAATTCAGAGTGTCAATTAAGTACCTCAATCCAAATTGGTCATGCATTTCCACTGCTAAAGTAAACTGCAAACGTACATGGAGAACTCTGGTTCTAGCAGCCTGCATCATCGCTTGACCAACTTATGCTAGTTTCAAATCATTGTCTTTGCCTGCAAATATCTCCCAGAGAAAGATCACTAATGTTTTGCGAATATATTTAAGAATCGGATCTTGTTAATATCATATTTAGACGGATAATATTCTGAACTTGTCTGGATACCTCTAATGTTATTCTTGATAAGTTATGCTGCCGTCTCTATGATTCTAATGACCTCTGATTCTGAATATTCTGTTGAGCGGCACTGTGCATAGAATTTATGGAGAATACATTTTGCTGTACTTAAGAATGTAACAACATTATGTTTCCCATTAATTTCAGTCACAATCATTTTTTCTTTGAAATGTTCTAATAATCGGGATTTCATGTTTGAAATACTGAATGGTTCAAAGCCAGTGTCCTCGAGAATTTCCTCTATTCTTTTAACAAGATAGACAATGGTGAGTTGCTCCACGTCATGTTGCTACAAATATTTAGCAAATTCAAAAAATGCCTGATTTCTCTCTGAATACTGTGTTCTATCAAGGTTTTATTTCTTAGAAGAATCAGCAGAAGAGAATGCCTTAGGAATGTTTTTATTCGAATCAAAGTTTGCAAAACATTATCTATGATAACGTGCTTCTTCTGAAACAAGGTCAGCTACATAACCAATTCTACCTTTAACAGTGGATGTCCATCAATCATTTTTCGGACTTTTTCACAACCCTTTTACACTCTGTCCTTAAACTAAATAGTTCTTACATGGGAAACATCAACATCTCTTTTCGTTTTTCTGTCAGATTTTGCTCCAGGACCACAAAAAACGCTATGCTCCTTAAGTTTAACACACAAAAATGGCTTGCACGGGATAGCATTTCATCATCGGTGGACCTGTTTTTACGGTCAATTTTTATGCATTTGGTGTTGATCCAACACTGTCCGCATTTCTTGTGAAGACGTTGATCAATCTGAATTATGATCTTCCTTCCACGTTGTTCAGAAGCTCTGATAATGAATCGATGCCCTTCTGGTAGACGATGAATGTTGCTTCATTACTAAACAGTTTATTGTTGCAAATAGCACACTTGTCAGCATCCATAATTATCGATACTTCACTTTGGCCAACCTGAAAGTAAAATATATAACAGAATATTAAGCTCACGCAGTAATACATCAAAAGAGACAAAAATAAGGCGTAATAAGTTATAATTATATCAAACTTCATGAGAAGTTGTTGTTTTATCCAATTTTACTTTGGTACATTTGAATTTACAGAAATTGAGTTGAGAGAGGGGAGACTAGAATCGGCGGCAATCTTTAAAGATGGCGCCCGTTGACCCCTTTCCGCAATCTAAATTTGGTAAACTTTTTTATCTGAAAGAAAGGTTATTCATGCCCAATATCAAAGTTACACATACGTGTTAGCAATTTGCTTGAGGTTCAGCTAAAATTCAGCTAGATTAACTGGAGTATGTAAAAGAATTAGCTCCGTACGTCATGACTCTTTAAAACCTGAGGACTTGGTTTCCAGTCAGGAAAGGACACCAGGATATAATATGTTTTATTGAAATGTAATCATTTTTAAGGTAAGGTGAACTACACTAACGTATAAACATTGTACATTGAAAAATAAACTTGCATAACTGTTAATATAGAGATGTAATTTTTGATATTGTACACAAAAATTAGAAAAAAATCCGAAATCTTAAAATACAGTTAACTCTCCAAAACGAGAAAACACATTCAATGAGATTAAATTAGAATTCGGAAAGTTGAATAGGAAGCAAAAATCTTCAATTTGAGTAAGACACATTGTCTTACTTGGCAATAATAGATAAATTAACTAGGATAAAAATTAAAAAAAAAATTAATTACTTTAAAATAATTATTTTTCTCTAGAACAAATCGCAAGTATAATTTATAGTTAGGATAAAAATTAAGAAATAACTGGACCGTTTATAAAAGTTGTAATATAGTATGGACAATGCCAACATTTACTTATACGAACGAATAACAAACTGTGTGTCCGTGTCATTACTCAACTGAACTAACCCATTACCAAGTCCTAATTATATACGTAAACAAATATATAAAGTCGATGTATCTGCACGCATCCTTACAAATAAAAATGTAAGAGAAATGTACAGATTCTTTTTAACTAGAATTATTTATATAAATCCAATAGACTGGCTCATGGTTAAAAGTAGCACCGCGAATATTTTAACAAATACAAGACACCATTTAGTGTTACTTGTATTTTGCTGTAGTGTATTGTTATAGTATAAAAAAGACGACAATCGACAGCGAAACGAAAAATAGTTGAAAATGGTAATTAATAAAATTACATAATATGGCTTTAAGCATTGATAAATGCGAATCTTTATCAGCAGTTAAATACTTGGTACATATGATTAATAAAAATTGTCGAAGGCGAAACTAAGCCAGATCTACAGCAATAAAATTAAAAAGAGTCTTCAGACAAGCGCGTTAGCATTTGAAACTTTCTTTCATTTTCTAAATTAGTACAGCTATTTTATTCCCAGCTCAACTAAATTAATTATTAGAAAAATATAAAAACGGATCTTATCTTCTTAGCTTTACACGGTATTCGAAGAAATAATAATACCATCAGGCATATCTTACTAATAGTGATGCTAATAAAGAGATAAGCATTGCGACTGATATGAGTAACCTGCAATTAGGAGACGTTTGTCTACACTAGAAGAATAAAGGTGAAAACGATAGCCATCACATCAAAGGTGTATGCGAACAGAAAATAATTAGAGCCAAATACAAAAATAAATATTTGGAAAAAGATTTATTTCTCAAATAAACTAGCATCCATTATTATCAATAATCGGGTCTTAGACAGTCAGGATGTCGACTAATACTGGAATCGCCTGCAGATGTCGTTAACAATTTTGATTTTACCAAATAACTATAAGACCCCAGTTCTACCATTGACACAAATCAGTTTTGTCAATTCCGGAATAGAGTGAACATCTCGAGGAAACAGTGACTGTTTCATTAATTATGAAAACTCAAATGAATAAAATTGTTTTCTCCCAAGATTCTATTTTGTGATTCGCGGAGCGTCTTATGTTTGAAGATAACATGTTGAAATAGTTTCATACAAAACATCGCGGAACAACGAGGATGAAAACTCTAATGTTGAGTTATGTGTCTTGGCCTTGCATAGATAATTGAATCGAACCAATTGTAAAACATTTGTAAATGCTATTGTAGCTGATAGCAGGAGAGGCAGCCGACTGCTGTAGGGCAAGACACTTGTCCTCGACGATTGAAGAGAAGACGTTTTGTTTGCTGCCTGTACGCTAAAAGTTTAATTTAATTCATTATTTTTTTTAAGAAGAAACGGTAGCGAGCGGCTTTACCGTGGCTTATTGGTGTGTGCGAGATGTCGCTGCTATAAGGAGCACGACAAAACGTGATTTGAGGAGATTCGTTGAGAGGTGAACGCGAAAAAAGGAAGAGGAAAGTGCCGCATTTATTTTTGTGAAACGATGTGTTGACTCGTTCAAAGAAGCGAACAGAAAAAGAAAGTGCCGCATTTATTTTGGTCGAACCATTGCATTGACTCGTTCAGCTGTGCAATCGCAGCAATAGCATAATTAGTTAAAAAATAAACCTTATTCGGAAATGTACTAATTATAATGAAGCCAACACGGATATGTTTACTTTTATTACGTTGACTGTAGGCAAATGCTTTAATCTACTTTCGCCAATACTCCAATTTCATCCATTCTATTTCATCCCTCGTCAATCTGGTTAAATGACACGAATGGGACTTTTTTCTTTATAAGAACTGGTGTAATATATGGTTTTAACCCACACTTGCAGTCATTTATTTAAATATTCCCAATACATCAGAGAAGACTTCCGGTAAGGTTTCTTTATATAATTCTCTTAGTCTCTCAGCTTCAGTATTTAAAGTTTCTATATTTATACAGATATATTTCATGAAAATATCCTATTAATAAATAATTTCCATTTGGGTCAATACCCAAGATGTTGTTCAAGTTTGTCATTAAAACATTCTTAATAATTCGCCGTTTATATACGAAACAATTGCCCCAGCTCCTCTATATGTTGAAAAAAAGCCATATTCTGTATAAGGAATATCCTAGCTGACGGCTGAAATCAAACTTGGGTCGTTGTATCTACGGATTACACCGTTAAAACAGCAAATGGCGACATATCGACAAATCCTTTACTTCAAATCATCAGGTTTAGTCAACTTCTGTTAGCGAGGCAATTGCAAGGATAGATCGAGTTGTCTCAGTTCTCTCCAGTTAAATTATTTTAAATACAAATACAAGTACGTGTACATCTATAACAACACATAAGTGATATACAGTATGAACTAGCACCGTATATTAATTAATCAAACTAATGTTATGTTATCAAGTGAAATACTAAAAATAAATCACACAAGCTATTGAAAAAAATATTGACCGGCCTTACGTAAAACTGAACTGGTCTGAATTTCAAATGATTTACAAAAGTCAAAGGTTGATCTCTGGAATTTGCGCAACAAACAGCTGATAAAGGGTTAAGATGATGATAAATGCATAGCTCCAGAAATAGGTCAATACTTGTTATCGGCGGTTTGTCTCTATCTAAGGATGTAGTAATATGTACACTTTTATGGGACTATCTCTTTCCCTTATCGTGCAGATGGTAGATTATATGAAATTAAAATGAATATATATATATATATATATATGGTTTGGTAGTTTGGTAGTTTTGTTTTACGGCATATCAACCCTTTTTGGGTTGTTTAATGCCGAATCTGGTCATTATAGTAAAGGTTTTTATGCTTCAAGTTCTTTATATCTTCAAATGTTTAATCATCGTTTTTGGTTTGGTAGTTTTGTTTTACGGCATATCAACCCTTTTTGGGTTATTTAATGCCGAATCTGGTCATTATAGTAAAAGATTAATGCTTCAAGTTCTAAAAATAAAATAAAAAAGGGGAGGGAGAAAGGGAGAGGGGCTGTTGTTTTTGGTTTTGGTTTTGTAGAACATAATTAAGTTTTACAAAAAAAAAAAAAAACGTCAATGTAGGTGAATTTCGTCTCAGGGAGCCACAGGGCAGCCTGCTCTGGTATCACCAGTATATATATATGTATATATGGGTATTTAAAATAAAATTGTGATAACTTCTTTTAGTCGATGAGCGTAAACGGCAGGATACACCTGACCAAGAACTTCGAAAGTACACGACTAAATGTTCGGCTAGATGGAATCAATAACAAGGAACAATGTCAGCTCCGGAACTATTCCCTCTTAATGTCTATTGATAAGGGAAATCTAACTGCATTAATCAAATCCTCTAGCATTGTATACGCTTCTCTTGCCAAATCTGCGGCATGGCTTTTCCTGCTATTATGTCCTTATCTATTACGCCGCATGTATTTCCTGGTTTACTGGTTGGAAATATACAGATGGAGCATGCACCTGCATTTGTATAACTAATTAGATCGAACCAATGTTGAAACATTTCTGACTGCTGTGCAATCGCAGCAATAACATAATTAGTAAAAAATAATCATTATCCAGGAACGAACTAGTTAGGAGAAACACTACACATTTCTTATGCAACCAATCCATTTGATGCTTATAGTGGTAAAACGTGTTTAAAAAGTGGTAAAAAGTTTTAAGAAGTAACCAGCATTTGTCAAATGCTTGCTTGTTAATATATACGTTTTGACCTTCAAGGACCGATAATAGTTCAGACAACACTGTGGCATATTTACAAGAGTGTGTATTTAAAGAAGTACTTAATAATATGTTACAAGAATGTCTACTCGTTTTCATCATAGGTTGCGTGTATTTATAAATACGCATCACTAAAATTAACATGTAACAAAATTGTCCCTCTGTAGAGATTAGCGAAAATCGATTTTAGACGAAGCAGATGTTTCATTACGTTGACTGTAGGCGAAGGCCACTGGCTGGACTCTACTTTCGTAAATACTTTGATTTCGTCCATTCTATATTATTCCTCGTCAATCTGATTTACTAACACGAATGGAAAATTTCTCTTCTATTGAACAACTGGTTGAATATTTGGTTTTACCGCTGAATAACAGTCATTTATTTACATATTCCTTGTCTACGAGAGATAACTGACGGAACGTTTCTTTTAATAATTTCCTTAGACTCTCCGCTTCGGCATTTAAAGTGTCTATATTTTTACAGAAAGATTTTATGGGCATACGTATTTTCCATCCAGTCGGTATTCAATATGTTGTTCGAGTTTTTAATTACCAACATTCTTTATATCAAAGTTTTTCATTTCATGTAACGTTAGAGATCAACTCGCCTTCACATTTTATTTGTTTACCAGTGACACTTTTAGCTATTTTGCTCGTTCTCATCGAAGTAGGTTTTACATTGTTTTCTCATATTTGACGATTTTCTATGGACAGATCTGAGCATTATATTTTTATTTAATATGTTTTTCAGATTACATTTTCTTGATGTCATCGGCTTTGTACTTTTATCACTTTTACTATAGCTTTTTTTCTCGTTTTAACTATGGAAAGTCTACTTTCGTATTCCATCCGATCGCTATCTAATTTTTATTCATTTAATATGGACAATCATTCTACCACTTCATTTTCCCCAACCAAAACACGATTTACAAAGTAAATTAGTTTTCTTTGTCAATTAAATTTAATTGATGAAATTCTTTTAATTTTACAACGTATTTTCTCGTATGTGACACTCTATGCTCAATGTCCATTGGATATTCGTGACTAGCTGGACTCTTCTAGGATGTATGTATAGATGAGCCTTAGGATGATACGTCTTTCTGTCTCATTCTATTGTTTACTTCTGTAAATACACACTTTTGTAAATATACCACTGCGTTGTCTTATTTATTATCAGCTATTCAAGACCACAACACTGGCAATAAATACACTCGGACTCATTCAGACTTAACATAATCCGGACTCATGTAACACAACACACTGAAAAGGAAAACTCAGACTTATGTTGAATATAATCAAACCATTCCTACAATTGGCGATGTTGTATTATCGAAAATATATTAGCGGGTGTACAATAAACATCTTTATTATAACAGTAACTAAAGGAAGGTTTACGCACTAATAGTTTTTCAAAACAGAAGGTGTACTACGCCTGCAAAAGCACTAAGCCGGATACTCCACAAGAGTAGATAGAAAGGACTATTTGTGTTTAAATCTGCAAACTGGAAACCATGAGACATGGGGAAGGAGTATTTTTGTTGCTAATCGAAACGTCAGATCTTTCATTCTAAAAGCAAACACAGCTCTAAAAATGTACTACCTCTTTAAGTACAACGTTGACTTCATGATACGGTTTGTCGTAAACTCCAACTTCAACATGATGCCTAATATCACGTGTACAACAGTGGACCGACTGATAATTATTGTTTTAATAGAGTTTCCTTCGCAATTAGTAATCGTACCAATGCATGACCTCTCATATGGAAAACATATCCCCCCTCCCACTGTCTATGCCCCTACCGTTAACGATGATTATCAAGATAAAGACTCTTTGTACAACAACCTGAAAGGTTACTTTTGACCACCTATCTTCAGGTGATCTTCTAATTATTGTAGGTTATTAGAATGTCTGTACAGGTGCATGCGACGTCAGTAACAGTCATATTTACTCGGACAATGTGCGAGTCGAGAAGAATGTGCTAATGGTGAAAGACTTGTTTACTATCATACAGCTAAAACAATGACTGCATAATGTTTGAGACAAAGTCAAAGGTTGATCTCTGGAATGTGGGCAACCAACAGCTGAGTTGCATGTGAGTTGTTATTATAAATAAATACAATGTAAAGATAATGACAAATAAATGTACGTGGCTCAAGAAATAAATCAATAACTGGTATCTACGGTTTGTCTGTATCCAAGGATGTAGTAATATCCACACTTTTATGGGGTTATCTTTTTCCATTTTCATGAAGACGATAGAGTATTTAAATTTAAATTAACATTATACATATATATATAATTATATATATATATAATTATATATATATATATATATATATATATATATATATATATATATTTAAAATAAAATTGCGATAACTTCTTTTAGTCGATGAGCGTAAATGACAAGGATAGATCGGACAAGCAATTTCAAAGGTACACAACTAAATGTTCGACGAGATGGAATAAACATCCCGGAACAATGTCAGTTCCGGAACTATTCCCTCTGAATGTGTATTGATAACGAGAATCTAATCGCATTAATGAAATCCTCTAGCATTGTATACGCTTCTCTTGCCAAATCTGCGTCATGGCTTTCCCTGCAATTATTTCCTTATCTATTCCGCCGCATGCATTTCCTGGTTACCTGTTTGGGAATATGCTGATGCAACAGGCACCTGCATGTCATGTGCATTTCGAACATCATATAGTATCATATATATTACATAACATCCTTTTATAGCGACATCCATTACCTTAATGTGCGGAATAGATCCGCCATTTAAACTCGTCAGAGACGATTGACGATCTCGCGACAGTATCTATTATGCCAAATCCATATCATTTGAAATTAATGGCATAACTCACAATTTGATTTTAAGCTAGAGGTTTAATACAAATTACGTCTAATAATGCTTACAGAGTTAATCGTTTACAACAGATACTCTTTTTCAGAATAAATAACCAAACAAAATACATAAAATTACTAAATCGTTGATATATCGTAAAACAAATAAACCAAGCCAGATAACCATCGCTCGAATCCTATACACAATTCTAACTATATCTAATTGCGTCGGCATACTTGTCTAATGATTCCCTTATTTAAGCAATTATTATGACATATTAATCAAATATTTCTGTATATTCTGTAATGAGAATCTGATTAACTGACATGATCTAATAATGATCTATAAAAAACGGATATTCCGTTACAGAGTTGAACGCGAACAAGCAACAAATATTGCATATTAAACTTTTAGTCTATCATACCCATATTTGAGTCAAAAGACTATCTTGTTTAATATTAAAACTTGGTATAAAGAAGTAATAGGAAAAGATGGTGCAACAATGAAACCAAGAACGCGCATCAAATAATTAAAAAAAAATAATTAAAACTGGCATAAAGACTGTTGCTGTGGCTAGTCTCCACTTTGCCGGTTTTGGTCGACGCGTGTACATCGCCGGTGTGACGCCTGGGTAGCGACGCTAGTCTTGTGACCAGCGTGATCGGTCGTATAACTAAGAAAGGAAGCACAATCAAGAACTGTACAGCAATGAGAAAGACGAGAGGGCAAGCGCAGATACGCCGTGAAAAATAGAGGTTGTATTTATTTTCACCAAAGGTACAAGAATTAATAATGAGGCAGAACTAAGGGAAGCAGATTGGTGACGTCATTGGAAGCAGGGAGGCTAGAAGGACAAGAATGATTTACCTGGACAGCGGTGGGGAATGGATAGACAAGGGTGTGTAAACTCAATAGCAGGAAAAGGTTGGATCAACAAGAATTGACGTTTCTGAGACCTGGACAGCAGAAATGAAGGACCTCGCCAGCAGAAAACGCTGAATCAACGGAGAGGAGGACACTCTAACTTGGACAGCATAGGATGATGTTATACGGAGATTGAAATAGCAGTTCCTATAATGAGATGTGCCCAGGTAGGTTTGATATCCTTGGATTATAATGAACATGTGGAAGTATACAATAATTGTAAATGACAGGAGCAAGGTTCAGAAGTAGTAGTTGAAGCATGCGCTGCAGGAAGGATCTGGGGCAGAAGCTGCTGGAAGAGCTGCAGCAAGATCCGCTAAAGTGAGCTGGGGTGAGATAAGTAAGATGATGCATGCAGTGAACTGAAGATGTAGGCTGAAACAGGAGCAGAATTTTCACACGAATCGAAGCTAAATGAAAGTTGCCATACTGTCTTATGAAGGTCTATGTGGCGAGGTGCAGTCGGCAGCGATGAAGAAGACGGCATCATGCGTGGATGGCAAGGAGATAGGTCACGAATGACCTGATGAGTGAAACGACACTCACTATATATAATGTATGGGCGACTGCTTTTATTGCAATTCTTTGATGAGATCTGATTGGGTGGATCGAGTAACGATGTGCACATCAATAAAAATGTGTTGATGTCTGCCACACCGGTTAAATTACTCAAAGATGAAACATCCGGTTTTCATTAGGTAGTAGTAGCAGCAGCAGTAGTGGCAGCGGTTGTAGCAGCGGTAGTAGGAACAGTAGTAGTAGTAATAGTAGTATTATAATTTAGTCCCTAGTTTTCACACAAGTTATTGCCAATGATTGCTCACTGACAGAAATGGGTGGTGTTCCCTGGATATGAGTGACAACAAGAATCACCAGAGTTCCAGAACTGTCTGCGTTTACCGATAACTATTCGAATTGATAGCTGTGCATCATTGATTTCCCTTTGTTGATTTTCACTGTAATTTCAGTGCAACTAATCCTCTTAGGGATTGCCGTATTCCTACTGCCCTACAAGTTAAGGTCTAGATGTTGCTTTGTACATAGTATATCCATCTTCCTCCATCATTAACGACGATTTTATATCTGATACTGTTAAAAATTCATTACATCTTCGTGAGTTCAACATAAAGATTCCCCAGTTTTAGTATTAAGTTCGCGATTTCAAACGAATTCGCCTCAAATGTTATATCGAACGGAAGCTTGTGTATATAGAAACGCAGATTAGAATAGTAATTATAATGTTCTAAATAATACAACAACGTCAAGTGTATTGTATATTTTTTCTGATCCATGCCATGATTATGTTCTTATTGTTTCTGTTTAATTTAGACAAAATATTCATTAGTGGACATATAGTAGGGCATTTCACTCTCTCGCTCGTAAACAAATATGGAGGTTATTTCGAATGTGATTTACAACAACTCTCCACAGATGTTCAGTAATATTCTATTCGTCACATAATTATTGTCATTAACTTCTCTGTTCTCGCACACATGTTTAAATATTGCCCACTTTTACATTTTAAGTCAACATAATCAGAACCAAGAGTGCTGTAATATTTCTATTTTTTGAGTTGTGGTCTAGGTGGTGTTATCCTTTGGCTGTCATGCCATAATGATTTGCTCACAATGGGTTCATACACGAGACATCGAGTGATCGTTCACTGACAACAGCAGATGCTTTCCCTTGGTTCTGTGAAACAACAAGTACCCACTATTGTAGATAACCGTTGCACATCATTCTGAAATCTCACAACGTCTCATTTATCGTTGATAATAGCTGGTCCCTTTCGTTGGAATTGAAGTGACAATAAGCATCTACAAAATTGCAGTGCCCTCAAGGCCCATATTATCGAGATCAGAATAAGGATCTTGCTTTTTAATCTAGTACACCTCCTTTACCTTTATGACCATTCTGTGCGGTACGAACCGATGTTTACTATTATTTATTCGGTAGTTTCCACACAAGTCATTTTCAATTATTGCTTAATGATAATGACAAGTAATGGATTCGAACTCAGCACGCTCAGGTCGTTATTCACTTCACCACAGCCACCATCTGTTTTTACGATATTTATAACTTTCAAATAATAGAAAAGTACAAAAGTAAAAATAGAAATGTCAATAAGGGGTTCAGGGCTTCGAGCAGAGGTACACATAGGTCTTCATTGATTACAGAGAAACGCCGGTAGTCCTTTAAAGGGGGTTAAAATCTATAAGTTTACCGAAATTTATTTTGACTAGTCTCACTTTACTTACATTATTTCCCCATCAAATAAATGTTGAGTACATCCGTCGGTCCTTACTTACTTGCTTTCACATGAGGGAAAAGTTAGACACAAGGTCGGTTTTTAAGGTGTGGAAAATCCAACTTTCCAAAAATAACAGTCTGGATTGGGACAAGTAAAATTGCCTCGGTCTAGAAGGACCATTCGTTCACTGAGCGAGAAGAGAAAAGATGAAGGGCAGTGCCAGAAAGATACTACACTTTGCTCCTAAATGAACATCATCAAATGTAGAAAGCAAGAATGAAAAAATGTAAAATGTAATATGGTGTTGGGTGCTAAGGGACTGGTTCCTTACCAGAATGTTAATACCAGTTGGGATCCGTTTGCTAAGAACGGTCGTAATTTTCTCTGGAATTTGAGTGACGATAAGCCTTTTTAATGTGCTAGTACTCTTTGAAATCGTCTAGAAAAAGTTCAGTTGGTGTTCCTTTATGGCTCTGTCACTCACGACTATTTATTTGTTGAAATACTGGTCAGCTCTGTCATTCGTATTTGTCTTTGTTTTCTTTCTTTTTCTCATCAGTAGTATTATTGTTGTTGTTATTACTAGTATTATTATTTGCATTGTATTATTTTTATGATGCAGATTCAGTGCATAGTACTTACAACATATGTGATTATTTTCCACATTTGGTAACATTATTAATCTATTATACGCATGATCTAAATGTTTCTTTATACACGCCAAACTTATAGAACACAAAACATGGGTGCTACATTCAATTGCATCGTGATCAGGCTTCATGCCACTAACTGATGCGTGTTTCCGTAAATTACCAGTAAGTTGCATCCGATTATATACTTTAATATAATGCATACTACTTAAATTACACACATTACTCTTACAAAACAAACGTGCATAGAAGAAGGAGGTGTACCTCATCCATCGAACACTGTGTCATTTTCTTCAGTAGATACATTATACAGCTCCAAGCTTCCTTGCATCATTTATTGAATCAGTCTTCTTATCTATCATGCATTACAAGTAGGTGAATACGGAATGCTCCCCTGAGCGTCAGCTCTTCACTTTACACCTATTTGATTGACTAAATCTAAACCTATTCCAAGAATATTCGAATATGATTGTCGAACAGTAATCAAACTCGGCATCTCTTACTCCTCAATGAAGTAAAACGTATTCGATTTAAAAAAAATAGTTCCTTTAAGTTCAGTAATTCTCTTTAAGAAAAACAATTACATTTCCCAAATATTTTATTACTCAGATCAGTCAAGGAAATTCACTATTTCAGATGGTCGGGAAGTGCGGAACCGGTTCACAAGGTCAGGCTGGAATCTGCCAGCAGTCGCCATATCCACTCGGCCACCGGAAACTGTAACGTAATTAAAGAAAAAATAAAATCTACATGTACTTTGAAGCGGGCAAGGCAGAAGACAGGTCGAGAGTGTTCGACGAACGTATTCGGAACTTTGTTTTAAATCTGATGAAAGTCTATTTTAATATCCCCGAGAGTGCTCGACTTTAATTTCTTAAAAGAGCTTATTAAAATATTTATGAATAAATATTACATTTATTTATAACGTACAGACGCTAGCCTTTGAAAAGTATTACTCTAATCAGTACAAGAAAGTTATAATTTCAGACGGTAGCGAGGCGCGAATCCGATTCCCAGAATTAACATAGAATCTGCCAGCATTATGTATATCCACTCAGCTACCAGAAACTGTTACGTGATTAAGAGGAATTAATATATACCTGCCTAGAAGCATGCACAGAAGAATAATCGACAGTGTTCGACGAACGTATTTCGAACTTAGCTTTTAAGCATATAACCGTCTATTTTAAACATCCCCTGGAGTGCTCAAACTTTAACTTCTTAAAGTGGCTTATCATAACATATATATATATATATATATATATATATATATATATATATATATTACAATAATTATCATTGATGTTTTATGTACAGCTACACGTGTTTCATTTTTTTTATCGAGAATCATGCATACATATATATATGTATATATATATATATATATATATATATATATATATATATATATATATATATATATATATATACTGGGAGAGACACAGAGAGAGAGAGAGAGAGAGAGAGAGAGAGTAAAAATGGCCTTGAGATTACTTTCGGCACCGTAGTAGATCTTGCTTCCCTTATTTTGTCCTTTAGTCCTAACATTCACTGAGTGAGAAAGGAGGAATGATTGCTGTTTTCTAGATCGGAATGTTTTCATTAAACCCACATCGTTGGCTAGTTTTTGACCATCAAATAGTTTTTTTCATTTCCATACATCAAGTGGGCTGTTGGCGTTTTCTGAAGCGATTTATGTAATTTTTATATATATATATATATATATATATATATATATATATATATATATATATATATATATATATTAAATTCCCGAAACAGTTTTTCATGGTGAACAACTGATGATCCCTTAAAATAGTGTTAGAAACAAACTAATATAATAACTGTAAAAAATAAATTGACTTACATGAGTGATTTTCCACTGAAAGACTTGGGACTATAAGTTTTATTTTGTTTTTCTTTAATATAGTTTTAATGATTGAGAAACTTCCGAGACTATATATATATATATATATATATGTATATATATATGTGTGTGTATATATATATATATATATATATATATATATATATATATATATATATATATATATATATATATATGTGTGCATATATATATATATGTGCATATATATATATATATATATATATATATATATATATATATATATATATATATATATATATATATATATATATATATAATTATATACGAGAGTAGAAAGGTGACCGTTGCCATATTTTCGGCAGTCTCGTAACCCACTCTTCTCTTATTTTGGTATTTAGTCATCACATTCAATAAGCGACATTTCTAACACAGAAGGAATAATTACTGTTTTCTGGGTCGGAATGTCTTCATATAACTCTCATCGTTGGTTAGTTTTTTAACTTGGTTAGTTTGTATTTACAGCTCTTTACATCAAGTGGAGTTGTGCCTTGTCTGGATCGATTTCTATATACATATATATACATGCACATATATATATATATATATATATATATATACACACATATATATATATATATATATCAGCATATATATATATATAAACATATATATATATATATATATATATATATATATATATGTAGAGAGAGAGAGAGGGTGAGAGTGAGAGAGAGAGGGAGAGAGATGCATATGTGGGTATGCATTTCATCGAAGTTCTTAGCGATATCATTTGCCACCCGAGTATTTGTAGTTCACACTACAGATCTAGTAATTCATTTTGTAACTTCAACATTCAAAATCACATTGTGCATAGGCCCGTTGTACACAGTCGTCACACAACTACCCCGTTCACTTGTGATATGTGTTGGCGTCGATCAGACTGCTTGATATTCATCCAACGATTTCTATGTAAAACGCATAAAAGACACCGACATAAAAAATATATATGTAATTTATTTTCTCACCGTTGTAACCCAGAGCGGAATCGATCAAACATTCACATAGAGTCACTAAACGAATTTGGGAATAAGTTTGAAGGTTTCGTCAATAGAATATATAAATCAAATTTTGAATTTCGTACAAGTCTTCGCCAAATGTCGGAATATTTTACAAAGGAAAAAATACTTTTACTTAATATTGTTACAGTTTTAACATTTGATTATACAACTATATATTATTAAAGGAAATTAATTCAGAGGAAAAAAGAAATTGAAATCAAATATATCGAAGTCGTATTAACATGATGTGCACTTTCTGATTCGTGGAGTATAAGGGCATTTCTGAATTTAACCAAATTTCTCTCTCTCTCTCTCTCTCTCTCTCTATATATATATATATATATATATATATATATATATATTAGTACTTCATGTATCCACATAAAATATTATAAGGAGATATAATTTTTTATGTATCAGTTTTCAGTATTTACTTGAACAGTGCTCGATACGTTAGTAGAGCTAGGTAGTAAGCAATGAAAATATATATGGCAATCAAGCTACACAGAGGCTCCCGTGTTTCATCCCCGGGGGGGGGGGGAATCGTCAGGCTAAATGCATTTAGGCATTTAGCCTGACGATTCCCCCCGGGGATGAAACACGGAAGCCTCTGTGTAGCTTGATTGCCATATATATTTTCATTGCTTACTATATATATATATATATATATATATATATATATATATATATATTATGAAAATATATCCATGGCAATTAAGTTACCCAGACGCATCCGCGTTTTATCCCCGAAGGGAATCGCCAGGCTGACGATTCCCTACGGGGATGAAACGGAGAAGCCTCTGCGTAGCTTAATTGCCATGAATATATTTTCATCACTTAATACTTAGCACTACTTATGTAAATACTAAAAATTGATACATAAAAGAGTATATCTCCTTATAACAGTCCATGTGGATACATGAAATAATATATATATATATATATATATATATATATATATTAGTAGTAGTTGTTTTAAGAATACTGAGGGCAATGCAATGTGCCGGGTATGTTTTAAGCTAGAAGGAACAGAATATCGAAGTGGGGCTTACTATGTATTTTTTCTTAAAATCTTACATAACAGCAAGTGCGGTGTTTCCTGTTTGTGTGTTGTCCGGATGATAATTAAAACACATTTATTTAATATTTCGCGAAAATCTTACCTTGATCATATATAATAAACACCAAAGAAAAAATTACATACGAATACATATTTGTTTACACTAAACTATATAAGAGGAATATGTCTTCATATCTTCGAGTTTGTTTCAGAGTCAAATGTAGACAGACGTGTGAAATATTGAGTCAGTTCCAGGCGCCATCGATCAATTGTAAATATTCACAACTTGTGTAGATTAGTGTTACATTGTGGCGGTGCGAAAACAAGTAATGTATCTCGGGGCGAAATACGCAGATCCATCACACATTATTAAGGCGTAGACACGGTGGTGCAAACGAAGGTCATTAGTCTCTTTTTTAACCTGCTAAAATTGATGTTTCTCTTAAACAAAGCAAGCAAACTGGCATTGCTATGTTTACCGCCATATAACAAGGTAAATGTCCAGGTACATTTACTCTGTTATATGGCAGTTCTTTGTCGGGTTCTGCTCTCTTCAAGCGAGATTGTTTTTTTATTTGCTGATGATGATGATGTTGATGATGATGATGATGATGATGATGATGATGATGATGATGATGATGATGATGATGATGATGATGATGATGATGATGATGATGATGATGATGATGGCTATATAGCCTGGAACTTATCTCTATAATAAAGTTAATTTATTTTTCTCCTGCCATTTTAGCTATTGTAGACTGCAAATCAAAAGCTTCATCTGCAAATCTTTTCTCACTGACAATCTAGTTTTTCCTTTATAGGTTTTTCCAGAAAATATGCGTGCATTTCTGTCTACCTACACATATTGTTACATTTGATCCGATCTAGATGAATCTTCCAAATATGTCTTCCACAATGAAGGTGGGAGACACTTTCACTCTCTAACACTCATCTACTCCTACGACATTCACATACACCGGGCGATTTTCTTAATATACTAAACTTACGATTACAACCCCCGTTGTTATTTAATTCTTTAACTCTTACTATTTCATACATACTGCATTAGATTTTAAATATAAATGATGAATGCTCCCTCAATTATACATCTTTCTAGTCGGCATGGCTTTAATCAACGATAACAGAATATCAGATTGGGTGTCAGATACACGGACCCTTATTCGTAGTCACAAGACTTTATTACGACTGTTTATGTATTCTTATTTTATTTCTTCTATAACATTTATTTTCTCAATCTTCACGTGAAACAAAAAAATCACGATTTATTAAGATTTACACACTAAATTGTATGCATATTTTTCTATTCAAGCATACACCGGTATATAGAACTTAATAATTAGATTTCCCAACATGGTTGTTCTGTTGGCAATTTTCCCAACCATGTACGTAACTTATTAAAAATGTATAATTTTACATGACCACATACAGTAAAACTTCTACGGTGTGTACTTAATTGGCTATGAACTACCTACGCTATGAAAAAATAGTTTTCCTACGCTATGAACTAAGTTGAGCAATTAAAAAAAATAAATTATCAAGTTAATTAAGATATTTCTATAAATAATTATATTTAAAGATATGTTTGTCGACATACTAACGAACGCCCACCCTTTGTAAAGTTGACGAAAGAAATAGAGAATCACATCTAACATTCTTGTAAGCAAAATAGTTGATTTAATAACTACGATATAGAGATAATTCCTGCTCTACAAAGAAAAATGTCTATTAAACAATAAAACTGAACAAAGTTCGACCAAACATAAAAGCCTATGAATTTATTGAACGAGAATGGTTTTGAAAATAATGAGTATTTTGAAGCATTTTTGTGCAGTGATATACATGCAGTATCTGTTAACAATTTACTTTAAATATTAAGGCATTTAATGTCTATTTGTGTTGATTAATAATCATGTTTCTATCACTTCATTTTGTTTTTATATAGTTTCCTTGATTATTATCATAAAATAGTATTATATTTACCCATCCTATACTCATTTTCTACCTCTTTACACGAGGAAAACTTGTTTGAGGTCATTTAATTTATTTTTATGATATGGCCATTCCTACGCTATGAACACATCCCCACTTCATAGCGTAGGACTTTTACTGTACTAAACTTAGCTGCTTTTTAAAGGAAATAGATTCCTTTTTCTTACCAGTCAAGTATTCAATATTTGCTTATCGCAAATAGATCACAGGTTACTACAATACGTTAAAACGTTCGGACGCGGGTTTCTTGGTTTTACTTTTTTATACTAGATCTCGTAAAGGCATATCTAATGTTTACTAACATCCTCGGCTTATGTTTTATGCTTTTATTTACTGACATATGTTGCACGTTCAGTGTTTTGTTTACGTTTTTGGTAATGGCGTTTTTGAGTGGTACTTAATTCTTGCCCTAGAAAAAAACGTTCGATCACTCAATAGTATTCTAGCTCTTTGAAAAGAAAAAAAAGTACCCTATTCAGGGGAATTGTTGTCTGCTTATAAGGATTCGTTTTTATTGTTTTAACATCGTGTTAAAAGAGTTCGTTGTCGTCAGTTGAACACGAAAACAACTACATTTTAATTATAATTCTTTGCCTAAGAAAATACAAACAAACAAGAAGAGACTTATATAAATCAATAAATAAATGTCTTGAAAAACAGACAGCAAATTATTTTTTTATAAACCAATTTAAACCAAATCTTTTGTTAACTATGACTTTACTTAATATATTTTATAACAAATGAGTCAAAATTTACTGTAATTAAATATAACTTTACTTAATTAAGTTGGTATAATTATAAAATACTTTTTTCAACGAATAACGAACACTTACATATACGTTGTTTTTCTAAACAATACAAACCAAACTAAACTAACTTTTGCTGGACTTAACCTTAAACTTAGTATATAGTTATGTTTAAACGGTTTGGTTCGTATTGTGTAGAAGCATCTATAACTTTTGTTATTTTTATACAATTGTTAAATGCGTAATAATATAGTATTAGGTGTTCCCCCCTATGTACCATCGTACCAAACCATTGTTTTGTTTTAGTTCGTGTTTAGTGTTTTATCCAATAGAGCTCGATTAATTTCATGAAAATATTTGTTTTCGCCAGGAAAATATTAATCGATATATACGTTGTGTCTAGCTCTTCGGTCGTGGGGAGGCAAGCAAATATTAATAAGACATAAATCAAAAATAAAATAAAAGAAAACTGAAAGGAAAAATCGCCTCTTCGGGATTTACGTATAAAACATTGAATTATCTTCTTCTTTTGTTTAACATAGTTCACTCCAAACAAGGCAGGCCGCCACTGTAGACGTAAGGGGCTACTGAGAAAACTAAGGGTGAATGTTTGGGGGGAGCAACCTAATTTGGGAGCTGTGCAGCGAGATATCTGTTTACATTAGTTTTAAATTTCTGCATGTCAGTAACGTCAGGAAAGCAGGAAGCAGAGTGGGAATTCCAGAGTTCAGCCGCACGAGGAAAGAAGTTTTTGGAGTAGGAAGCTCTTCGGCATCTGGGGCCCTCCACAGTGTATGGATGGGATTTGGCAGATTGTCGGGTTGAACTAGTGAATCTACGCCGTGGGGGCACTAGAGCAGCAAGCTCATCGGAGCACAATTGTGTATTTACTATTAATCGAATATTAATAAAATTAACATAAAAAATAAAGAAACTTCTACAGAATTTGAACCAAACATTTGTCTTTAAACCTTTTAACCCTAACCTCTGTTTTATGATTATTTCGGCAAAAGTCGGTTTTGTTCGGTCAAAATGCATGAGAAAAATCAAATTAAATTAAGGGAAGGCTGACACGAATTCATATACAATAAATTTAAAAAGATAAATTATTGTTTCCTTGTATTATCTTTAGCGAAGATGTATAATTTACATTTTATTGTGTTCTATTTTCGGTTAGAACTTTTGATTGCCCCATTTAAATCTTTTATAAACAGAATCATAACAAAAACGATCGATAAAAGCGCACGGTAAACATAAATACTACTTTTAACAAATCTTGTATTAATAATCAACAATTAATTACATAAAAATAGGTTATTTTATAATTTTCTTTTAAATTGATGCTTCAACATTTTTTCTATTAAATTAAATCACTGTTTTATATTTTATCTGATCAACACCAACCCATAGACACATCACGTACAATGAAATGAGTATTTTCTGATTGTGGTTTCTTTAGAATTAATACACTAATACTACTTTTTTTAATTAAATTATACTTTTATATTTATACCAGGCAACGCTGATTTACGTGTTTTACGAGTTCACTTTAAAGGATTGAATACTATTTTCGTCAGAACGAAACGCTCACAATTCCTAGTTAATTGCAGTTAATTAGCAAGAACTATGCTCATGTTGGGCTCTTTATTGTTGTATGCCATTCTTCAGATATCATAATGAGAGTCTATGAAAGTAAGACCGACTACTTTCCAGAACGCTACATAGTTAAGCGAGGTGTGTTCGTCCTCTCGCTTTTATACGGAATCTGAGTACACCTGCATGCTTGTCAGTCACATTACATTAGTTCTGATTTTCTATTAATGTTTTTATGTTCTCGCATAGAATTTAATCACTAAAAGCGTATAATAAATAGGCGCATATTGAGAATGTTGACGTTTCACAAGCGCCCACACAAAGATTACATATATATATATATATATATATATATATATATACATTCATATTTAAATGATAAAAGTTCGGTTTGCTTTTCCTTACGACTTCGTTAAACACCATTCGCTATTTATTTAGTTTTTTGGTTACTATTCAAAATAGAATTAACGTTTGATTTTCTGATTGATATAAGCTGTTTTTGTTGTTTTCTTCTGTTTATTACTTCTCACCTGTTATTAATCCTGCACTTTGTATATGTTGTCCCATTTACCTTCTTCCCTCGAGGGCAGAGTCAGAATGTTCTTAATATGGAAAACATGCATGAACCCCATAAAAGGGCAATCCGAATTGGAACAAAAAATAAAACTTGCCGAAGTTTAGAAGGATCTGTACCATAGATGGGCAGTTCTGTATGCTATTCCTTACTTAAAAACCTTCGGAAAATCTGCCCAGCACTAGTAAGAACACAAAAATACTTCTCATAAAACACTATCCGTCTTTTTAATTCTTTTTTTAATTACTTTTCAAAATATAATTATTGTTTGATTTGCCGATTAATATATCGCCTGTTAACTATTCTACACTTTTACCATTTAATATGTTATTATATTTATTTGCCTCTCTACGAAGGACACTCTGGATTTGGATAATAATAAAAATTGCGACAAAAAGGAATGATTTCTCATTCCATGATCGAGGATAGAAAATATTAAACATAGTATCAGAACAGATACTACACTTTAGCGCTAATTTTATTTTGAAAATTAAATAAAAATAAGCCAAACATAAAAAGTATTGTAAAATCACCCAATATTCTGAGGAGTGGGTAAAAATAAGCAAACGCCTATATTTTGTTTAATATAAATAGCAATAATTTTCTTTAATGTTAACTGGTTGTTATTGATTGGTGAATTTGAATCACGAGAGAAGAATCTTTGATTGAGATTATGGCGGGCAGTAGCAGGTAGAGGCGGGCAGTGGCGGACATAGATAGTGCCATCGATTAAATATTATTAACGCAAATGTATCACTTGTTAGTCTAATATGTTAACACCTTTGGAAGAAACTTAGAATTGAAGAAGTGTAAATAATTGTTTTCTTTATTGCGATTTTATGGAAGAAATTATCATATCTGCGCTCATAAAGAAACGTCCACTGGAATGGAAACAAAAACAATTGCCTCAGTCTACAAGGAGTTTTCTTCACTGATCACGGACAAATAAGATGGAGAAAAGAATATAAATGAAATGAAACAAACAGCTAATAGATAAATTACGATTTCTACGCTCCCAATATATGTACACTGGATTCAAGTGCCATAAAAGTTGCCTCAATCCAGAAGGAGTTCTCTTTCAGTGGTATTGAAAGCTTCACGAATATTTTTGGATCTCATGTACTTTTTAATTATTTTTAGTAAAGTTATGTTTATGTTTAGGAATAAACCTCTACGTAAAATGTTTGGGCGTCAGTAAAAACAAAACATGAAAATATCTATTTTGTATCATCTAACATCATGGCTTTTATTAAATTATATCATTATTTTATATTTTCCCAGGTAAACGCCGGGACACGGTTAATGCAAAATATGTACTAAACATAACTCATCAATTATTACATATGCTTTTGTTCAGGCGAGTAGGTTAAAATTCCCCATCTCTAACAGTATTCTTATCCGGAATAAGTATTTTCAAAAAGAAACTCACACCCAATAAAATATATTCGTGTAAAGTGTATGACGCAAAAATTAAGAGGAATACATCTGACACAGAATCAAATATTTGTTTATCATTTCTTTTCAAACCTAACACGAAAAATCCTACGTGATTATTGTATATTTGTTTCAGGAACTCAGCGTAAGATCTTTAATTTCACCCGTGTTATTTGACAAATATGTCTACTCTTAAAACAGGCCATGTTATCATTAAGACAGTATTGTTTGTCGCGACATATTTATGTAATAAATGTTCGAAGATTATTTTAATGGATTTTTATATTTCTGCCATATGTGCTAAAAAGTATTGATATCGTTAAAACAGTAAACACATTGTAAAATTGAAAGTGATTACGCGATGTGAAAGGATGTATATAAGAAAAATGATTATTGAAATAGTGGTTAGGTGTTTGTTTGAATACACTATGGCGACGGGGTATGTGTTCGTTTTCACTAGTAAAATATCCCTTGTCTCGTTCATAGTCTACCCCTGAAGCATGTAATATGAACACACGTGTAATTGGAAGATGGAAACACAATTCTTATATCTCGAATGATGGTAAACAGTGAATTTCAAGAAGAAAATATTTTAATATCCGAAATAGAAACATAAATGTATAACTTTTTCGCGAGCGTTGGCTCATTCTTCTGTTCAGGTGAGTAGGTTAGAATGACACCTCTCTATTAATGTTCTTATCCGGAGTAAGTATTCTAAATGAGAAACCGAAACAAAATAAATATATTTGTACAAAAATTAAGAAGAATCAATTTTCGACAGAATCGAATATTGGTTTGTCATGGCTATTTAGACTTAACACGAAAAGTCTTATAAGATAATTGCATATGTGTTCAAGAATTCGGCGTAGGGATTCGTAGACACATATCAAGGAACTTTATAACCAAGATAACTTGAATAAAATATATATCATTTTGATCAAATTGAGTACAAACTTATCGTTAGGACAAGGAATCCCTACAAAGAAGATAAAATTGCTTAATTATATTTCCTTCGTAACGAGTGGAAATTAGATTATGTAAGAATAGTAATGTTTAGAAGTCCTCCATGGCCTGTAAAAGAAGTGCGCAGGAATCCTGAATTTTAGAGAAATACTGGGGGTGTCTTTGAATGGTTGAATGCTATGGATTTATCGAGATCTATTTCAATTAATGGCACCTTACTTATACCAGCTGCTAAGCAAATCTTACAGCCAAACCCAACAGTATTAAATCTATAAAGTAAGAATAAAACTGAAATAAGCTGAGGTCTGGTAGACCATTGGGTTCCTAATTAAACTCCGAGCCACATCAGGTCCTTCCTCTAATTACAATAGCATCCTAAAACGAGCTAAGTACATTATATTGATTTTTTTAAGCATTGAATCTCATGATATCGCTACTCCTATTTTATCTATAACGTAAAAATGTTTTTATTAATAACTCTATTGACTCTCTCTTTCTTTACTAATAACTCTTTGACTCTCTCTTTCTTCCTCTGACAATTGTTTCAAGCTTTATTGTTTGTTTGTTTTTCTCTTCATGGAATAATTGTACGTGAGTAAACAACCTTATATCATGAAAAAAAAACCTAAAAAAACTCTAACAGGTAAAATGCATTTCCCGAACAGAATATTGCTGCGCCACTTTTATGTATCTTTACAAAAATTCAAACCAAGATATAAAACTACCATAGCTTATATTTAGAAAGCTTATTTCTATGTAGATACAATTCCATTACATGTCCGATTAATAAAAATGTCTAAAATTGCAGACTTAACGATATTAAGAAGCAATTAAAATTCCGTGAATCTATCTCAATTAGTGTCTCATCACTATGGACCAAATGTGATGCACATACGAAATATTTAAATTTTTAAATGGAAAATTGTGTCGATATCATGACTCATATAACGCATTAAAATAAGCTAGAGAGTTTGAAATTTGTGGAATATTTACTAATTAATCTAAAATAGAGTTAACATTTTAGAAAAATCAGAGAAATCTGAACTTTCACGGAGGTACTCGAATCTATATGTGTCCACTTTGAATGAAACTAAATTAAACATTACATAGCCCACATTATCGAGACTACGCCTAGCAGTAGTCGGGATCCTAATTTTTTAATGATCATTTCAGTAGTTTAGCTGTGAATACTTTATATACAGTATATTAAAACACATACCTTACTTTAAATAAATAGAGATAATTTAAAGTTCTGTTATTTAAGTATAGTTTAAAGTCAGTAAGCTTCTGGGAATAATCAAACACTTTCTACATTATATCACGTACTCCTATTACAAACGTAGTAAAGATTATATTATTGTATTAACAGTCGACATTGCTGTGTTTTGGGACATGAACAGCAATTCAAAAATACTTTGATAATTCGATAAACAGAAATATATTTATCCTAAATCTTTTAAGTTCACATTCATCATTGTTGTACCATTCGTAATCGCTGTACTTGATATGATTTCATTGAACGTAGCATTGTATGAAGTTATTTTGCATTAATAGTTTAAATATACAGGCTGCATTGCATTTTGATTGCAATATTTACAAGTGGTATATATATATATATATATATATATATATATATATATATATATATATATATATATATGCGAAAAAAAATCAGTCGATTTTATTTTCATGTTACCCTTATATGATGATTGAATTTGGTTTTCAATGAATTGCTTTTAAATCACAAGCGTAAATTTTATTTTATTTTCCGGATTTTCACGGATGGCCGATTTGCGAATTGTCAAAACTCTTTTGTGAAAGACTTCAAACGAAGCCCATTTGGCCATTTCATTACGATCGGGAATCAATATATTTGAGTGTTGTTTGGGCCGCATGTGAAAACGCATTCACACACACTAGTATAGAATGCAATGTGAAGAACTCTTAACTGCGTATTCAAATATATACATAGTGGCACACGTCCAGTTTTACACATGAATAAGCATATAGATACTACCACTTACATTTTACACGCATATATGGACACACAGATACATTTTTGTACACATTTTTATGCATATAAAAATAAGCACTCTAATCACACATTTACGCAGGATATATATATATATATATATATATATATATATATATATACATATATATACACATATATATATATATATATGTATACACACACACATATATATATATATATATATATATATATATATATATATATAATAGCTAATGCAAACGAAATAAGAAAAATTAACTAATGTAATGTATGAAAAAAGAAAAGGAATATAAAAATGACACACAGAGAAAAAATGAAAAAAAAGTGGAGGAATAATGACCGAAGTGAGGATTTGTGCTCGCGGTGATTTATTATTTTTTTATTTTATATAAACATTTGTATATGTATTATTATCGATTTATTATGGACATTTTGAAAGGAAACAATAAAAAGATGTTTGATTGCCATAATGTATATGCGTTGAACTGTTACCGGCAAATGGAAAAGAATTAAAGAAAAATTTTCCTTTAAAGTAAAAGAATAACAAAAAGATATATTAACTTAAATGCATTAATCTGGAATGTTTAATATGTTTTTTGCGTTTTTCGTTAGTGTTATAGTTTCGGATACAAATGTACACTAATAAAGCCTTTTCGCACATATTCTTATATTTTTGTCATCAGGAAAACATATATGTTCAGAATGGCCTAAACCTTTTTTTTTGTATTAAAGTGTATTTGAAATCAACTCCGGAGCATCATATATATATATATATATATATATATATATATATATATATATATATATATATATAGTCTCGGAAGTTTTTCAACTATTAAAACTATATAGCTAAACAACAACCACAAAAGATTTTTAGTCCCAAGTCGTTCGGTGGAAAATTACTCTTCTTGTAAGTCAATTTACTTTTTACAGTCACTATATTAGTTTGGTTCCACGAATCTACGCTAGTTTTAATATTATTTAAGGGATGATCAGTTGTTTACCATGTCAAATTGGTTCGGGAATTTAAAAACCAAAAAAGTATGTTACCTCATGGCTTCCCATCAGAGTTGATTAGACCCCACTTCCCTTAAAAGACAAGAACAAAAACGCTCTGTATATTAGATCTAAGTTTTGTTCCAGATTAATGGTTTGCTGACTTATTTTGTTATTAAAAAATGTCCTCCTAACCTGTGTTGTTCGTCTGTGTCTAAGAAATGATATCCGTTAATTACAAAAAAAAATTACTGTATTTTAAAGTGTTCCGACGAATCCGTTACACTTCTTTTAAGGTGATTTATAGTTTTATGCATTTTTATTCTTTAATTGTATTTGATTTCATATTAAAATATTTCAAAATTAAATATATATATATATATATATATATATATATATAAATTTTAATCAGACATGGACCAGTGGTTTCTGACAAGAAAAGGGTTTAAATACCCGATTCCGTCTTCGTCAGCTTAGTCTGAAATAGTAAATGATGGAAATATGACCTACTCTTGATTTTGTTCTGCTGGAGAAGGGCGACGAAAACCAGATAATCGATCTCCTCCTTTTGCGGCTGTTGTTCTGTGGAATATTCTGGTTTGGGATGTATGAGATTCCATCGTGGAATCCGCTGTCGCGAAGGGCTTTATTATAATATGGAGCGGCCTGTGTGAAAACTTCATAATTGGAGGAGAGGTTTGAAATTCTTAGGATTATATTTTTAGTAAGGTTTTTGAGGATGGATGGTGGATGGCATAAGTTTTTGTGGATATATTGAAGTGATTCCTTCGGTTTATGGTAGGGTTTGTGAGTATTATTTTTGAGGTTTGATATTTATTAATTGAAACCATCGTGAAATATACATACATATATATATTTTACATGAATAATAAATAGTTACCTCCCCTTTTTTTAGATAATTTAATTAATTAGAGTTACGTATTTTTAACCATATTCTATATATAAATAATATTTTATTGTCTCTTAATTAATTTTTTATTATTATAAATTTTATTTTATTTTATTTTATTTCATTTTCCCTTCTTTTTTTCTGTCTTTCTTTCTCTCTTTTAGTTCTTTCTTTCTTTCGTTCTCACTTCAAAATATAGAATCTCTTACTTAACGGCTATTTTTCTGATTCAAGCGTCTCATCGGCTCTTCATTTCAAATTCTTTGTGCATAGCGTTTTATAACGGTTATAAATGTTTTTTGAAGAAATTCCATCATTTACTATTTCAGACTATGTTGACGAAGACGGAATCGGGTATTTAAACTCTTTTCTTGTCAGAAACCACTGGTCCATGTCTGATTAAAATCTGTATTTAAAAATAAAAAAATATTACGCCTTTAATTTAATTTAATTTAATTGAGCACTCTGCTGGTATTTCCCTTTTATTCTTTTTTGAATATACCTTTATACTCTCATGTGAGAAAGTGACTATAAAAAAGAGAAAGGAGACTCCCACTAAGTTTCGATGTCGGTTTCGTACTCTGTCAAAGACGAACAGTTTGCTATAAGCTGGACAATCCCGCATGTGGTCACAGTACTCCATCTTAAGACGTATTTGATTCTTATAGACGTAGAGGGTTGTGTCAGTCATGGAACATTTTCTGAAGCGGTAGAATGATCCAACTATTTTCCAAGCGATATTAGCAGCGGATTTGATGCAATTCTTCTATTTCAAGTATCAAATGCATGGCAGTCTAAGAAGCTTATCAAAACAGGGGGTTTTATCAAAGAGAGAGCCATTCATTTTAATTGGGGTAAAGTTAGGATACGTGTGTTGGTGGTTAAATGATAGAAGCTTGGTTTTCGAAGCATTTAAAGCAAACAGCCACCTTTTATTCATTGCACTACGTACTCAAGAGAAGATGATAGAGAATCAGAAAGATATTGATTATTAATGCTCTTCGAAGTGTTGCCATATATGGTTAAGTCATCTGCATAAATATCGACGAATGATCTTAGAATGTGTTTAGGGAGATCATTGATGAAGTTCAAATACGGGCTGGACCCAGAATGGATAGCTGAGGCACGCTGGTATTTGTAGTGTGTACTTCAGACTTCTACCCATCAACGACGACCTTTATAAACCAATCAGAGAAAAGAGTTCATATATTTTTTTAAATATGAATTGTTCCAATATTATACACATCTAGCGTGTATGCGCGTACATCATGTTAAAAGAAATAAAACCCGTAAAGACTTATGCCACTTTACATACTGACGGACTACTATCCACACCACCGAGATTGTTACGACATTCTGATAGAGCCAGGGCATCTGGCAAAATGATTAGTTAGAAGAAAAAAGTCAAAATGAAAAGAAAACAAAACAGAATATTATTAATATTGCTAATCTGTTTATATTTTTATTAATACATCCGCATCTAAACATGCTTTGAAGGTGTCTGTCTCATTTATTATCTATCTATCTATCTATCTATCTATCGCTATATATATGTATATATATTTATTTATTTATATATATATCTGTCTATCTGTCTATCTATCTATCTATCGATCTATCTATCTATCGATCTATCTATCTATCTATCTGTCTATCTATCTATTTATCTATTTATCTATCTATCTATCTCTCTGTCTATATATATATATATATATATATATATCTGTGTTGCAGGTCTACATTCCAAGTGCACACACGCATGCTAACTACGTGATATGTATTTACTAATGAGTCACCACTTATCAAGGCTAAAGCAACTAAAGGATAAGGGTTCATGAGATCAGTTACGAGATGAATAACTTTATGAGAGGATTAAGCATGGCTAATTGAATGAACCATGAATGAAGTATGTAATAAATACATCCGCCTTTCTCAGTTCGCCGCAATACAATGGTTAGCGCAGCTGGTTAATACGAAATATAATTTATTTTTGTAAATAATCATTGAATACGATTAATAGATTAAAACAAAACAATAGATAGAATGAGGGTAATTCCGGGTTCATACATTTTTACACAGAATGTGTCGTTAATACCGACATTTGGATAGTACTTTTACTGAAATTATAAAATGTCATAGTCTGGGAAGATAAACGTTAGGCTAACCGCACACTCGATTATTACAATAGTCAGTTTAGTATAAGAAATTTCTATCAGTTTCGTTTACATGTAAAATGCGCTTAAATTCAACGGTTACTTTTAAGGGTTCATTAGCTTGCATCCCGTCTATGTGTATAGTTATGGATTCGGATAGCTAGCTGAAAGATATGATTAGTTGATTAATTCTACTTTCGATCACGCAAATTATTTAGAGTTGAAAGAACACACACAATGCCAGCTCTCAGGATGTCTGCTTTTTTTTAGTGGTAGAAAATGTCCTTCTTTCTTCTATTCTACTCTTCTATTCTTCTACAAAAGATCAAACTTCGTTCTTAGTACCAACAGCAACAATCATCGCCATAATTAAACTAAGTGACAGCCCAAAACGAAATAATCTTGCCGAAGACACACGGAAAAGACGTTAGCTACGTGGCGTCTAAAAAAGCTTCCTACCTCAAGCAAAAATTCCACTCTTTTTAGTCAGGTATTTAGTTTGCCAAAAGCGCCTATGTTTAATAATCACAACCGTCACCTCAAAATAAAACACTTCCGGATTCGCTCTCGCGTGCGGCCACTGTTTCTTTGAAGCGGTCGCATGCTAGTCGATCTGTCAGCACTGTGAGTACACATGGATTCTTACCCCTAATGTTGTATCAAAAAGAAAGACTATATATATAGAACACCCATCGCAAAACCCACAACTTTATCTATCCGGTCCGAGAATGCAAATGTATTTTAGAAAGCTAAATCGCTTATTTGGCTGATCTCTTTGTCTTATTTGTGCAACATAGACTTGAATTAAAATAAGTCATTATCAAAAACGTTGTCTTAAATAATAAGTCTAAAGCACAGTATTTTTTAAATTTATATTTCAACTATAATTTTCTTTGTTTTTATATTTTAATTATCAATTTCACTAACTATTGTATAGGGACGTGTATGAAACTGCGTCATATCACTATAATTTTCGTATAAGTTTGGTTATTTGAACTACATTTCTCATCTTGAATGTTATCATCACAACGTTTTATGCTGTAGCTTCCGGCTTTTTTCAGGTGCATGTCTTCGAACTCGGGAATATTTCTGTCGAACTCGGGAATCTGGACGGAATTTCAAAAGAAAAAATAGAATTTTAATAAAATGTTATAATTTTCCTTTTGTCGTTTTGATATTAATTGACACCCATACTTATTTTCTCACCTGGATAAATCCCATAAAACATTATCTATCACAAAATGTCTACTAGTCATACAATGTGCTAAATACTATATTCTTCTGTTTTGAAATACTAGGTATCTATGTCGTTCACTGAATAACAAGTAGTATAATAAGTAATGAAAAAGAATTGGAGTAAAGTTAAATAAGTACATTATGACATTTTTAATCACATCATTACTATCGGTTGAAATTACGCTGGATTCGCATCAAATACATTTGGGTGGCATCCAATTTTAAAGAAATGTTTAAAACTTACAATAGTGGTTTCAAAAGAAGCCTGCGTTTAGTATACTATGGTCATTCGCTGTATAGCGCATTTTAACAACCTGGCGAGGGCCTACATACCATTTTTTAGAGATAAATGTACAAGTATATAATTAGTGACCAGCACAGAGAAAATAAAAAAAGGAAATAATTAGATTTCTTCCCACACAGAAATATTGTTTGTAGTACTAGGATAAGAATCACACTGATAAAGCATTGTTTTGAGATAAGGTTGTATGTTCTCGCAGCTGGTAGGCAAATCAAGCTAACGGAGCACTCATAATTTAAAAGATGGCATACCGGTCCAGAGAGTAAACTGCTGTTTGCCTCCTACCCGAATGAATTGCTTTCCTCGGGCCGGAGAAAAAAACGCTTTTCACACCGACTGCCTATTACTTAGCAAGTGAGGCAGGGAACCCTAAACTCAATCCAGAACCAGGGGTATTAATACTCTAACAAAACGAAATACTTTGTGTTCCTGTATACCCAGGTTTCATTGAAATATATATTCTTATATATTATTGTTAATTAAGAATATTTGTTGAGTTGTCGAGACCTTAAGTGCTTGTTAGTTTTTATTTTCTTCAAATGTACGTCTTATCCTTTAGTCTATGACCCGTTCCTGAAAGGATCCCGGGTAGTATCTCTTGATATATAAATAAAACGTGAAGGAAGTACGGCCAAATCAAAGAAAACGTTGCGATACCACCAGTCTACTGCAAAGAATTGAAACACCGTCAGCACTCGCATCCTATAACGACAGCCAAAGTCGACAACGCCACATCAACCAACGCAAGAGGTATTAGCCTAGGACTCACGTGGGAGTAAATAAGCTGAATAATTTGGCTGCTCCGAGGCAGAGAGTCGGTTACAGCTATACTTTTCTGCGGTTTCACTACATCACAAAAGTAAAAGCATTGTAAAAATAAATGCCATTGATTATAATTTGTCATTTCAATAAGGTACCTCATTTAGTGGAATATCTGACAGCAGATCGATAGGTTAATTCGTCATGCTATGAAAAGTTATAAACTACTCGGCCATCTGATATCCTCTTGTTTCCCTTTTGGAAAAAAAACTCCATTAAGAATTAAACGTCATGCATGAAGCGTTAAAACGCATGTCCGTGGGCGTGCCTTTCCACAGCTTTTTGAAGAGAGGAACATGTGACATTTAGAATAAGTTATCTTCTAATTCAAACGATGAAGAAGTCGATACGCTTAGTTGAATTTGTAATTTAAGCCAAAAGCTTATTCGGATAATCGAATCCTAGATCGAAGTACATTAATGGTTAAAATTTGAATCAAACAAATAAATTCAAGGATTCACAAGATATATATTCATACAAAAACAGGAAGTCTCTAAATATAAACAAAACAGATATCAAAGAAGCTGATCTTGATACCCTTTCAAAAAGAGCTATGTAAACAATAACTACTAATATAAAGTAGGTATCTATGCACTTTCTAGTGTTTCACAGGTTGTCAGGTCATGCAAACCCTTGCTATTTAATTCTAATGAGAATAAACGTTACATAACATAGTTCAAAACTGCGCTAAGTTATATTTGAGCTTTTCAAATATATGTGAAACGACGCCATAAAGCGTTGTCACCTGCAAATATTCGTAGATATATGATTTCAATTTCTATATAAGTTGAATTATTGATTCATTATCATATATATATATATATATATATATATATATATATATATATATGTACTTATATATATACAATTATGTATTATATATATATTTCTATGCATATATATATATATATATATATACATATATATATATGTATATATATGTTTATATATAGAGAAATATATGTATATATATATAAATATATATAAACATATATTTATTTATATATATTTATAAATATATATATATATATAAATATATATAAATATAAATGTATATATATATATATATATATATATATATATATATATATATATATATATATATATATATATATATATAGTAGCTTGCGTTAACCACGAGTCTTTTTCTTTCATCTTCGGTTGCAAAATAATTGTTTAAAGTAGGAATTTGAAAACTATTTTTTCTTATTATTTTATTGTTTTAAGTTTTAATTGAACGACGGATTTTTTATGTCAATGTTGTCTTAAATTAAATACCTTTAAAATAAATTTAAAAAATAGAAAGAGGTTAGTAGTAGTTCCCTCTCAAAGTAATATTTTCTCACACAGCCAACCATTTAATTTGAGTCGCTTTCATAGGTTCATTATTTGGGTCTAACGCGACAGTAGTTAATTGTGACGCTATTTCTTTTGTCTGTTTCGTACTTTAACGTTTCAACATGAGAAATACCGCTTCCTTACAATACTCTTTCTTTCGTAACCGTTGCTGTCGACGAGGCAAAGTTTGAATGACTTATTAAGACATTCCCTTTCCTAAAATGTATTTTCTCCATCACAAAGCGATGCTTTAGCAACCCACAAAAATTACATTTTTCTATTGTTTAGAAAATTCCAAGAGTTAAACAACGTACATGTTCGATGCTAGTCGATAGCAAGGCAAAACATCTTTCGGAGTATTAGCCCCTACACCGAAGTTTTTTTGCATGTTTACTCCACTTACCATTGCTTCTCACCCTACAATGTTGAGCGTACGAGACATTAAGTATTATTGGTTAGGCTTCTTCAGTATGACTCTACCAGCAATTGAGCCTTTGTCTACTGACCCATCACCGGAGTCTCTTAGAATTATCTACAAATTTTATATAAAATATTACGCCGTCAAGTTGTAAGCATCTTGATCTTAAATATGCGATTTCTTTCCGCTTTGCAATAGTATTTACATCGTAAAATCTACAAATTGAATGAACTTAGTGATATTTTTCTGTATCTTCTTTTTTCCCACTCTCCCCATGTTCATCTCTATCTATCTATCTATCTATCTATCTATCTATCTATCTATCTTAGTCTCAAACCAATATTTTTGTTGTTATTTTCCATCTTTTAGAAACCTTTTAAAATATCAGCATAAACCCACAATTCATTCTTATTTTTAGTTTGTAAACATTTAAATTAGTTTTTGGTTACCCCACACTAACAATAATTATCATATTACATTTATTATATTGTTTTCAGTTTACATAGGGAAGCCTTTTTTCGGTTATTTCTCTTACACTCTTTATATTTGACATTGTCGCCAGCAATTAAATACTTCCTTGGCAATTTCATGTTATACAGTTTATAAGTTCACATTGTTTCGAAATCCACGACTAAAATACGCGAATAGGCGCTAATATAATATAAAAATTGGTAAGCTATAGAATATGTCAGAATTATGAAAAGTAATATATATTTCTCATGGTTCGAACGCCCTAAATTAATCTTTCAACTAAAGACATGTGCTTTTACATCTTATATATGAAATAGAGACGATTTTTCCCATGTACCTTCTCGGAGAATAGGAAAATAACCACATGCATCACAGGCTACTAAACTCACCACTATATTACACTTATTCACTCGAGTGTGTTTTAGTAAATTTGTTATTATTTTTTCCCAGCTAACACTAAATATTACATTTGGCCCACCATCTACGACTCTCCCACAAACCAACTCTATATAGGTGGTAGCAAATCTTTTCTCCCTAACAATTATGTACTGTCACTCTACTCATCGAAACCGGGAACTAATAAATACAATTTAATTCTCACAAAAGACTCCATTCTTATTTATTATTTGCATGGTATTACTTTACTACAAAATATAAAGCAATACGCAAAGACATAATGACCGATCTCGTTCACTCCGATGCTTTTCCGAGAATATCAGATTACGTTATTTCTAATTCTACCTATGTCTCCTATATTTATATTCATTCCGGAATTAAGCGAATGAAATTAACGAACACAGTTCCTGCAACATTTAATCATTCAACATGGCGGCTACAATTTACTGATCAAATCGACTTACTATTTAATTCAATAAGCGCCAAGATATTGTATATAAAATACAAAACCTCCATCCGAAACACACACTGCCCGATAATTTGTTTTTACTTTTCTTATTTTTGTTTTACATTAAAATTGTGTGATGTGCGTTCTCGCCAGACAACAAGAAGCAGCAAATAATTTCATGGATCGTAGTCGGTATCTTGAATTTCTAGAATTATTCGACTTTCCCTGGCAACGCAGTAGCACCAGTCATCTAGTTGAATTTTTTTTTGTTGTAAAAGTTCATTAGCCGAAACACTGATGAAGCCAATAAATAATAAGTGTAGCTGTTAAAACCATCAGATTTCTGCGACACAAATAATCGATATGACTTCGTTTGATTTTTCAGTTCCATACATACACACTTTGTCTCTTATGTTATATGTCTACTGCTATAATCTGACAAACCTGACTATGAAATATGTTGTCGCACAAATCAAGTTACCAATGCGACTGTTTTCTTAATAAAATATTCATCGGGCATACGATGTAATTATCTTCGCGAATATAATCGCACTGTAATGACAAGATTAGAGTCGCTATCGTAATTGATAGAGAAGCCATTCTGGCAATGCCTCGTATCTATAAAATGGATCGGCTGTCACTGGTAACTCTAATGATGATATTTTAGAAAATATTATTTCATGTAGTTTTTTCAGGGCGAAATTAAATGACATTTGCATCTTTTAGAAAATGATTTTGGTTTTGCTTCTTTGAAAGATATTCTATCTTCGGATTATTATTGATTAATATACAAATACATTAGGAAAAACTGAGCCAATCTATAGCTGACAAGCTGGATTTCTAATAATACTTCCCTGCTAAGGATTTTAGCCAATCCTTATATGTTATCAATCACTTCTAATACCATATAAAATCATTACGAAATCTCTCGTGTGATAAGCAGTTTTGTTGGCATGAGACTTGTAATACTTATAGCCGCCATATTGGACAGGATATTTGAAAATATAACGATCTTTATTTATAATGTTCTGCGATACGTCAGTTAACTATTATGATATCACCAGTTGGCTAGTATTTATTTGTGGGTTAATTGTTAATTCTTTAGAAAATAAACACACCATTTTTATATCACATCAGCTTTACATAGGTGGCGTTGCCCGATAGTTTCTTTTCTTTAATTGTTTTTTAGCCTTTTTTACCTATGTGGTTTGTTTGTTACCATTTTTCATGAATCTGCTTTTGAAATTTAGTTATTACGTTATCGTTTGAGAATTAAATGATAAATAAAACCAAATTATTATACAACTATCAGTAATTATAATTGGTCCCCCGATTTATAAAATCGGAGGCCCTATGTTTTGAGGCATTTCCGTCCGTCCGTCCGTCCATCCGTCCGGACTTTTCTCCACAACCATCCATTGAATTTCTCTGAAATTTTGAATGAAATTGTAACTTTTGCCAGGTGAGAAAGTGACATTCTCCGATTTTTGAAAAAAATTCTGGTAAATCACCTAGGGGGTCAACATGCCCCAAAATGGCCCAAAATGACATTTTTTGCCCCATAACTTTTCATCCATCCATTCAATTTCTCTGAAACTTGGCCACGATGTGGAGCCAATTGTTCCTAATAGAAAATACCTATCGCTGATCTTGTAAAAAATCTGGTTCGCGCCCCCAGGAGGTCAAAAGCCGCCTAAAATTACAAAAATGACCCTTTCTCCCATAACGTTTTATCCATCCATTCAATTCTACTGAAACTTGGCCAAAATGTAGAGGCAATTGTCCTAGATATAAAATGAGCATCCTTGACCTCCAAAAAATTCTGAAAAAATCTGATTATACCCTCAGGGGGTCAAAAGACCCCAAAATGGCAAAAAATGACATTTTTGCCTCATAACTTTTCATCCATCCATTCAATTTCTCTGAAACTTAGCCAAAATGTGGAGGCAATTGTTCCTAATAGAAAATAAGTATCGCTTACGTTGAAAAACATCTGGTTCCCGCCCCCAGGGAGTCAAAAGTCCCCTAAAATGGCAAAAAATGATCCTTTCCTCCCATAACGTTTGATCCATCCATTCAATTTTACTGAAACTTGGCCAAAATGTAGAGGCAATTGTTCTGGATTAAACTGAGCATCCTTTACCCCAGAGAAATTCTGGTTCGCGCCCATTCATATTTACAAATACACACTTATAACTGCTATTATCAAGTTTACATATGTATTTACAATATTTCCGATAAGGTGATATAAATAAAAATTATTCATACAACTAATTAAAGCAATTTTCTTCATGAACCAGCGTGTTGTATGAACCATACTTTCAATGTCGCTTACTGTTAAAATTGCAAAGTCATCCTTTCGAAAATGACGTCATTTTGAGAGGATTTCTTTTCACATAATAATTCGTTCATTTTCATTACATTGTCAAAACAATGTGTTCTACTGTAAATTAAAATTAAACAAGGTGTATCCCAGCCATTAGTAAATCGGTGACCATTTTGGAAAACTAAATTACTGATTCATCCTTCCGGTTCTTTCCGGTAGTGACGTCATCGTGAGAGAATTTTTTCAGTTTTCAGTTATTATTTACATTACGTTATTAAGAGAATCTTTTCTACTGTAAATTAAAAGTAAACAAGGCATATCCCAGCGATTAGTAAATGGGTGACCATTTTGGAAAACTAAACTGCTAACTCATTTTTCCGGTTCTTTCCGGAAGTGACGTCATCGTGAGACGATTTTTTTCACAGTTTTCATTCACTATTTGCATTACGTTCTTAAGAGAATGTTTTCTACTGTAAATTAAAAGTAAACAATGCATATCCGAGCCATTAGTAAATCGGTAACCATTTTGGAAAACTAAATTGTTGACTCATCCTTCGGTTCTTTCTAGAAGTGACGTCATCGTGAGCGGATTTTTTCACATTATCATTCTCCATATTCATTACGTCTTATCAAGACAAGGTATTTTATTGTTAATTGAAGTTAAGCAACAAATATCTCGGCCATTAGTAAATGGGTAACCATTTTGGAAGAATAACAAAACTGGTTCTTTCATATGACGTAGGCACCTTCAATAGCATATTTAAACATGAGTTCTTTGATATGACCGATACGCCTCCTAATTTAAAAAAAAATTAAACTATGAATGGGGAAGGGTAAAAACATTTTTTTTAGAGGGGGTGGGGGTTAAACATTTTTTTTCTTTTTTTCCAACTGAAAATATTACTATTCATGGGGAAGGGTAAACAAAATTTGTGGGGGGGGGGGCGCGAAATTTTTTTTGTTTTGTTTTTTTAACTGAAAATATTAGTATTCATAGAGGAGGTTGAAAAAAATTTGGGGTCGGGTAAAAAATGTTTTTTTTGTTTTTTTTTTGTTTAAAAACAAAAAAAAACAAAAAAAACATTCTTGGTTAGAAATAAAGAAAATCGATGTCTACCCACCCAAGAAATATAACTGGGGCTCCATCGGTTTACGGGTGAGCGTTCATTTCCGACGCCGCAGCCTAGCAACAATAGACGACCGTAGGGAGGCTATTTTAGCTAGTCTTTATAATTATTGAATGCAAATAAATGTTTGTTCTTTTAATACATGAGGGTTTGCGTATAATTTTAAAGCCAGAAATTACAGGGTATTCTATGAAAATATTGTATGGATATGATCAAGCTCTTGTCGGTTTTTGGATAACTGTTTTGTTCTGAACAATTACCCGGTGTAATAAATATTAATATCTAAAAACGAAAAAGAATATGAACCTATACTTATTTATTCGTTATTAATGTTTAAATCGATTTTAGAATTTTCCTTCTATTTTTACATGCTGCATCTTTTTTTTTTACTTTAACAGTATGTGCCATTTTCTTCTAGCAGCACTATTCCTATATTAAACTGTTCACCACTGTCTATCAAAAATGTATTACTACGCGCGGCTATACTAAAATATATCTAACTTTAAATTATATACCAGGTGACTAAATTAGCCAATCTAAATCGTAATCAGATATTGGGCTACATGCAACTTTGAATATTATCACATGTCAAAAATATTTAATGACTCCATGTACCAGGCAGATAACATCCACATTAAAATTATATAAGTTGCCATCGGCAAAAAACAATAATTTCACATTTAAAATATTTTATATAAGGAATATATCTATATAATAAAGTAAACTCGACTTCGCATCTGATTTAAGACTCAATAGCGCTATACAGAATTATAATTGTATGTTCACGCTTTATACCAATAATTGATGCTTATTTACAAAAATTATCAGTTTGTTTCCTTCAATTTCATATTTTTCCCACGGCGTGTTGATTGACTAGCTACAATCCTATTCTAGAATAATCGAATATAATTGACGAACACTAAACAAAAACAATTGAATTAACACACCGCAAGAATATTATGAAATTGAATGAAAGAAACTGATGATTTTTAAAATAAGCATCAATGGTTGAAATTAAAACAACCAGTCTCTTATTTTTCTATTCAGTAAAACGTCTTCGTTAATGAAAATAGTTGTTTACTTAAATAGTTATTATAAAAACATACTTTAAAAATATTTCATATATAAATTATGTTCAATCCTTGATTTACAGAACGAAACCTTCTTCAATTTCAGTTTCGTCCTCCCAGTTGTTATGACTTTATTCGAGGAATACGTGAATATCGCTGTATATGCCACAAGTTCGTTCGAATTCAACTATTAGATATTTAATAATTAACGAAAATACATCACCCGTTTGTTATGATTACAACTAGAATTAACGTTGATGAATTTTCTTCGATTGATATATGGTATTTCTTGTTGTTACGTCACAGTTTACAATTGCCCGAGTGTTAAAAAAATCTCTTTGATAATTTCTAGCGTCTATAATAATTTATCCTTCCCGGATACAGCACAGAAACGATGACATGCAGTATCGTAACAGAGCGCAAATACGTCACAGGTTAGTGGTTTCGCTTTCTTTGTTTACAAACAGGGCCCGTGTCCGGTCGTTTCCCGATGGGGAATATAAAATGATTATTTAACTTAACAAACAACTATTATAGTATCACTTTCTTAAAAAAATCACAAAAAGGCTCCACTGCCAGTAATTTCTGTGACTACATATAAGATTAAAATATCAATTCGTATCTTAATCTTTTTCACTCAATCATTTACGCACTGTCTTTTGGCTTTTCTTTCTGATGATTTGTTCTCGACTGATTCTTATCACTATTGTTGTTGTTTCATGTCTAACGTATTTACCGAATCTCTCTTATTATAATGGATTTACATATATATATATAAATATATATATATATATTATAATGTATTTAAATAAATATTTTATTATAATGTATTTATATATATATATATATATATATATTATAATGTATTTAAATAAATATGTTATTATAATGTATTTATATATATATATATATATATATATATATATATATATATTATATTGTAATGTATTTAAATATATATTATATTATAATGTATATACATATATTATATCATACGTCCCTACAGCCACACAACCACTACCGGGAAAATTATTAGACTGTGCGGTTAGGATAGAGACACAGTATATATTAGTTGTGTCATCCTTTGCTATAAAAGTTGATATCTTCAATAAATCCCTGTCGGGTAATTATCGATAAGATATATGGTGCGTCCGTTGACTGCATTAAAGGCAGCATTAATTCATAATGGTCAGCCGTGTTCTCGTGTCGTTAAGGTTAACTACCGATATCGATTTTATTTTGTATATTTTCTCTTTTTTTTCTCTATAAATCTTTTTCCTAACATCGAAATATGCGAGCAGTGGAAATGTCTTGAAAGCTTTTATCATTGGTGTTTCTTCTTCTTTTGTGTGAATCACATGATTCTAGTGTTGGCATTAGTTTCCCCAATTTTTTCTAGTTAGAAATATTTCTGGAAAGACATTGGGTACTTACAGGAAGGACCACAAGAAGGTTGCCAACATCCCTAAGTGAAAGTGGTAATGTGGAATTGACTGGGTTCGAACTTGACACACCCAGGTCGTCAGTCCGTGTCGATATCCACTATTGGTGTTTAATACTATTCCTTATTTTTTTTTTTTTACTTGGGGACAATTACACGGACTTAGTTCGAGACCTATGAAACCTCTTACTTATGTTTATCAACTATAAATATTAATAGTAGTAAAACTTGATCAGAAGTATTGAGTGTAAAAAATGAAAATGTATAACAACACACAAAATAAAAACACGCGCTATGAATTTAAAAGAAACATATTTTTTGAAATGCTCAAAAGTGAATGGATCCGATGTTGCCAATTAAGAACCGTGTATATTTAAACGTTTGTGGCATTTTTAAAAAAATATGTCAATGACATTTTCTCTTAGATCGAAGTAAAAGAGTGGTGAAGTCGAATGCTTGTCTTGGTGTGTTTTTTTTCTATTCATATACTTCGTTAGTTCTTGTCCAAATGAGTACCTCTGCAACCCATTTTCCGGTATTTGATCCGTTTTCGTTCGCCTTGTTAAAGATGCACACTGCACGCATGCTGCTGCTAATTGTTACGTTCTTCGATAATGGAAGGCTGCAAGTCGTTAGACAGTTTATTTTTTCGAGCCGTTCACCGGCCATCAATAAAATATTAAAATAAAAAATGTATCAATATAGTTGGAACGTATCTATCGCTCAGTTTCTGTACGAAACATCGATACTATTTATATGTAACAAAAACTTACCCAAAACACTCTGTAATAAAAGTGAATAGGCATCTAAGTTCTCTATCGCTTTGTAACAGAGCCTGATTTACGAATAACGAGTTATGTTAAGGATATCTCTCCGAGTAGTGGGGATCCAGTGGAAACTCAAAGTTCTCTCTGAGATGGAACATGCTCCGACGTATATGCACATCGACGAAAATAAGAGTAGGGTCTGACTAGTACATTATATTGATTGTTCTACCTAATTGTCATGAATAATGTTTTTGAACCAATTTCGGCATGAACCATTTTATTTTGATGCCATTTGCCCAAATTTCGAATCAGTTGGCCTTAAACCTATACTCCCGACTCAAAGTTTACCGTCATTCAAAAAAATCGTTCATCATTCTTCTAGTGTGTTCATATACTGATAATTACACATATCTAATTGTTAAATTTCAGAGGTTCTTAATATGTTGATTACCAAAAAAAATTCACATTTTCAAAGTTCAGCCAACTCATGAAATTCATAAAATTTAGTTTTCACTTTATTGTTACACGCAATGTTGTTGTATTAACTGTATCATTCAATTCCGCATTTTTATCAATTAAATTCAGGTTTATCGTCCACAATAGCCATCACTTATAGCTAGTTTTCAGACATTTAATTCAACTTTAGAGAACAAGAAGTATTATATATGCTTGAAACTATTATCTCCAGTCAAGGTGACCTTAACCAGAATTAGCATTTCAAAATACGTCATGTTCTGGGTTTATCATCGGCTACAAAATATATGATCAGCTTTTTAAAAAGTTTTCCCAGATAACAATTGTTTTGTAAACTCATAGATTTTACTTTCGGAGACTAGTCTTATGCAAATTACATAATTCTTATTTCTATCCGAGCTGTCATAATTGAGTCTTTCGCGAACTTCAATATTTAACTCTTAGAGTTTGGGGTGATTAAGGGATAAGGATTGTTGAGTGAGTCAAATAATGTTGGGCAGGCCGATACGGAACGAGGAGGAAGCAAGTGGATGGCGATGCTATCAACATTTCTGATTCCCATTTCTCGTAGCTTTTAATGACCTTTTACAAGCCAATTTTCGATTTCGAATTTTATCCAACCACCTGAGATTTCGATTATTTTCTCTTATTATATTCCAATTAATTCATTCATCAACGGTATAATACTTGCTAGGTGATAGTTTAAGCTACTCTAGAAAGAGGCTTCTCTATGAAGTAATGCACATTAATCACAAGTTTTGTATTTTTCCAGTATGTATGTTTTATGGTAAATCTACTCTTTCTCGGATTTTAATGAGCAAATGCATTTATACAGTCAAATAATCGTTCTGAAATGATGGCGTTATGATACAAAATGATCGATAATAAAAATCAAAACCAAATTTAAAAGAAACAATCTTAAGCAAATAAGTTCAATTATACTTTTTTTTCGATTTTAATATAAATGTTAGAAATTGATAAAAAGTCAATAAAAATGTAAACCTTGCAAAATATTTAATTATAACTACAGTGAACTACAAACAAAATCGGGCTAGTTTTTCGTCAGTTACATATTTCATCTGCACCGTTAAACACATCGCACTCGATTGTTAAACATGTGCTTTAATCAAATCAGTTGAGATATAAAACGAATGGGTATCTTTTACAATAGCCCTCAAACGAAAACGCTGAAAAAATAAATATACAACAAATAAAAGTTACCGAAGCCGATAACATTGAATTTCCAACACACCTGTGACATTTATTAATGATTAGTATCCGTTAAAAGTGCTATTATTTATAAATCGATATTTTTATCGTATAGAAATTTGACTGAAAACATAGTGGCGTCTCGTTCAAAATTTGCAGCCTCGTTTTCGCTGATTTTTTTTTACTGGGACTCATATTCAAAGCGCAATTTTTCATTTTTCAGCCAAACAAAAGAACAAAACAAAATTACATTTTAAGCAAAAAGAATAAACTCATTTTCTTTTTATTTACATGTCATTGTGCTTTTATTTACATATTATTTTCATTCGTCACACCGTAATGTTTTTTTCTCCTGTTGTTTCTTGCATAAAAATTCATGTAAATATGTTTAAATTTCTTTGTTGTTTCTTTAAAAATCCCTTACCCTAACCCAAATCCCTAACCCTTAATCTTAACCTTAAACCCTAACACTAGCCCCTAACGTCAGCCCTAACCTTACACCCTACACCTAAACCTAACCCTAAATCCTAACCCTAAACCCTAACTCCAGCCCTAACCCTAACCCCTAACTCCAGCCCTAACCCTAAACCCTAACCCTAACCCTAAACCCTAACCCCTAACTCCAGCCCTAACCCTTACCCCTAACTCCCACACTAACCCTAAACCCTAACTCCAGCCCTAACACAACCAAAATGATCGTTAAAATGTTCGTTTCATAAAATTAAATTTCAAAAATGCAAACCAAAAATACAAAAAACGCCGCTTTGATTATGAGTCCCGGTAAAAAAAACAACGAGAACCCGACTGTATATATATATATTTGTTGGAAAAAAAAGACGTACTAGAAAAAATTTGTTTTCATGTCTAATAAAAACCCATTTATCTACCGTAAAAATGCAAACAGATGGAATAGCTAACTAGGAAAATCTCCAGGCTCGACGTACGTCGCATTTATTTGTTGCATATTATTTTTTGACCACGTTCTACAACTTTTTTGAACCCGACTCGCGAGTTTGAGGGCTATTGTAAAAGATTCCCAAACGAATTACACTCATTGCATTTTATGATTTTTTAGTCTTTATTATTTGTATAACATGTATTATTATTTCTTGTCATATTTAATTTTTTTATTATTTTTAAATATATTATTTTTCAATTGCAACTTCATTTACTGCAGCCATTTCATTTGTTCTTATTGCTTCAGTAAAGCACATCTTTATTAATACACACTTTGTTATTCTTGTCTCTTTTCGGTCCATTTTACTTAATTCAATTGGTGCAATTTATGATAATTACATAATATGCACTGTCTAAAAGATTTTTCTAAAATGTGTTTGGGAAACTAATGATGATATCTATGATCAATCATGCTTGTAAAACTCTGGTTGTGAACTTTATCGATTAAACAAATTATCCACATAGTCATTTCGTAGAATACAATCATCCAAACTTAAATTAATTTTTCATGACTTAATTAATAGCAATTGATACATTTGATAATTGGAAAGCACTTAACCGAATGTAATGCTTTTTCATTTCTAAAGAATATTCTGGTAAATAAACCGACAAATTGTTTAGCATTTATTCTTGTTCCTGTGAACTGACAATTTTTTTGTGCAAAAGTATAAGAAATGACTGGAAAAGGGCAAAGTTCAGTCTATATTTTCCTTTTATTGTTTTCTGTTTTTATTCAGATAACAAAAAATGAAATAAATGCATTTCTATATTTTCTGTAACTAAATGAGGCACCGGATGCTTATTATTTTCTTTTTATATGAAATATTGTAATTATATTTTGCTGAAGGTTAATCTATTTAATTTGTTATTTGTGGTTCGTCTAGAATAGACAGAATATTTTACGGACCAAAAGAAAAAAAAATATGAAGGAGTGTTTATAAAACTGCTGTTTAGTTATTTAAGAAAGTGATGTGTTAGGAGAGAGAGTGAAAGAGAGCGAAAGATTGGAAGAGAGAGAGAGAGCTAAGTCGATTAATCCTTATTTCTTAAACACATTATGGTAAATATGTTTTCCAGTCAGAAAGTAATGTAAGCCACACACACACATTCTATAGGTCTTTATATTCTGTGAAAATTTGCAGTGAGTTAATTCAAATTTTGCTGAAAACTTGGCTAATACTACTTTATATTAACATGATAATTGATGAATAGAAAATTGAGAGGAATTAATGAAAAACCCGAAATTATGCCCATCAGATGTGTACCGAACAATTTCAAAATCGGATTTATATTTTTGTAGATACAAATTAGAAACAAATTAAAAAAACTAGAAGGCAATAACGACATTTCATCCTCAAAAAGGAAGTGAATTGTGAAAATAAGGATATCTCACTAATAGACTTATAGAATAATTCTTCATATCATTGGAACTAGTTCTCTTAAGTATTTGCAAATGTATTAAGAGAAGTTGCAAGTGTTGATATACTAAACGCCGTGCTTTTGGACAAATTCAATACAAATAAATGATGACTCTGAATCTGAGATTGTTTTCTCTCTATGAAACATGAATATTGCACTATTGGTTGCTCTCTATAACATACTAACGTTTGTTTGAAGTTGTTGATAGCATAACAGGAATATAAACTCATTTAAAAGTGGGTGTTGCAATAATTAGCATCAAGTGTAATTTCTATTCATCGAATTAAAATAAGTGTACTATATAATATGTTGCTTATCTCCTTAGTGACCATAATACGTGGTATGTGGGAGGGATTTCATAAGGGAAGACGTACCCTGGAAATGAAGCATAAAAATGTGGACTTTTAAATCAGGTTGAATTATTAACTCTGATCATCAAAATAATGTGCTTATGAACCCAACGTATTTATCCACAAATCTATTTGATCGGTAGTTTTTATTTACATTTATGTAGTTAGTTGGTTTTAAATAAAAATGGATAATAATTCCCATCAGGAGCAACGGTATATGTTTTATATGATTCAACTACTCTAACATCCTCCATGTGAAATTCATAAAATTAAATTAAGAACTATTCTAATATAATCCGTCGTTTGTCATCTTGAAAAATTATATTTTCTTTGAAATGATAACATCAGATGAAGAGGATATGAAAAACAAATTATAATTTTTAAAAAAACGGACATTATTTTTCAACTCAAAATATATATTTGTGAACTAAAAAGCAACTATTTCAAACGCAATTTTATTTAGCGTTTAAAATTAAATAAACTATTACTGCTATATACTAGAACTCTCGATTGTAATGATGCATATACAAATAAAACATGCTTATATAGTAAGTTGTAAAATATATGTGTTTCCACTGAAAACATTGATTTTCCTTATAAAGTTAATGAAGTCGTTCTACATCGAACTCAAGATGTTGATCGGTGTATAATCTGTTCTTCCTAGTGCGAATCATTAGGTTTTAAACATGAATACAAACGACGGAAGGTAATTTTAAATGTCCTTACTCTTCCTACACAGCAGAAATACCACTGGCAGATTTAGTAGCCTGAACGCCTCAATTAAATGCAAAAACCAAATGTTTGTCCAAAATGATCAGTTGTCTTCACTTGAGATTATGTATTAATGTTGAAAAAATAGTAATTTAAACCCCAAATATATTGTAAACCGAACTTTTTAAAATTCAAATTACATCAAGCGATTCAGGCGCTTTTTTTACATCTGACAAAACATCACAAATTATTCCTGAAAACGCATATACTAAGCAAACCACTTCAAAGATGATATTATTTTATTCCTTATCTTATGTATTTAAATGCAATAAAAATGTGTATATTTCTGTCACTGTTCGTTTGTTTGTTTGTCGGTTGATATATTTGTACATTTCCTTGTTGATACGTTGAATGTTGCTCAATTGAGATTCACTGTATTGTGCACAAATATATAACAACATTAATACGGATTATTCAATTAGCCTGCCATTTCTGAAAAAAACTATGGATGTTCCCAAAAGGGCCTGTGATGTTTAAAGATGTAAACACGTACTATTTTTCAATTATAAAAACGTCCCTTCAGATGGAAATCGAAATAAATGCCCGATATACAATATAAATTAATGCCACGAAGGATTTAAATAACATTTTGTGGCGTATTTTTGTGCATCTTTTCATTTTAAAAATTGTTTTAAAGTTATAAATATTTGTTATTGTGTTTTAAGCGATTAATTGCGAGTGTTTTAATGCTTGCATCAAGCATTAGGCGTTCCCTCTCGTAGATACAGAATGCCGTCCATTTTGTTATGGACGTGTCTTTATTTTATAAATTTTTCGCTAGAATAGTCACCATTATTCAATTGTTTTATTTCAGAACAGGTAGGAAGTTGCTATAGTTACCATTTAATAGTTCTTTTCGTCTAGTTTACAATTATTATTTCGGAAGAAAATTAAAAAAATAAATAAAATATATTGACTTTTCTATTCTTGTTCAGATTTACTAACAAAAAACCTGCGCTTGTTTGGTATGTGGGACTTTATATTAAGCATATAAGTATTCCCAATTACATACGGTGTCCTATGTATACTATGATGAATTTCTCATCTATAGTTTTGAACACTATACGTGTTTATTATTATCGTTATCATTAGTATTATAAAAAATATTAAAATTATCTATTCCAAAATAATTTTATTACTTTGAGGAAGAGACGACGTTGCTCGAGATTTAATGAAGAACAATATGCTTTTTTTCAAATACTCATTACATGATATTACTATTTTTCTTTTTTAATGCCAACAGTTTCGCCTTCCCCAACCATCCCTAATATAGTTGGAACGAAATAAAAACTCACTGAATTAGTGATACATATATTGTTTAAATCCCGTAAAAATAAGATAAACATATTTAGTTTTAAGAATGTGCTGTCTCATGAAAGCTTCTTTAGAAGAGGTTAATAGATTCGGCATATTGAGTAACACGTACAGATTCGGTACCACTTATATTGCCCTCCCCCCGGTGATTTGTATATATATATATATATATATATATATGATTTAAACTCCATTATATTAGATGTATTTTAAGTTTTAAAGGGAGCATCTGTCTCTATCGCATTCTTAAGAGGCTTCTTTGAATTCCAGATTAACTTCCATCTTTTTACTGGGAACTGTTTTATATGATTAAAATTTCATCATAATAGGATATATGTGAAGCTTTAACAGATTTGAAGAGTACCTAGGGACCCGCATAGTCTTCTTAAGATGGAACCGATATATCACGTACTACTTCTATTTTCTATCCCGGAAAATGTTACATTTTTAATGTTTTATGTACATTCTCAAACCCGTATTTCTATAAGTAACGCACACATGTATTAACTAATATATATATATATATATATATATATATATATATATATATATATATATATATAGAGAGAGAGAGAGAGAGAGAGAGAGATAGAGAGATAGAGAGAGATAGAGAGAGAGAGATAGAGAGAGAGAGAGAGATAAATTATTGTTTATTATGTAGTCATTTCTAATATTCTTATCTGCAATCGTACACAAGTAAGCGAAAATAAATAATTTATTTATTTTCATATAGTAAGTCGTTTGATAGACTTTGTAATCCAAAACAAAAACTAATATATATATATATATATATATATATATATATATATATATATATATATATATATATATATATATATATATATATATGTTAAAGCGATTTATTTTATACCTACAGACGACATCGTTTTGAGTTTTCTACACTCATCAGTGCAGGAGTGCCGGTTGCAAGAGGTTGCATGACATCGAAAGTGGTTCGTAGATTCAGCCTAGAATCACGTGCTTAACGACCAATCCCACGCAGCTACCACACATCGTCACATGCACTTACTGAAATTAACGTGCACTTACCCGAGACACGGGGGCAATCGTCGTCTAGTTGATGAAAGTGGTCAAGGCTCGAGTGGAACTGTGTTTGAAGTTATCAGGTTGTTGTCACTAGCGACTATGAAGCTACTATTAATACTATTTAGTCTTTAAGAGGCATTAACTATAAATATTTTAAAATATTAATGTTTTGTTCATACCTACAGACAATATCGTTTCGGGTTTTCTCTCTTTCCCTCTCTCTCTATCTCTCTTCCTCTCTCTCCCACTCTCTCTCTCTCTTTCTCTCTCTCTCTCTCTCTCTCTCTCTCTCTCTCTATATATATATATATATATATATATATATATATATATATATATATATATGCATGTATATATATATATATATATATATATATATATATATACATGGGAATCTCTTGATCTAATGAACCGATAATTATGAGTTGTAGAGTATATATTCTAGGCAACACGATGAGTATCATTTAGGGACAACTTTTAATGGTAAATGTTAACACTAAGAGGTTTCATATATATTTTTTCAATAGTTTATAAACTAATCATACACTGCGTTATATTTCAAACTATCACTAATATTACTAGGACGATTTGTTTTCTTGTAAGTAACAGGGGCATTTGTCTAAACCCAACTATCGTCGTAAAGCAGCTTTCATAGCAAGGAGCTATTTTATCGCTGGTTTTCTTTAACGTGGATTTCGTATTTTCGTATACTTAATTCCTACCCTGCATTACGTCAGATAAGAAATCCGATAGTAATTAACACATCATCAGGACAACACTGATGAGATATCGCACCACTTCTCTTTTGAACACTACACCAATACTCCAGAGTGTTAGAATCATTCCATTATCGCACACAGTTGTTTAATAAAGAACTTACCAATATAAAACATGTTTTCCCAAATATCATAAGTGTTCAACAAGTAATACTTTTTAAACAAAACACTATCTGTCAACTTATTAAACATTTCACTTATGAGAATCGTACCTATATCCATTTTTGTAACCGTTGCATAGATATTTACCTTGTGACTACTTACCTTTTGTCACGCTCGGCGTCTAGCAGCTGTTGCAGAAGAACTCAGTTGTCCACGTAATAGTTTCGGTTCTAATAAATGACCAACAAAAATACAGACAAACAACTGAAGAAGTGACAAAAATAAAGAAAGATATAGATTAAGGCAAAGACTCAGATAAAGATATAGGTAAATACAAAGACTCAGATCTCTAAAAGGGAATTCGTGATTTATTTTCTTTTTACCATTCGAGTGTAATATAATCCGGATATTTCTTACAGAGAAGAAATAGCTCTCTCGGACTTACGTTTAAACGATCAATAAATACAAGAATATTCTGTGTGCACGGAATTCTCGAAAGTTCACATGATTTAATCTTCGAAGCGACAGCGGGCGATTCTTTATCGTCATAGGTGAACAGAGCGCATCAATAAAGGGTCAACAAGTACAACGTTTTAGACTCGGTGTGATTACTTAGAAGACATTACGACGATAAACAATACAAGGATTCGATATGAGGTTATGCAGTAAAGGAGTTTATTTCTGGAACTGATTGCCAAGAGTCAGAGTTTACAAAAAAACAAAGATGAGATTGTTCTTTATATTTTACTCGTTGATTGGTGAACGTGGCCTTAAATTTTCCAAAGTCGAAAGAAGTATATATCACTCTAAAAATGTGTCAGGGAAATGACATGATAGACGCTTTTCTCGGATATCAATTTGAAATATAATTTCCGTAAATTTATGCTGCAGATTACGATACCCCTTTTTATGAGAATAGACTTATTTGTCTGCAACCTATTTGCGAGAGTAATAGATATCTATTGTGGTATCTGGTCATAAGTAACAATTACCGAAATCGATGCTAAAATGCTTTGAACTAAAGTAGTAACCAGTGAAGCAAAGATGTAACCCAAGCAAATCATTTTGAAAAAAAAAAACATGCATGATAAAAACTCAAATCGATGAATTATAAACGTATTTTTCAACGTCAAATCTGATGTACATTTCCGAAAGCCCCGCGAAACGTCATATTCTATGAGTTGTCTATTTCCGGACCCTAAAGTGTTTGCTGCGTGAAGATTGTCATTTTTTCTTGTATCAACTTTTATCGCGGGACCACGTTCGAAGACGCATGAATGACTACACAATACTGTTTGAATGCACGTGACTTGTTCAGTGAGCGAATAGAGTAATGCTACTTAAATGAAGAATTATTTAATTAAGGGACGCGTCGATATTTTGATTATTTTATAAGATAGATGAACTGATGTAAAAGTATCAACCTGAAAATAAATGTTGGAATTTCTTTTTAATCGTCGATCATGTAATTTTGGGAAGGTTCATTTTTTAAGCATCTTTCGAATGTTAAACATACAGAAAGAGACCAAATGCCTTCATAAAAAAACCATGTGTTAGATGCAGATATTTTTTATTAAAATCAAAATAAAAAATAAAAACATTTTGTTCTTTGATTTTTCTCATCTTGACTTTTTTATCTAATAGTTCGCTTGATATAACATGCTGTGACAGAGCTTTGGACAAATAAAAGGTATTAACCTTATTTTTTCCGTAATACTCTCTACTAGTCTTCTAGAAGTCACGTTCGATGTTGTGTGGACAAACATTGCAAATGTCTTTTAAATTGAACTTAAATCGGGCATGGTCGCTGGTAGGTATACATTTGGGAAAGTTAATTTTTTAAGCATCTTTAGAATTTTCAACATAAAGAAAGAGACAAAATGCCTTCAAAAAACAATTGTTAAATGAAGATATTGTTATTAAAATCAAAATAAAAAATTAACACATTTTTTTCTTCATCTTGAACGCTCGAAAATGATATCTACAACATTTATATAAACATTGACTGCCACTTTACAGTACTCAATTTGTGTATTTACAAAGCTCATTGCATTATGCTTGGAAGCATTAGACGAAATTACTTAACGGTGGTGCCAGATCCAAGAAGGGGGCTGATATAGTAATCCACAAACTGACTGTTTCGCTGTATCACAGCTGTTCAATGCGGTTAGACTAGTATCACTCTATCTTGTATTTGCCTTCAGTCCTTAAGTTCTTTATAGATAAATTAGAATGTAATTAATCTTCTTGATTATCTTGAATTTCCTTTTGAATGTGTTATTAATGATTATTTTACTCATTAGCAGTTTTATCACAATTCCTTATCAGTGAGCAATCACTGACATTAACCAGTGGGTTTCTCCTAGAATCCGAGTCACAAGAAGTCTACTCTGATTTTCAGCATGTTTCGCTAATCCTTGCACATTGTTATTCATTATCGGTTTGTAAGTAGTAACGCCTGTGGGTCCTTTCTGGAATTTGAGTGAAAATAAGCCCCGTTAAGGTTCCAATAATCTCGCACTTTTGAAGTAGGGGTCTGAATGTTCTACTTCTCCAGCCTTTCACAATTTTGTTTGGTATTAGCCGAGGCTGGTGCCACACGCATGTATATGTGCTTGTCTCTTTTCCATTTTCCTCCGCCTTTCCATTTATCTGTGGATAGAGATCGTTTATTGGTTTCGTGTGGTGGTTTCCGCATCTAAAGAATGTCATTAATATTTTGGCTGTTTTCGTCAATGCAGATTTCTGTATGTTCTCATTTTTTAGTTTCATTTTAATTTCTACTGTTTCCAATGTATTTCGAGACTTTTATTAGTGCTATTACAATTAGTGGTTTTATTTTAACGTTACATATTTTTTCAGTTAGTTTTAGAATTATTTATGATATTTGGTGGTGGAGGGAACTACATTCATTATCATGTTTCACTTCGTTTGGATATGACTATTTTCCAAACAAAAAAAAACAGAATGATATAGTATTAATTGTTCCAGCTATTAGATAATACCGTGAGTGAAACACATAGTATCTCACACTTTTACTCACTATAATAAACTACCACATTCAATTGGTAAAACTCCCTAGAATACAAAAAAGAAAATGCCCCAAAAGTCAAGTGTTCTCCGTTGTATGTGTATTTAAAATGTTGGATTATTTTTTCTATACTTTCAATTTCTGGATACTTTATCATGTTGTATCATTTTACTGGATAACACTTTTTAGTAAATCAATAATAACATTGGCAGCATAAGATTGTATGGATCAAAAGGTTGAAATGAAAAAATAAATATACACCTTTTACACTTAATGTTGATACGATTCATTTGGTGAATGTTTTAATCCCTTCCGGTATTTGAAGAACACATTCATCCAGCAATACATATCTGGAACTTCAAGCATGATTTTAACGAATTCAAGACATCTTTCTATAATATGTAAACCTGCTATGTGTAATAAAAACTGTAATAAGTTATTGGTATATTATTAACTCCCAGGCGAAAAAAACTAGGCTCGCTGATTTTGTTAATAGAGTATTTTTTTTTTTAATTGTTGGCATACAGGCTTTTTTCCAGTTTTTAGTGTCTCGGCTGCAATATTTATATTGATAATATATCAAAAATGCACCCTAAGCCAAGAAATGAGCATTTGAATGAAATTACGAAACCCAGTATTGAAAAGAAGGGAGTATAAAGTTATGTTTACTATCTTGAACAAGATAACAGTTGCTACATCCCTTTTGAGTATGAAAATAATTGGTAAACGATATGAACGAACGGATAATGTGGAAAGAAAGACAGGCTCTGGCTGCCCCAAACACTCAACAAGTAGAAATGAGTCAATGCTGAAAATGGAGGTGTATCGTTACCGGAAAGACACACTTAAACATTTAGCTTAAAAACTCTGCATAGAAAATATTAAAGGCTTATTACTGAAACGAATATTGCGAGTAAGCCCAACTTGCTAGCAAGTATAAACGCTCTATAAAAACTTAAATAACATTATTTATCGTCTATGTTGTGAGGTTATATCAGTGGTTTTCAAAGTGTATACACAAAATAACGATTATAATAATACACATCTATTGAAAAATATGATGTATATTTTAAATAAAGAGATAACATGAAAAACATTAATTCTATCTTATTATTATATCATTTGAAAACAATATAAAACACGTCTTTTCCTAAATATCAGCCTTTTCCGATTTTAATATGATACTTTAATAGTATTGTCGTTATCATTTAATAAAATCTTGCAATGGCATATATATATATATATATATGTTCAAATACCCTTTTAATGAATGTGTCTCGAATAATAACACACATATTGGAATCAGAATAACAACGATCTCCCGGTGTCTAATTACCAACATTTAACCGCACACGAAATATCACAAAAACGATTTCAAAATTACTAACCAGAAAAAATACAAGTCGCGCGTGCGTGGTCCCTCTCTGTATGTGACTCGATGTGGCGAGTGTAAAATGCAATAAATTTGGGCAATTTGGGGCATTTTATTTACCCCTGGGGGCGCGAACCAGTATTTTTCTGAGGTCGAGGATGCTCATTTTATATCCAGAACAATTGCTTCTACATTTTGGCCAAAATTCAGAAAAATTGAATAGATGCATCAAACGTTATGGGAGGAGAGGGTCATTATCTGCCATTTAAGGGGTTTTGTACCCGCTGGGTGCGCGAACCACATTTTTCCCAAGGGCAGCGATACTTATTTTCTATTAGGAACAATTGCCTCCACATTTTGGCCAAGTTTCAGAGCAATTGAAAAGATGGATGAAAAGTTATGGGACAAAAAATGTCATTTTTTGCCATTTCGAAGCCTTTTGCCCCCCCTGGGGGGCTAATCAGATTTTTTTTCAAAAATCGGAGAATGTCACTTTCTAACGTGATAAAAGTTACAACTTCATGCTAAATTTCAGAAAAATTCAATGGATAGTTGCTGAGAAAAATCCGGACGGACGGACGGACGGATATGCCTCTAAACATAAGTCCCCCGATTTAATAAATCGGGGGACCAACTATCCAATCAATTTAAAACTACAGTCTTAGCTTCTGAATCGAGTAATATAAAAAGTGTTTTGAAACGTTTTTAAGTTAATATTCAATAATAATTTCACAAAATGTAGTCGGTATATATATATATATATATATATATATATATATATATATAGTGTGTGTGTAGATTTCTATTTTGTGTTGAGAATCTAAATAACAGAGCTCAATGTAATTTAAACAGAGCAAAACACTAGTTTGTAAATAAATCGTGCTTAAATGTCGCCAAACTTTAATTCCGTATTGACGTTATAACCAATTAAGTTTCTTATAATTTCTTATATAAATCGAAATCTTCGTCCTGAATTTTCGTCTTTTCATTTTAATCGTAAATAATTAATATATATGGGTGCATAAGTATATATGCATGTATGTAATATATATGTATAATATAACAATAACAGGAAAAGTGTGTATACATAAATAGCCTGTACTGATCAACATATATATTTAATAATTAAAAGTAGAATAGAATAAAAAATTTTACTATATAGATCCACTTTTACTCTTCTACAATTGAATGGTGTATATCCAAAAGTAATTTAAAAGATTTAGAAATTTCGAATAAGTGTTAAAACTCCTGTTAAAGAAATGATATATTGGAGATTTATAATTCAGTTTTATGTGTGTATGTATAAGGGAGATAATTCATTACTATTTAGCAAGAGTGGTCCCACCTTCTCGGAAGGAAACAAAGAAGAAAAAGAGTTAAACTAAATTTATATTAAAAAAAACCGTTAGTGAATTAAACTATGAATTTTAATAACATTTTACTAAAATCATAACAGCATTAAATAGTTTCAGATTTATTAGACAAGTATCACATAAATTAAACAAGTATTGAAGAATTAGTTCCGTTCATTAAATTTACTGCGGCCCACACACAATCTTGCCAGAGTATAAATCAAAACATATTTAACCGTTTTTCAAAAAATAAATTAAAAAAAAAGGATTTTTTTTACAAATAAATAAATTACAAAAACGTAAATATTGTTAAAATTAAATAATAAAACAACAGTATATATATAAAAAAAATAGTAAACAAATATTAGAAAAACAATTAATTAAGTACTGGCTGTTATCTCCCCCTCTCCGAATAAACAAAAAAATGTTTTTTTCTTTCTTTTCTCTCTTTTTGTTCTTCTTTTTCTTTTAATGATTTTATATGAATATGCGCCGGTGGGTTCAAATATATAATATTCAGAAGAGAAAATAATTTTTTTTAAAATAAAAGTAAAAAAGATAAATTAAATAAGTAATTAAATTCATAAAAAAAACAATCAGTTATAGTTTTAGTTTTATTACATTTGTGCGGATATTAATATTTACTGCGTTATATGCAATATTGCCAACCGCAAGTTTTTTTTTTAAATTTGAAACACCTATTATTTGACAGAGAGGTATTCCTAGAAATATATTATGGAACACGGTCAGACAGATTACATACGTGTTGAAGTCTTGCCAAATCAAGTAAGATTTGCTTTTTGAAAAAAATTATAAAAAAAGTTTTTGAAAAATAATATAATTAAAATCACTTGTTTTTGTCTTACTTCTCAACGCCGATATATTTCCATTTCTTGCATTGTGATCGCCTTCTAATACTCCTCTATATATGTTTTACCCACAGTGCTTCAAGCAAACTACCTTTCCTTATTATATATATATATGTGTGTGTGTGTGTGAGTGTGGATGTGTTGTAGGTGTAGGCATAACTAAATTAAGTAAATGGGAAAATCTGAGAAAGAGAAACACATCTGGAGAGAAATAGATTACAGAAAAAAAGGTAAACATTGAATCATTTATCCAACTCATATAAAACGATGTTATGATTTGACAGACGCAAAATGACAACCTCATTTGAATTGAGGTTGTGAGTTCCTACTCTAAGTGGGGTCACTTGCAAGGTTAAATTCACGTCAGTATAAAACCTTTTAAAATGGTCCAAAAGATAATTACATATTTAAGAAATACATCATAATAAGACAAGTATTGGCACTTATTAAAATTGTATTCATAAAATCTAACGGAAAAGTGTATCATATATATATATATATATATATGTATATATATATATATATATATATATATATATATATATATATATATATATATATTAGTAGTTCCTGCATCCAGATAACGTTTTATAAGGAGATATAACTGTTTATGTATCAATTTTCAGTATTTACCTGAACAGTGCTCGATACGTAAGTAGAGCTAGGGTTAAGCTATGAAAATATATTTATGGCAATCAAGCTACACAGAGGCTCCCGCGTTTCATCCCCGGGGGATCTTCAGGCTAATATATATATATATATATATATATATATATATATATATATATATATATATATAATGCATGAAGTAATCTCGATTTCCCCATGTCGCTGTGCTCGGTAGTTTATACAGAAATTTTTTTGTTAATTATTTATGGAAACTATTTGTCTTTTTTCTATAAGTTTATGTCAACTTGTACGATCTTTATATTTTTGCAGCATCTGTATTGACTTATTTCGTCTAGTTAGAGTGTGAATTCTGACATGATGCCACCTCAACAACGTTAACAATATTTCATGACACACATCAATTGCTTTAATTTACTTACGGAATATCACAACTGACAAAATAATCAGCCTGATAGATTACGAAGGACCATTAATATAATAACAATAACAGAAAATTATTTAATAAACAACTCCGAATTCAGATTGCTTTATATCGCGTTGCATTCACATAATTATTTTCATAACCATATCGCTCTCCAATACCAACAACACAACACCCATTACTACTGTTAGTAGTTTCGCTGTTGATGGACGTTTACCAACGAATTACTATCTGCATTACACGTCGTTGCTTGGATTAAGTCATGTTTAAATATTTTACTAATGTCATGTAACGCAACATTGCTGCTCATTCATAATATGTAAAAAAATACGCACTGTTTTACGTATGTCTGCCTGCATGTCTGTATATTTGTCTGTCTCTCTCTCCTTATCTCCCTCCCTCCCTCTGTCTTCTCTCTCTCCCCCTCTCTCTCTCTCTCTCTCTATATATATATATATATATATATATATATATATATATATATATATTTTATTTTTTCTTATCTTTCTGTTTTTGCTGGAGATGGGGCATCCTATCGGATGCCAGACATTCACCGGCTATTTCAGACACTCCAGCCTAGAGATCGTTTTAAGATTCTAACTGCCCCTTTAAGTACAGTTGTTTGTATTTCTCTTGCACGTTGTTCACCGGCTATACTCGCTAGATAGCTATTGACATTATTTTTCATTAGTCCTGTTGCTCCTATAATTACTGGTATGATCGAGAGTTTCCTAAGATTCCAGTTTCTTTTCATGTCGTACATAAGACCTTGGTATTTTGTAAACTTTTCCCTTTCTGCTCTTTTCAATCCTGCATCATTAGGGACACTGACTTCAACTAGGGTAGCTACTTTCTCTCTTTTGTCCTATATTACGTGTCAGGTTTAACAGCTCTGTTTTCTAGATATGTAGCTGTAGAGATGGCATAGTCATAGTGGATGGTGTGTAAATTATTTCTGTTCTTTCTGGTATATGCTCCCAGGACTTGCTGCTACACTAGATATTCAACTATTTACAAATAGTCCAGTGAAGATATGTACACACCCCGTTGTGTCGCATTGTATTATAACCATCCCCCAGGAGAAGCTTACAACTGGATGTCAGGTGGCTCACACTTTCTACTTCTGTGTGGCAGAACCTGCACTTGTTATTGTTGCTGAGACCACTCATCTTTTTAAAGGCATTGGTCATCAAGCCTTGATCTTGGGCAACCATTATCATTCTCTCCTGATCATAGTGGAGAGATCCTCTTTTCAGCCAGTCTACAGAGCCTTCCTTATCTATATATTCCTGGGATTATTCAGCTAGGAAATACTTAGCACGTTGTGTGTTGGCCCATTCTTCCAGTTTTCTGGAATGGAAAGTCTTGGTGTATTTCTCACGGCTTTAGCGAGCTATTTCTGTGGCAGGATTGTTGTCTGTTTCTGCCTCATTTGTAAGACAGTCCTGTCTAAAAACTTTGGCCAGTTTTGTGATAGAGGTTGTTCTGCTTGCTCTGGTCTCTTGATGTTGGCATACCATCATATGGTTTTGGTTCTAGGAGATCATCAAATATTGGCCGGTGCTCACAATAGTTGCTCGATGTTGATAGTCAATTTCTGATAGACCCATACACCCTGTTCTTCTTCGGAGATACAGCCTTGGTAGACACTGGTGTCTGTACATTACCCAGTACATTGTAAACATTTTTCTCGTTTTAGTGTCTAAGCTACTAATGTCCTTTTGTAGCCTATCAATAATTCCAAAGCTGCATGTTATCACTGGTATAGCTAATTTGTTAATGGCAGTTACCTTGTTTTAGTTTGTTAGCTGTGTTTTGCAAATTTTTCTAACACGGCGTATATTTTCTCTGCAATTTTTTTTTCTGATCTTGGCATGTTGAATTGAATCGTTTTCTTCTATGGCAAGGTATTTGTATTGTTCCTGTTCTTCAAGGTCTTTGATGTTAGTATCTTTATCAAGCTGTATGTTTTCTGTTTGGATCTTCTTCACAGCGCTAAGGGAGCACTTAGCACATTTGTCCAAGCCGAACTTCATTCCAATATCTTGGGAGAAGATATGTACAACCTGCAAGAGTTGGCTGAACTAGCATACAGTTTGAGGTCATCCATGAAGAGCAGGTGGGTGACTCTTTTGATTAGACCTTGTTTTCGGCCCTGGCTCAGAGTGTAGGCACTTTGGCTTTTGTTTAGTAATTTGCTTAGTGGATCAATTGCCAGGCAAAAGAGTAGAGGAGATAAGCTATCTCCTTGGAAGATTCCTCTTCGGATCTTGACGTCAGGGATTGTTATTGTTCCATTAGTGTGTCTTTATGCCATAGTTGTTTTCCACATATTTATTTGAACAGTCATGGGTTTATTGATGACCGGATGGATATTATGTAGATCAAGGCACCGCAGGAGCCATGCGTGGGGTACACTATCGTATACCTTTTGGTAATCAATTCAAGCCATGCTTAGATGTATCTGCCTCTTCCTACAGTCCTCAAGGATGGTCTTATTGATCAACAATTGGTCCTTAGTCTCTAAACACTTCCTCCTACACCCTGCTTGTTCTTTTTCCAGGTATGCTCCAGAAGAGAGGTGTTCGTAGATGCTGTTTGCAACCAGGCCAGTGAAGAGTTTGTAGGTTGTAGTAGGGCAGCAGATAGGTCTATATTTTGTAGGGTGTTGTGTCTCACTCGTTTTGGGTATGAGGGTCGTACCTCATTTTACTAGGCATGCTGGTGTGGCTTCCTCACCCTTCAACAGTCTGGTGAAGCAGCTACTATAATGGCTATGAAATGCTGTTTGTTTTTTTCAGCCATAAATTGGGTATATTGTCTATACCAGGTTTTTTGTGATTCTGAAATTGATTCAACTTTCGTTTTATCATTCCAGACGTATATATATATATATATATATATATATATATATATATATATATATGTCTGTGTTTATATGTACTATGTTAGAATTTAAGACATTTACACCGGATGACGTGATCGTTTTGTGACTTCTCTATTAAGACAGATGTGACCATGACTGTGCGCACTTGTTAATATCACTATATAATTACGTTATGTATTAAAAATTAGAGATTAGGTAAAACGGTACATAATGGATGACGTCACAAATTGATGACTAAAACCATCTGGCGAAGAATAAAAAACAGTATATATATACCAGTTTAGTTGGCATTCAAGGGGTAAAAAAATACAGAGAAAAAATCTTTGTTCTTGACCTTCGAGCTGGGATCAAAGTGTAGTATCTGTTCCGATGGATACTACACCCTATAGATCGGTATCGTCTTGGACTTCGGACCTTGATTCCTTGTCCTGTGCAGTTCTAGGAAGTCCACCCTACCAGGCTTTGCCATTTTTACCCTTTGAGAAGGGGTTAGTTTATTGCTAATCGCTTCAGGCGACCCTATCGGGGAATGTCGACAGGAGTATCCAGGAATGTCTTGTAGACCAGAGTGCTCATATTCTCGGGCTCTGGCTTTCTAATCCCACATTCCGACCTTGTGTCGCATCTTTCTGCAGTGGGGGGAAAGTGCTTAAAAATCCAGAGAATTTATATTGTTTTTATATGATTGTGTTTTATAATTAATAGGGATATTTTATTTATAATACAAGTTTTATTTATATAAATATTTCATGGCTACACATCCAGGATAATGTTTCAGTCGTAGCTTTAATAAAATAATGAGCTTCTCAGGTCTAAATAACTATTTTGCTATGAATACTTTTCTCTAGTTATTATTGAGAACTATTGTACGAACACAGTAGAGATACTCCTTATTTTGATCTTAATTACTATTTGTCGCAACACTGTAGTGCACTTTTAAACCGTAGTTTTTTTAATGTTTTTAAAAAATTTTTCATGGAACTCGCTTGAGACCAGGCATGTAGTGATTTTATGTAAGCAGGTAAAAGCGAAAAAAACAACATGATTATTGCCAAGACATGATATGCCTTGTTTCCTAAGTATTGAAGCAGCAGAATGAGAGTTACACGATCTTTCAGTTTTGAAAAGAAGCCACTGGAATACGGGGACAAGGTATCAAAAACAGCGAATTGGTGACGACAACTGGACCAACGAGTTAAACGAGCAAAAAACAAATAAACAGGGAAAGATCACACAATTCTGAAGAACAAATACCATAATAGTATTTATAGAAAATAATGAGACTAGCAACACTACGGTTGTGAGAGAGAGGATGCAGAGAAAAACAAAGGGTTGAGCTAGCCAAATTACAGATACGCTTCTGAACTTCATCAATTACTTCCATATAAGACAGCGACCACCTGAAGAGGGGGCTTTAAAACTATTATCTTCCTAGACTGTCTTCTTATTTTTCATACTAATCGTCAACTATTTTCACTTGTTGATTAAAGATTCAAATAGTATTTTGTACATAAACGACGCACTAATACAAACGGGCTGCTTTAAAAGAAAAATAAAGTTTTAGTTGCTTAAAAATTTGCAATCAATTACAAAGAAGACATTTGAGAAAATAAATTTGAATATTTAGATATACGCACATATATGATATCATTAATCGGGGGTTTTGCAGTAATTTGATATTTTATGAAAGCAACAAATCTGTAATTAAATATGTAGAAACTTTAAAAGAATCGTAATCATAATCGGTAATTGTATCGGAATCGGGAATTAAGAAGCTTATCGATAACTTTTATTGGAATCGGGAAAAAACTTTAGAATCGTCTCATCACTAATAAATATATATATATATATATATATATATATATATATATATATATATATATATATATATATATATATATATATATAATTTGAAATAACTCCGGTAAAATATTTAAAGAATAAATCAAAAAGTAAATAATTGCACTGAGAAAAATAAATCAATTCAAGCTTCGAATTCTAACAACACCTTCTAACAGGCGTCGTTTGACTAAAGTCTAAAATGATAATTAAAGATAATTAGATATACATAGATGAATAATAATACTTAAATTAACTACACATATTTATTCTTCTTTACTCGTCCGAATATGTTAATCTATCTTAAATGCTACTGCTTTTGTGTGAGATTTACATTCTACGAATTTTACGCCGAAGGGAACGTACCCCTCTTTTCTTCCCGGTGTTATGCCACTGAAAATAGTTAGAACTTGGTATACGTACATTTTTTCGATCAGTTAACTAAGTGTATTTTATGATATGGTAACCTATTCTAAGTTATTAAATGTCGGATTCAATCACTAAAAGATATTTTTATTTTAGTTTCAACTTTCTTATACTATCTATGTAAATAAATAGGTATTCAAAATGTAAATATGTTTCACGAATCCGTTTTTAATTTTCATCTTATCTTCTATATATTTATAGGATAGCGTTTGTCACGCACACATCAAAAGCTCCGCGCATGCGTGCCGTACCTAGTTGTGAAAAGCATCAAGTCACCAAATGTTCGTAATATTTTATGTATTTTCCTTCGGTTAGCGACGTAGGAGTTTGACGTCGGGTCGACTGATTTATAGTTCGATCCTAACCAAACTCTACAGCGAAGGGGGTAAAGAGGGGACGACCGAGAAGACACATATTAATACAATAGCGTGCGTGTTATTTTGTTTTTCACGCTTACATAAAAAGCAACGACCTTCTGAATGTTTGTATGCTACTCATGAACTTCTGCCAAATTTAATTTAATCTAAAGTATTTACAAAGTAAGTTTATTTGTCGAAATATTATCTTCACTAGAAATATTGTATATAAATAAATTTTGTAAATAGTTTAAGGTATTGTTCATTTTTAAAAATAAATATGCAAGTCAAATCATATCATATTTTATTCAAAAATGTATAGGATAGAAACAAGATAATTAGTATTGAAAACATCATTTCGTGCAATTTATTAATATACTAGTCATTTATTAATATACTTAAATTATGTTTTTGTATTTATAAATTTGATTGCGCTTAGTTTTAAGTGATCTATGCATGTTAATATTTTGATGGCATCTTCACTGAGTACTATATAACGGTATTAGTTCAGTAATAGTGCAATCAATTTCCAGTATAGTTGATAAAAACGATGTTATACCTAATTTCTATTGCATTGAAATATTTACAAATGATTAAGAAATACCTTAATAAGTGAAATCATAGAGGTATCACTTTTATTATTATTTCTGCGTCATCAATTATGGATATGTCGATGCCTCTAAAACTGCGACATTTTTATAGAAAATATAATTGATAATGTGTTACTTTTTTCTTGGCATTTTGTAATTTAAAATATTCAGACTTTGAATCACTATGCACTTAGAGATTAAAAATCAAAAATAGCTACACGAAATAGTTTCTAAATGTAGCAATTTGCAGATTGATAACACACTACACAAATGACATCACTAAGAAATTTTAAAAGTACGATTAAAAGCGTACAAGATAATCTGCTTTATTGAATCTTGGAATAGAAAAATCTTCATTAAATATAAAAATATAAAAAAATGACTATAATTATGTCTGATTCAAAACGTTAACTTTGCAAGCACACTTTTATTTAAAAGAAAGTTTTAAGATAAGTCCACGCATACATATGGAAGGTTTTGTCGGTCGATCGATCTGACAAGCTTCAATTTTAAATAAAAATTTAACCGCGAAAACGTAGAATGAATGTAATCGTTATATTAATATGTTACGTCTGTCAGTTGATCTGTGACGATTATTTTCACGTCTGTCACGCTTAATTTTTCAATAACACTTTTAGTGATTAATGCGTAATGAATGCGTCGTATTTCAGATGTTACTAACCAGTTTTATAAGATGATCTATCTGTCGGTCCTGTTGTCACAATTTATTATGAAATAACTTTTCAGCTCTGTGTATTTAATATATCATTTTATTTATTTGTCACGCCTACGTTTATAATATACAGTTTCCATGATTGTTTCGTAAAGATCCTGAGTAGCATCTGTGTTGATTCGTCACAATAAGTCTTTCATAGCATTTGGATCAAAAAACTATATGATAGGATAGACGCATCTAAAGGATGTCTCCTCTTTTTATGTTCATTATTTCAATCTGAGAGACGCCATTTTAAAAAGTATGCTCGAGAGATTAAGTTACAAACATCATTTCAAATGTGATAAAAACCGACACGTTTTAATATGAATGCTACGTGTATAGTTAGAGTTATTTACGGAAATACATCGAATTTTAAACTTCTGGAATTAATTTATTTTTAGTAAATCAATCAATATATTTACTAGCATGGTCTGTGGAAATTCAAGAGTTGATTTAATGAAAAGAAGTTTCATTTTTGAATATTATTAACTTCGAGACAACCTCCAATATAATCACGTATAACTTTAATCAGTATGTAAAATAAAAACGTCGCGTATATTATTTTCCAAGGAAAATGTTATAATTTCTATAACTTTTAAATTTATCTATGTTCTTAATGTGTTATTAAGAGCTCTTCTATATCCTGTATGTTTGAACACGTCCTACTCTCTTTCTCTCTCTGCTGAAGGTTTTCTGTTTACTGGTGTTTGAAAATATAGTTATCTTATTGTGCTAATGTCACAGACTAATTGAAGCATAATCTACCAACAAGCGAACCTTTATTATGCTTGAGTAAATTTGGTGGATAACTCTCAAAATTATAATAAATCCCACAATTTTGAATATTAAACAACTTCAATGTTTGACGTGTATAATTCAGATTGGCCTACAATACCATTTGTTATCAGTTTTAGAGTGTGTGAAAATTATTTTGAATGTACGATCGTGGATACAGAGTACATTTAATAATGAAATAAGCTGTCAAATATCAGACTCATGATTTTAGTATATCACTATTGTTCACAAGTTGTATAAAATTGATGAATGGTCAAAATTACAGTGAATAGTTATAAAGCCCGTTATTGTAGTACAATACATAAAAGTAGAGCAACATAGGAAGATTAAACAACCTTCACATATGACGTTAAAAAGATGACTGTCATTGCACCAGATTATCCTATAACTACATATAACAGAAATATTTAAAATAATTTTTGACATGGAAATACAATATTTTAACCATAAAAGAATTTAGTGGGTAGATGTTTTGCAGTTGGCATGAATGTTATACAATCACATGATTGGTAGTAAACTGATCAAGCTTTTCCTGTTGATTTGTTTGGTAATAATTTCTGGCAGTCTTCATTTTGATGTATGATTCATGTATGACTTATATTCCCACATGTTCTACATGACAAATTTACATTGACAACACTGAAGTGAACACCTACAACAAGGCTCTAGTGTGTTGCATCTAGCTGAACATTTACAGTGAATTACTAAACTCTAAATGCCCGGAGTATGACTAGTGTCTATCATTTATCACACGTATTTATACTTGAATAGATCATCTGCGTTGTGTATATTCCTTGCTTTAACTCCATTCGATTACTTTGAAATGAGTTCTCATTTAGTGATGCTTTATGAATGGAAATCGCTTCGTGTAAATTTTCCTATTTTTCAAAAGCAACATCTACAGTGTTTGTTTCTTCGCAGATGTGGGTGAGTGTAATATTGCATGAGATTTTAAGTACAGCTGTTACTATACCCTACATGCGTATCTTTCATTGCTTTTATGAGAGTGCATTTTCCCCCTCAGTTGCACTGTGATTATTTGAATCAACACCTTTGTGCCGAGATGAAAAAGGAAGTAGTTCATTCTTCCTGACACATTCTGTTGCCTCTATAATATTGACTGTTTTTCCACAACAGTAGTATTCATATGAGCATGGTACGTGCTCTCATTTCTGTTGGATCTGTTTTGCATCTGTTGATCATAACAATCTAATCAACATACAGTTGGACGGTGATTAATAATACGTATATGTAATTGAACTATAGCTTTCTTTTATATCGCATTTCACTATGTGAAGGGGGCGCATGTTAAAAAGAGCGTTCATTTTTTGTAGATAGAATAAAGAATAATACAATCCGGAGAAATATTAGTATTCCGTGATGGAACCGAGAAGCACGGATTAATCTAACATTCTCAGATGATGCTTGTATTAGTTCAATGAAAATTTAAAGGTATTTTGCCAGTCTGCGATACCGCGACAAACTTCAGGAATAAAAAAACATCGTCGGTGTTTTGTGATTGCAATGTATTTTCTTAATGCCAATCTCTAACGGTTAGACAAATATAATTAGCTTTCTATTCTAAAACCCAAGCTTATACCAATAGTAGAAAGCTTATGCACATTCGTATAATCAGATAAGATCATTTCGGAATGTGTTTCTTTTCTGTGAATGATTTAATAAAACAACAATGTCCCGTGTTATTCTTGAAGTAGTTGCTTTCTTCTCCTGTTCGATCGGGCTATACCGCATTCAACAAAAATACTACATTGCTTCATTATACGATAAATATAGGAGTGAATACACTGATGTTTCAGATATAGCAATACCTATTGTTATCAATTTTAACTTTTAGGAGACCCCATAAGCATCATCAAGTCACGACCGAGAACTGTTCAAAGTTTGACAACTCGTCTGATTGCATTCATCTCCTGGGGGTATATATATATATATATATATATATATATATATATATATATATATATATAGGAAGACTTTTGATATTCGATGAGCGGCAACAGAAAACATCGTAACAAATATGTTCTTCCATTGATATACAGTACCCATGAGTCTGGCCAATCAGTATTAATGAGTTAATATGATACTCACAACTTCATCTGATAGTACAACCGCAGTTGTATCAGATCACAGAAATTGCCCAATCTATATTTTTAAAATCTCAATTTAAATTCTAAATTATATAAATGTTATAGATGACGGTTAACGCTTTTAAATGATGGTTGACTCTGAATTATCCCGAGAAAAAATATTAACATACATTAAGCAACACGTACTGCCTTTATATATTTACCACATCATTTCCAACATAGATTGTTACTAGGATATTGCTACATTAATTTCCCTCATCCACGCACCAATAGCTCCCATGAATGTAATTTCTGAACATAAGCTATAATTTAAACTTAGAAAAAATGCAACAAAGTATTATCAGGATTTGTAATTAGTAATGCGTAGAATTACTTCATTGAAGGTGCGTTACAACACCCATGATTATACACTTTATATTATTTATATATTTTTTAACATTTTATTAATGGCTTCCAGAGATATATTGTATAAGATTGCCCATACACAATCAAGCGACATTTATTTGCTATCATGACATATTTCTAACATGTCATACTGGAGATTTATTCTTATTAATGTCAACCCAAAGTTTCAATGCAGCATGTGAATTCATACCCTTATTTGTAGTTTTCCAGTTGCACAATTCTCGTAGGGATTCATTAAACGCGTGAAACACAATTTACTGTTCAATTTTGATGTATACTAATCTAGTTAGTAAGTCGAATTTATTATGTTATCGTCTTTTATTTACTGGCTATGTACATTTCCCTATCTTAGACAATATATTTTGTCTGTTTCGCTGACGTAAAATTATGTAAAACATACAGTTTAGAGCAATTCTCCTTTCGTTTTCTAACAGTTGGTTGACCTGAATGCCTTCCGCATGAGCTTAAACTAACACAGCTGTGAGTTTATGAAATAATTTCCTTTTAATTCATACCTTTCAATGGTTTATTAAATGGTGTCAGAAGTTTTCTGATATTTCCGAGTAGAACACTTCCTTTTTAAAGTGTTTCATTTCGTACTAACGTATCTGTCGTTTGTTGAATAAGAGTATGGTTTCAATCGTTGCATCAGTGAATGTATTCTAATATTCCGAAGTAGAACACTTCCTTTTTAAAGTGTTCTATTTCGTACTAACGTATATGTTGTTTGCTGAACGGAAGTATAGTTTCAATCGTTGCATCAGTGAAGGTATTCTAATATTTCTAAGTAAGACACTTCCTTTTTAAAGTGTTCTATTTCGTACTAACGTATATGTCGTTTGTTGAATAAAAGTATGGTTTCAATCGTTGCATCAGTGAATGTATAGTTCAGCAACGATTGACAGAAATTCCGTAATACATTTTTTATATTATTCTCATATGTGTTTTTATTTTAAAATTGTATTTGTGTTTATATTATGCATATTTCTGTATTCACTGTTGTACTTTTCCTCATCCTATATTATTGTGTACGTGTTTCGTTGTCAATTTAAGTTAGAATTGCTTGCTATCTCTTGAGGTAGAAAATGCCCTCGTCTTCATAGAAGTGAGATAATCCTGGTTGTATTCTTAGGTGTTTAAAAGAGTATCGCCCCTTTGACGATAGTATGTATTGTTTTTGTTATTCTGTATGTATTTCCATATCAAAGGATTTTAGTTGTATGTCTAATTTATATAGTAATCATTCGTAATGTTATTTAAGGTGTTAATTTATAAAGGCAGTTGTGAAATTCATGTTAAAATACCTTTATTTTAAATTATTTAAACGTGATGTTTACTATTTTTATTTCTATTTTCATAGCAATGTACTTTCTTCTATATTATTTAATTTTTAGTTGTATAATTCTGCAGTGGTATTAAGCATGCATAAAGACGTTCACTGTAATTAGTTTACCTAATCGTAATGCGGTGCATCGTGGTAGATATTGCAAAGTTTACTGATGGATGTGATAGAGTAACGGAGTTAGAAGATATAGTGAATGATGTGTGAGGTGTTACATTAAATTAAATCAACAATGCAGAGTTAAGCTGTAGTCTATTATTTATTACTGGTTTTGAAGATAGATTCGGTGATCCCTAGGTTACCTATATTCTTTACAATGGAAGTATGTTTATTCTGATGTTCTTGTTGCGATTGTTTCATACGACAAGTTATTTCCAGAATAGACTTGCTTGTATGTGGAAGTGTTCTATGTGCAGGCATCTCATCGTTCTACGGATGTAGAAACTGTTTTATTTAGCGCACCATCTGTGATATATCGTGTACGTACGGTTGCACATACGGTTGCACCATCTGTGATATATCGTGTACGTACGGTTGCACATACGGTTGCACCATCTGTGATATATTTTGTACGTACGGTTGCACATACGGTTGCACCATCTGCGATATATCGTGTACGTACGGTTGCACATACGGTTGCACCATCTGTGATATATCGTGTACGTACGGTTGCACATACGGTTGCACCATCTGTGATATATCGTGTACGTACGGTTGCACATACGGTTGCACCATCTGTGATATATTTTGTACGTACGGTTGCACATACGGTTGCACCATCTGCGATATATCGTGTACGTACGGTTGCACATACGGTTGCACCATCTGTGATATATCGTGTACGTACGGTTGCACATACGGTTGCACCATCTGTGATATATTTTGTACGTACGGTTGCACATACGGTTGCACCATCTGTGATATATCGTGTACGTACGGTTGCACATACGGTTGCACCATCTGTGATATATCGTGTACGTACGGTTGCACATACGGTTGCACCATCTGTGATATATCGTGTACGTACGGTTGCACATACGGTTGCACCATCTGTGATATATTTTGTACGTACGGTTGCACATACGGTTGCACCATCTGCGATATATCGTGTACGTACGGTTGCACATACGGTTGCACCATCTGTGATATATCGTGTACGTACGGTTGCACATACGGTTGCACCATCTGTGATATATCGTGTACGTACGGTTGCACATACGGTTGCACCATCTGTGATATATCGTGTACGTACGGTTGCACATACGGTTGCACCATCTGCGATATATCGTGTACGTACGGTTGCACATACGGTTGCACCATCTGTGATATATCGTGTACGTACGGTTGCACATACGGTTGCACCATCTGTGATATATTTTGTACGTACGGTTGCACATACGGTTGCACCATCTGCGATATATCGTGTACGTACGGTTGCACATACGGTTGCACCATCTGTGATATATCGTGTACGTACGGTTGCACATACGGTTGCACCATCTGCGATATATCGTGTACGTACGGTTGCACATATCTCTGGTTTTCATATGACAAATTTCGTTGTTGTTTGTTATTGTTTTGATTTTACATAATTGTGTCTGTAATATTGAGTCAGAGTACGCAACTTGTATGTAAAATGGGAGTCTGTGAATGCCATTCGGATAACTTTTCTAATTCCGTCGCGGCAGTGTTTAGATTCAAGAAACATGTATTATAGAGAGTATGCCACATCAGATTTTTAGAACCATGAGCCGATCTTTGATGGGTAGGGATACCCATGTTGCATTAGGACTTACGGGGAGTGCCTAGTATAAGGGTGCTATCTGCCGATTTGATGCATTTTTTATAGATGCATGCTATCTGATTTTGGCGTTAAAACGGAAGGTAATAATATAATAAGGACAATACAGACAGACAAAACCTTAATATTAAGCACACATGTGTTAGCCTCTTTATGTAAATAAGTAGTAAAATTTGTCAGAAACTGTACTCCTTTCCGGAGAAGTTATTTATGTGATATTCTGAAGAGGTTTAATACCCAACCATTTCAATTTTGAGAAATAGCTGTAGCTATATGCGAACCCTTCCTTGCAGGCCATCGATATATAGTAACTTGTAATGAACATGTATACTATGTTGTCCTATTGTTTGAATATAACGGTAGAAACAGTCAGACACATTAAAATGTAGGAAATATATCTAGAAATATATTCAGATAGTAATAAATTATGATCATCAATATATTAATAGGATTTTGAAAAAAAACATTTGAGGAAATAAATATTTATCACGTTAGTATACCTTCTAACGACATTCAGATTCAAGGGAAGGTGATTGATTACATGGCCAGAACACCAATGTCTATATACATCTGGATATGGAGATAAATCACATGACATAAGCCATTAGAGTTAATGCTACCATAAAAACAAACATCTCTTTATGTCATCTTTTATACGGATAATGTTTCTCCCACTAGATAATATTTTAAAAGCCTGTCAGAAGTACCAGAAAGAGGCGCATATTTAGAAGAGCAGCTTTCATAGTGGTTAGAAGACAAAGCTTTAAAGTTGGTGATTAAGGATATTATGGAAAACAACAGTATCATAATAAATTCGATAAAAGAGGGAGTGTATTCTATATGATCACAGAAGAATTGTCCCTGTTTTGAATAGAATTTAGGACACGCGGACCCTCCTTTTTCTGCCAAAAGGAATACATTTTGTGTGTAGACGAACCGTTAGGTAATGCTGTAAAACAGCCTTAGTAGATTCAGATAAGGTGGATAGCGAAATAAATACTGATGAGAATTTCGTGAGCTGAAGATGTAAATGCGAACGTGCAAATTCTGACATCGAATTTGGTATTCGATTATGGAGCATCACAGGCCTGGGAATGTGATGCGAATTCAGATATATCACGTGATGTAGCGAAATAAATGTAATAAAAATATTGCTAACTAAAACAGGCCCCGATTTGCATATAAGATAACATAGAAGAAATGCAACGAGCCTGAACCGAAAAGTGGGTCAATCTAGGTTAACATCATAATGCGTTTAATTTGTTGGCAATCAAAAGAGGTCTCGACTAACGCACATGATAGAGAAACGTTAGATGTCAACAATATAGCTTCTATATATCTCACTGGGTTGGTAAGTAATGAAGTAAAGAAACCAGCAGCAGGCAAGTGATCAAATTATATAGAATCAAGGCGAAGTTGGTATTGTTCCTTTAGGAATATAGAAACCAAAATGGAATAGTAAAAGCAAGGATTTGTTTTCCTAAACCAAATGCTTACATAGTTAGATGAACAAAATGTAAAATTCGAGATATAAAAAGTGAAGAAAAAAAGAAAATAGAATGTATGAAAGTTAAATTAACAAACAAAATACACTAGAACATAAAAAGACGGTCAATGGGGAAACATACGACGAAAGAGTTTAGGATCAGTCCCCTTGGACTTCAAGAATTATGAACTCTTTTTTATCTCATGATATTAGTGGCCGTTTTCATTTCGTGTTTTTCTAAGCGACATTCGCGATATTTATATATTTATAATGTTGTAACTGTTAACGTAATATAGATATCGTATTTAAAAATTCATATATATATATATATATATATATATATATATATATATACATAAGGTCGTGGAAGATTCTAATCTTTGCATTAATAATGTTTACTTTCTAATTAACATGCGATTGCCTATAAAAATTATTTGTTATTATATTTTAGTGTCAGGGAAGTATAATATATACCAAAGACAAGGAAACACATAAATACGAAAAACTGACAATAGCATCTCGACTTGAAGCCACATAATAAAATAGGATAATAATTACTAGAAAATGTTATTTGGCGCACCAGTGAGTGAAATTGAAAATCACAATATTCTTTTCATTTTCTTTGATAAAAAATGGTAGAATACAACGCATGGGGAAAGGCAAGGGTCAAAGTCAAAGCAAGAAAGGCAATAGTATGTGTATTACCCACTAGAAAAATAGATATAGTTACGATTCTAAAGAATATTAAAAGGCTAAATATACGGAATTCTTTTTAAAAGTATTCCGTCGAAAATGTATATATATATATATATATATATATATATATATATATATATATATATATATATATATATACATAATCTAGGTGCAGTAACAATCCACAGGATACAAATCCAAAGAATTTCGACCGGGCTTAATAGAGTGCTCAATATAAATAAGAGATTTTTATATATAATTATTTTAATTTATACAGCTATATGATATGCGACACTGGTATGCCGATGTTATTGATCTAAAGATCTGAGACACTGATATCTCATGAGACAAAATGAACATCAAATACTTCACTTAAGTTATATTTCGAAAGTAATCCAAATAGGACCTATAGGAAAGATCAGAGTTTTATTCGTGCTGATATGATCTCAGTTTCTAACAGCGGTTGATCGATAACATCGAAACACCAGTGTCGCAGATTATCGACAAGTTGTATCAATATCATTTGAATCATATCAATATATATATATATATATATATATATATATATATATATATATATATATATATATATATATATCGAGATTCGTATCAAATTGAAATAATATATATGGTGATAACACATTATAAAATTAGAAGTGAAGATATTTATAAAGTCCAAAAAATTACGATACATGTAAATACAAGTTTTGATATTAAATCAATAAAACACGATTTATCAGAATAACTTTCATCGAATTCCAACAGTTACTAAAAATAAAATTTAGCATGTATGGTTTCATATAGTTTTTGTCTATGATTGCAGTGAGATGTTCTTAGAAAATTAAATAAGGTACCAAAAAAGATCAGATATCAATTTAAAATCTAATGTATCTTATCTTGAGAGGTCTATCAAAACAAAATTATAAACAGACATACGCAATTATACAGGGTGGCTAATAAGTCACTGTGATTTTTTAAACTTTACTCGGTTCTTAATTTCCGATGGTACCTTAATAGAACTACTATGTAAGTTAGCTTACAACAAATAACAAAAATAAAGAAAAACACTGTATTTATGAAAAATAGCATTTTTAAACTGGTTTACATTTTCAGCTTCACACATTCGTGCAATTTCCAAAACATTATCTATGACATATTGAAGGGTCACTTTATTACAATTTAACCCCGACTTAAATCCTGATGCGTTCCTTCAATTCATGTTGTGATTCAGTTTTTCGATATAAACTCGTTCATGCCAATGTTTCATTTTTGTTCCGTTTTTAAAACACATGTCAATTGTCCTCGTCATATTATGTAAAGGTTCCATAAAAGTACAATAAAAAATAAAGAAAGTATTGAAGTTAAAGATTTTTCGGTGATGCTTCAGTGATTTATTTGCCACTCTCTATATACACCTATCTCCGCCTCTCATTCTCTCTATCTCTATGTATCTCGCCCCTCTCTCTTTTCCTCTCTGTCTTTCAATATATATATATATATATATATATATATATATATATATATATATATATATATATATATATATATATATACATATTAATAAATGCGAAAAGTGTTTATGTTTATCCAAGTGATATTAACATCGAAACCGGTTAGGCTTACTTACTTCTAATGATATAATGACATTTTGAAATACCGTATATAAAGCAATATCTAAACTCATTCAAACAAATCTCGATATTCCTCATTCACGTATTTTTTAAAATTTCTTCTAAATTACTATTCTGTAAAACACATTTCTAATTTGTATTCCAAATATGTTTTCTATGGATGCAATTGTTTAATCATTAGTAGTAGTATTATAATTATTAATAAAATTATATTAAGAGATTTTACAAAAAAGCATAGTTACACAGAATGTAATTTCCCTTTAAAGGGAGATAAATTACTTCCGCCTTTAGTTAAACTTCCAATATCGCTGAGATGTTGAGAATAGATAATACACTTCTATCCTAGTCAAAACGTAAAGGAATCATAAAAAGTGATGTTTTCGCGACTAGGAATTTTAAAATACATTTTAAAAACCAACAAAACTTTAATCAGAATATATTTTAATGGGGTGACTGATGTAGTATATGGTTTGTTGTCATAAGACCGCCCTCTCATGAATAATTTCTCTCGTGAGAGCTCAACATTTTTTTTAATAAGAAATATATAGTCTGAAACAAAAACGTGTTCACTTAAAATGCAAACCAATAAAATTGAATTATTTTCCGCCGAATTTTCGCGTCGGCGTTTCATGTAAAACACAAATCTTTCCATTACTTTCATTTTTTATCTAAATGAATAAATGCGAAAGTGTTTCGCCACTTACCTTAAATATATTAGCATTAATAAGCTGTATGCTTATTTAATTATGTGTAGTGTATTTTCAATCGTCACAATAAATTCTTCCTAGACAATAACTTTTCTTTTAGGGTAGGCAAGTACACTATACGGCCTCACGATTCCATCCTTCAGAATTACCTTCTCTGTATCTGTGTGTGCGTCGGGGGTAATATATATTATGTTGCCACGATATCATGCTCCCATACATTCACTCTTACATTTGGGGTGTGATGCGGGAGTGTTCGTTTGTAACATCATTCTCTTAGACATTAATTCCTCATTTGGAATCAGTGTATGCAGTTAGTTCTATCATGATATAATTTTGCCAGCTTAGCAAATATATGCGACCAGAAGGGACATATATTTTCTAGTATATATATATATATATATATATATATATATATATATATATATATATATATATATATACATATATATATATGTATATATATATATATATATATACATATATATATATATATTTAAAAATATATTTGTAGGTACAAAGTTTTAATAAACAATCAAATAATATTAGAAGCACTGCCATTATTATCTATAGTGAGGATTTATTTAAATAATTTATAATATAAGAGAAGAATAAAGAACCACAAGAAGGGGAAGAAAGATGAATCACTTCGTAACTTTCTTTTTTTCTCTCTATGAGGATGGTTTTCTTTCTCAATACTCATTTAAAAAACAAAATATCTTCATAGAGAACACAAAAAGTTACGAAGTAGTCTATCTTCGTTCCCCCTTCTTCTGGTTATTTATTCCTCTCTCATAATATTAATTATAAAAAATCAAAAAGTCCTCACTATAGATAATAATGGCAGTGCGTCTAATATTATTTTATGGTATATATAGTCAATGCACTTATTTAAAATAATTCCTACGTGAATACTGTCGGATTAAAAGAGGAAAAATTTACACTGACAGTTCTATAAGTATTCTAAGGGAGCAATTCATTGTTCGCGGCATTTCTGCTTAGATGAATACAGCGATTGATTCGTGTCAAGTGTGAATCTGCTTAAATAGTTATGTTATATCCAAGAAGCAATCCCATTTTAGATTATTTCTGTAACTTATACGCAGTCACTGAATTCGACTACTGTATATTTTTCTTTTTGTAAAAACAGTTTTATAACATTAATCTAATTTTTAAATGAATGGTTCGTCTAATACTCATTGTTTCACATTTTGCAGTAGAAATAAATGTATATCGAATTCTGACATCAACTTTTCCTGGTTAGCAACTTCTACATCTTGGTTCAGCCGCAATGTCGGGATTTATAATTAAACAGACCGCGCATTAATCTATGACAAGTTAGCAATCATTCAGACAATACCGCTCACGAACAACCGTTTTTAATAGAGTTTTCTATTTGTTTTATGTGGTTTTTGTCAAAATTTATGCTTTCAAAATTTCATGTGGACAGCCTGATCGGTTTAGCAGATGTTCACCAATCTTACAATATTTACAGAAGTTATCAATTAATATTACTTACTATAAAAAGAGTCCATGTTATTATTTTTTCTTTAGTGAGCACCGTTTTGAAAAAAAGTGCAATAAAATGAGGCAGGCATTAAATGATATAATTTGAAGTGAGTAATGGTGAAGTAAATAACTTTATAAAACTCAGGCCTAACTAATAAAAAAATATTTAATAAATAATGCCAACATTCAACTATATTCATCAACATTGTCTCCTTTGAGGGTGATATATTGATTGCAACGTATTTCTTACAATTCGATGTTTTGTAGAGAACGATTTGTCTTTGGCCTTGAAATATTCCTCAGTTTCCGATTTCACTTCTTTATTGAAGCCAAATCGTCTTCCTTTAAGAATTCTCTTGAGGTCTACAAACAGCCAGTAGTCAATGGGGGGGCTAGATGTGGAGAATTTTTGAGGAAGCTTTTCAAAATTAAATTCATCTATTTTTTTGCAATTGTTGCGCAAATATCGTTTTTGTAGCCTTGAAACTGTTGCAAACAACGAATCGTCGAATCGTTTTTTTATCGACTGTAAACGTGGACACTACTTTCATTGACAAATGTCCACGGAAATGATGAACAGGAAGCCATCTAATAATTTCAACTGTATTTTACCCACCCTAAATTCATGGCCGGAACAAACGAATTTCTGTACTTTAAAAATATGTTTTGGGACAACTGCTTAATATGGGCGTACAAGGCGTTCAGCATCATTTGTGCCTGTAAAGTCCCCATCTAAAGTCAGTATACCAGCGCTAAACAATTATTTCCGACCTAGAAGAGTCTGAATAGCACTTATAAAGACTTTGATTTGTTTGAACAAATAACATATTAGATGCGGCATGATAGCCTTGAACTATTTTGTATTTTAAAACAAGACATTTTACATCAATGTTTTTTTTTAATTATAAGGCCACTATAGGAAAAACAATATCAAAATTGTAATTAAATTATCGAATCGGAAATTACTATTAGTAATTCTGAATTTGCACATATATTCTTAAGTATTTATATACTTTTGACATATTACAGATTTGTTTATATTTTTATTAATCTGAACTAGAATTACTTAAATACATTTTACATGAATGTTTTATTTTTAATTATAAGCCCACTATAATAAAAAAAAACAATTTTATAATTGTAATTAAATTATCGAATCGGCAATGGCAATGTTACACGCAGTAATATGGAATTCGCACATATATTCATAAGTATTTTAATACTATTTGAAAAAAATACATATATTTTATGTTGTTATTAATCTGAACAAAATACAACAATTAGATTTTGTTACTAAATAAAAAGGATGACACCATCGTGCATCTAAGGTACGAATTCAGAAGACTAATTTGTGATGTATTCAATGTTATATATAAAGTAGGGAGAAGTTTTTATCTAACTGATTGTAATAGCTTTCATAACAAGAGATTGATAAAACTGTGTTTCCTCACATCAACTTGATTTTCAAATGTGTATATTTAACTAAGTTTTAATTATTACTTCCAAATTTGAGAAAAATAGAGTTGAATTTAGTTTGCATTTATAAACGAACCATCAGGTAACATAAATATAATACAATTTATATTATTCACCGGTAAATAGTGCATTCGCTTTATTCACATAGACCACCACACTGATTTAAGTTTAACATATCTCAAACAAATTTGATTCTTCTTTGAATTACTGTTCCAAATCATATGAAGAAATATGATGCTTATATTTAATATGTTGGTTTAATTTAGTTTTATATAATAATATAATTTATTTGTATATCGACCAATTCCAGTTGTTTGGCAAATAGATGTATATCAATAACGTATAAATTATAGTTCTAAAACAGTAAAACACAAGGATAGTGAGGACAAGAGAAATCATTCTAATGATGGATGACTTGAACCGCTTAACCTGAGCCAATACAATGAGGACAACTAACATGAAACTAAAAAGACGCTCAGATGACGCCTGCTAGGGGCAGCGAATTTATTATGAAATAGATTATAGATATTTGCAAAACATATGCTCGAATAAGTTGACAGACAAAAAGAGGTATTTTGAAATAATAGGCAATATATTCTAATAAGTTACTTCAGGGAGTGATTTATAACAAGGCGATATTAAGTAACGACGATTTCCATATTTTACGATGTCTATCTGGTCCTCGTTGGGTACATTTTCGTAATAACATCATCAAACGACCTTGAGATACCGAAAAAACGAATAACCAATAATGTTGGCAGCCATTGCTAACTGCGGATATTGCCAAACAATATAATGAAGCAAAACCACGACAGCGTTGGAAATCATAAAAACCAAGTGAACAATTTTTAAAAAATCGATTGAAGTCGTTTAGACTTCAATCGATTTCTGTAAGAAAGCAACACACAATACAAAACAACAAATTCGGGACAATTGTCTAACAATCAACCGTCATTTCTGCAACTCTTCCCTCATTCTCAAATCCATTCCTTTAATCAATTCACCTAGACGATATGCACATTTCATACACGACACTAGCTACTTTTGTAGTTTATGTTGGGGGATTGGCTCAGTCCAGTAACCCACACCTATCTTCACATCATCACACATGCATCAGCTGCGAGACAGCTTTCTTCATCTGTAGTTCCTTCTTAACCGTAGCACAGCTAATTATGTCGCTTCTTGGGATGGTTCTACTGAGACATGTTCATATACGCTATTGTCGTCGTCACTGTCGTTGTTGTCACTATGGCTCAACCGGTTAAGGCATTATCGACCGAGCCACGGACTTGTTATTCATAACAGGCAAACACCATTCAACACCGCTCGACGCTGCATTTCCACTGTCTTCGGGATTGCTCACCACCCGTGGATACGGACGAAAATCTCTAACATTGAGAGTTCCCTCCAGCAGAACGTTCCACTGTTCATAAATGTCATGCTTGTGTTTTGGTAGATACGGAAGGGGTTCATCCGTACCTTTTACACGGACTTCATACTTGTGCAGTTCATTTGCCAGAGCCGTCGCACTATGAACATCGTCTTTTCGCATGATTTTTTATCAAGAAACCGCCTCTTCACCAGTGGACCCCTTCCTAGCGGCAATCTGTTTCATAGATCTATGCGACCTCTCGACAATACGTTTGACTGACGATGCATCTGCAATCAAAAAACGCAATCAGACACTCTTGCTTTCAGTAAATATTCTAAACCTATTGCTGCTAAAAGGTGTACCGTTATTGTTCAAAATTTCCCTATCAAAGAAAACAGCTGAGACACTGTATCACAGCGACAAAATACTCTCCCCACAAACGTCGCCATATGGCAAATCGGGTATACCCGTAATAGCTTAGGGTAAGACAGTTAATACCCCCACAGGGAATGAAATACATAAACAACACTTTATGATTCAAGACTCTCCTGTTGTCATTGTGTCTGTGCAGTATAAATAGACAGACATTCGTGACAGGATACAATTGAAGATTTTACAGCCCTGCTTGTCATACCAATGGCAATCACCTTACGATGTAGGTTGTTCGTTTCACTCAGGATGACGGTTGTTCAAATAGATATGTCTTATTTAACTCGGCTCTATGCTGTTATTGGCGGCAGCAAATAGCTGCGACACAGACTCTGTTTACTTCCTTGTTGTGCTCAACCTACTATGCGGTACTTAAGGGATATTATCGGCTTTCTTTTAATTTGACTTGACGATCACAATGTCTCCCACGAGTGGGTACTACTCAAGGATTTGCGCCTAATTTCCGTGACTGCTCGGTCGCATCGATCCGGCAGCTCGCGGAAGCGTCCAAGACCTGCGGAGTTGAAAACGAGGCTGTCGAGACGAAAATAAGGCTGTATAGAAAAAAACGCAAAATGCGTGAAAAGAAGAATGGAAGGTTGGCGCACGACAATATAAGACGATGAATACGGAATATAAGCATTTCTTTCTAGAAATGCTTATATTTTTATGAAAAATGAAAGAAATGAACAAACCCATAGCTGAAATAAATAAACTTTTTTTTTAATTTTTGAACAATTTTTTTTAATACTTTATTTTTAATTAAGCAAGTCTTTTTTTTTCAAATCAGGCAAGTTTTTTGTAGCGACGTTGTGTTTACGGCGGTTGAATAGAGGGTCGTCAATCTCCGCCGTATGCCCTGGGCCTCCGAGTCGTCCAGGGTTGCGCGACAGATATTCTGTGCCAACCTCTCGCAGAGAATTCTTCCAATCCACTTGTGTGGTCGGAGACAGTACGCCGCATTCCTTTCGTAGATTCTTTCCTGTCGCCATATCCTGTGACCACAGGTAGATCATCTTCAGTATGGTCGCTATCTCCAGATTTGACCGCGAAGAAAATGTCCCCGATCGCAAAGACACCCCAAGCCCTGCATTCCTGGATGGGGCATCTCCATGCATATTTATCCGCTATTGTTTTTCTTGCCGTAAACCGTCAAAGTCGTGCGCATCGCATACACCGCATTCTGGTTGGCAGTAGAGATTTCTGATGGCAGAAATTCATAACTAGCTCCAGAGATTCCAGGCTCTGACACAATTGCTGAAGATTCATTTTATGTTAGTTTGGCTTAGCGTCTCCCTCCAATTTTTATCGGCTGCTTGCTATAAACTGCCTTGCAGCATCCCAGTTTTGTTTACAGCCTCGTTTCCGACTCGGCAGGTCTCGCACGTTTCCGCGAGCTGCCCGATCGCTGCGCCGAGCACTCACGGAAATTAGGCACACATCCTGGAGTAGTACCCACGAGTGCATACTTTTTCACAAGTTTTGAAAACGTTTGCAACGATCATCTGATAAGCATTCAACTATCAACCTCACTCTGGAGGGTTTTTTTGCTAACGTGTTAGTAAGCACTGAGTTAACACATCAGAAGTTGGTATTCAGGTATAAGTATTTGAGACAGATTTCTTCTATTTAGACTGTCATCTAACTCCGCGAGGTTTATGTGCCGTGTGTCGGATTCTGACCGCATCCAAAAGTTATCTTCAATTGCATTCATATGTGATTGAAGCAGGACGCTTGTGGTCAAAGAACTTGCGTCAACCCACACATCAAGCTCATCATCATTGACGCACTATTTACCTTTCCATGAGTCTATTAACAGTGTCAATAAGAATAGGTCTTAATGGGGCATCCTCAGTTTGATAGTGGTATCCTTCTGTTTACGCGCTTGGCCTTTGCTTGATTATACTATTCGCTACTCTCAGCCAAGAGAACACTGGGACATGTCCAACAAGCTGCCCACAATGAGAGAGAGAGAGAGAGAGAGTGAGAGAGAGAGAGAGAGAGAGAAAGAGAGCACGTTGCTTTTCTGGTAATAGTGCCTAAGACGTTCGACACCTGGTTCGGACGTTTCCAAAACAGTTCGGTCACTCCGGCGTTTTGCTGGCCAGTCCAAAGAGCGACAAATGTTCAATAATACTGGTTGCTGACGTGACACTTTCATCCACAAACACATCATCGATGTCAGTCGAGGTCGTCTTCATGATGTTTCTTCTAAGTAAGACTACGTTCAAAATGAACCTCATTATTTGCGGAGAAACATTCAGCCAAAATGTCAACCTCGTTAAACTTGATGTTTAGCCCCAGATACTCGATTATAGTGCGATTGGATTTATTCTGCTGGACAACAGTTATCAGCGGCCGAAGGCTGCTTAGAGGTTTCAGCTTCTGATAGTCATAGGAAGCAATCCGGCTTCACCTGATCCATCGCTGTACTTTTTTATGAAATAGTTTCCTTACTGTGGTCGGCATTGAATACACAGTGACACAGTTTTTCAGCTTCTCACGAGTCTTGCCTTCCGCATGTTTCTACGTCGCAATATATTCATTTCGTTGTTGGTTAAACTCCGATCGAAAATCGGGTTCTTATATGGTAATAGCTGGCTCATAAAGAAATTGGACCTCCCAAGATGGATACTCCGTCTCGAGATATAATAGCGTTTCTCCACATGAAAAGGTCGAACCTAAGCGGGTCCTTTACCATTAGCAGGACCTAATTACAACTGCAGTCGGAGGCTGGCTAACCCAACTCACCATGTCTCCGTTCTTTTGCTAATAGTAACAACGGCTGCCGTTATTAATGCGAGTCCTGGTGGCTTATCTTTCAATATAGATCTCACTCAAGCCAGACGCTGAGAAATGCTTATTTCCTCCATAAAGGAAAAAGCTCGTATGCGCTGTTGGACATGGTCAGGCAATCACCAAAGCGGACATTGAGTAAGGTTGTGCTGTAGAAATATAATTTTGACGGCATGAACTTTAAGAAATATATTTTAAATTCTTTTTCCAGGACATCTTTCTTAAGCGTTTTACACTGAAAAGTATACTTCTACTAGACGTACTCAATATGTTGCTGTTTTGTTAACGTTTCGTCATCCTATATATTAAAGCGTGTGTATTTAGAATATATATATATATATATATATGGTGAGTCAATGAAAAATAATTAGACCTGCAAATGGAAGCAGATCAATATCTTCAGTTGTTCAGAACAAGAAGTATTTAGTAAATAAAAATATTTCTTCTTCTTCTCTTTCAATTTCATTCCTTAAGCCAGCCTTTACAATAATTAAAATCTTATCATCAGAGGAAGTAGTGGTTGATATGTTGATAGATAAGAAACAGTCAAATATTCAAAATTTGAAAAAAGTTGTTTTTTTAAGTTTTAAAAGTTAAAACGGGTGTGTTTCAATGTAAATGAAAGTCACCAAGCACGGAAATCCAAGTGGTATGGGGTTTAAATGTAATTGGTAAATCCAGGAGAATCTGTATGAAAATCCAACGACGACGATTCCACTCAAGTCCTTAGTCCTTAGAGGGGGGAATCAGACAAAATTAGCCATGTTAAGAAAACGCATTTCTTTCTGTTTTCAAATAAACAGATCCAAAGCCAAAAGTAACGAACCACTTCTCAATAAAAAATGGTAAGCCGAATTTTTTTAAAGTGTGAAATTTATTTTGAATTGTGGGATATGTAGAAGAAGGAAGGAGAAAGAAACAAGTGGGGGTGCTGGTTTGGTAACGAAGAAAAAGAAAAAAAAAGGATGAAGAGACAAAAAGGAAAAAGACAAAAGAAAACACAGAAGAAAAGAAGAGAAAAAAAAGGAAAAAAGGGGGGAAAAAAGTTAAAGAAAAACCAAAAAGAGAGCGAGAAGGGGAGGGGGCAATCCTACGAGTGGAGGATGGGGTTAATGATATTTAGGCAAAGGAGGGAAGATAGAAAATAAAATCTAGGGTGGCCGAATCAATAAATGTGTTAGCTTATGGTTAGCACTGAGAAATTAAGTTCCCGTGGGGTTTAAAGTTTAGATTAAATGCAGATAAGCGTCAAAGGTTATAATTCGAGGAAGATTTTGCTAATATGATTAGACTGATGGCGGGGCAGAAGGAACATGGCTGTAGTGATGATATGGTTAGATAAAAAACTAAAAAAACTTGGGGCGGAAAGGGGCCGGAGGGTTTAAGGCGGTATATAAAGAAATAGAAAATTGAAGAAACTGGTGTCGCTAGTTAGGTTAATCAAACAAACGAAAAAAGGAAAAGTATTTTTCCATAATGGCTTTAAAAAGCCTAAAAGATTCAATAGATATCTTCGTAGGAAAAAAATTGTTCTGAAGGATTTTGAACTAATTGTCATACTATAAAATATATTGACAGTGTAGGTTGTCAAAATATGGAAAAGAAGGGACGGTTGTTTAAGCAGATAAAGAGTGATAAATAGTGAATAAGCAATAGAAAGTGAGAAATAGAAAATAGAAAAATAGGAAAAGGAAAATATAAAATATAATTTAAAAAATGAAAATAAATAGGTATATAGATGCATATTTTTGCTCTATCCAGTATATTGAGCTTTCCTCACCTTAGAATAGGTCTTATTCTCTAAAAGTTACCTTTTAGTTATAAACCTTCATATATATATATATATATATATATATATATATATATATATATATATATATATATATATGACAGGACTTTATTTTTTGTTTTTATGCATTTGTAAAATGTTTTTGATGGTGAGTGAGGTAGCTTGGATAATTCTAAAACTATGTTGGGAAAGCAAAGAAAAGAGATGTGTGTTGCGAGAGTTAGTAGGAAGGAAAACATTTCTTAATATGGGTTGTGTAGTATTAGGAGATGTATTAGCATTTTTGATCTTTTTTAGATGTATTTGAAACGCTTTCTTTTTAGCGGAAAGAATGACATGTTTGGGATATTTTAAAGTAGAGAGAGAGGAGTCTATTTCATTATACTCCTGAGAGAGATGTTCAGGGCTGCAAATACGCAGAGCCCTGAGATAAAAAACGATTATCATGCTATTTTTCATATAGTTATTATGATGTGAATAATAATGTAAGTAATCATTTTTGTTGGTTGGTTTGCGATGGACTTGAAATGAAAGGCTGTTATTGTTTTTGAGGATGAGAATGTCAAGGAAAGCTAAAGAATTGTTTTGTTCACTTTCGAAAGGTTCAACTTTGTTGAGTGCTTGTGCTAATGTTTCTATTTTCTGACAATCAGGTAGAAAGATTAAAATATCGTCAATATATCTGAAATAGGTAGCATTTTTAGGGATACGGTAAGAAAAAGGACCGATTTCGAGGAATTCTAAAAACAGGCACGCTAATACGGGACTAAGGGGGTTCTCTTTAGGTAAGCCGAATTTATGTCTATAATAGGCATTGCTGTATTTAAAGAAAGTAAGAGAAGTTATGTTCCTAATGATATCTCTAATGCTTTTGATTGGGAGAGAACAAAAGAAATGTATTTTGTTTAAGTCTTTGGAAAGTAGGTTGATGCATTTTCTTACGGGTATATTTGTGTATAAGGTTGTAATATCAATGCTGTTCATAGTATGATTATGTAAAGTAATATCTTGTAATTTTTTGAGGAGATGACCTGAATTCGTTATGTGTGCATTACTGATAGTACCTAGTAGTGGTGATAGGATTTTTGCCAATGATTTAGCGATATTGTGGGAGACACTTCGAATACTGGAAATGATAGGACGTAGGGGCATGTTATGTTTGTGGGTTTTAGGAAGACCGTATAGTGTTGGTATGGTAGAGTGGTATGAAATAAGGGAAGTCCATTCTTTGGCTTGATTAGTAGAGATTTTGAAAAAATTGATATAAATAGTATTCATGCTCGCTGCTTTTAGTGTAAATATCACTTAATTTCTCCGTTATCACGTGACATTATCTCGTGGCTTCATCGACTTAGTGTACGCTTACAGATTCAACGTGTCTTTTTGAACCGGGTTCGCGTCCTGTGATTGTCAGTAATTGTTATTTCTTTGTGCTAATGAGAGCCGTAAACTCGAAACGACGTAAAAACGTAGTAAAATATTAAACAAATAATTTAATATGATTAGAATCCCCTTTAAAGTAAAATTAAAAGTAAGCACTATCAAAAAGCAATAAGTGTAGACATTCACCTGAATACTCCGAATCAGTCGTTGAGTACTATCAAATATCTTGGTATTCATACTCGCCGCTTGCATTCCAAATATCACTTACTTTATCTGTTATCACATGACAATCTCTCGTGGCATCATTTACTAAGTGAACGCTTAGAAATTCAAGGTGTTTCTGTGAACCAGGTACGCGCACTGTGACCGTATGAGATTGTTTTGTTCCTGCGCTGTTTAGAGCCGTAAGCTCAAAACGACGCCGTAAGTAGGTAAAATATAAAATAATAATAATAATAATAATAATAATAATAATATATATATATATATATATATATATATATATATATATATATATATATATATATATAACTGACTATACATGTTAGATAGTAAAGGGAAGTTGAGAGATAAAAAATACTATGATTGATCGAAGAAGTTGATGTGAATTTAGATGAAGTGGGCTATTGAAATATCAGTTTAGTTAGTTTTTTACGATCAACATTCTCTGCAAGTGTAAAGTTTAATATATTTAAACTGAACAATGAAATAGACAGTGTCAATGGGAAATAATGTAGCTATCAATTGCTAGACAGAAGAAATGTCTTTTCACCAAAAGAAGATATTTCCATGTCATGGCATTTATATCCTGATCATTAAACATGTAACTTTCTATACCATAACGTTCATTTCACCCATGTACCGTTTAATCCATCTATTATTAAGGAGTTTCCATCGTCTTATAATTATTTGATTCGAAGGTCTCACGGTTTTATTTTGCCAGGCGTGAAGAAAACAAAGTCGGAAAATGTAAGCATATTTCTTATAGACGACTGGGTTAAAAAAATGGAAGATTGGGAAAATTCCATAGAAGCAGCTAAACATCGTTTCATATCTAAACTCACTAATTGATATGTTTCTGTTTTTTTATGGGAATTAAAAAAAATTAACTATGATAAAGTGATGTTTGTTTGAAAGAGAGAAGAGATTTTCGTATGAAAAGTAAAAAAAGCAAATATGTTCTGTTACATAATCTGTATATTTTCAAGTAATAATTAAACAATTATTTCACTAAACTCTACAATTCTTTTAACATGTACCTCACTTCTGGAGAAGGATATATTATTCTGAAACTTTCAGAAAAAAGTTAATTCGACATACTTCTTACTTGTAGTCAGAAATAAACCATATTACTGTTCCTATATGAATAGTATTTGTAGTTGTATATGTTTAATCATTACTATCCATAATATCATGTTTTTTTACACCTGTATTATTATAAATTTACCTGTTAAATACATCGAAAAATACCACAGAAAAGTGTCCATCATTTTTTATTTTTATTTTTAACATAGTTCACCACAAACAAGGCAAGCCACTACTGTAGACGTAAGGGGCTACTGAGAAAAGAAAAGAAGGGGGGTCAACCTAACTTGGGATCTGCGCAGCGAGATGTCTGTTTACACTAGTTTTAAATTTCGGCATGTCTGTTCTGTCGGGGAAACAGGGGGCAGAGAGAGAGTTCAAGAGGCCAGCAGTATGGGGAAAGAAGCTATTTTAATAGAAGGCTCTCCGACATCTGGGGACCTCCACAGTGAATGAATAAGATTTAGTTGATTGTCGAGTTAGTCTAGGGCATTTACGTCGAGGGGGCACCAGAGTAGCCAATTTATCGGAGCATAATCCATTGAAGTATTTGTAAAACAAACACAAGGATGCCACATTACGGCGATGGGACAGAGGCTGAAGCTTGGTTGACAGTGAGGGCCAAATTAAGTTGGCGATTCTGTTTTGGACCTTGTCAAGGAGGGAGAGACTAGTAGATGATGCACCAGCCCAGATGTGACAACAATACTCCATGCATGGGCGAATGGTGGCTTTGTAGAGATACAGGATAATGTCAGGTGTGAGGAGTTTACTAGCACGGTAAAAGAAAGCCAACCTTCTTTGTGGCAGCTTTGGCAACGTCTTCAATGTATTGGTTCCAATTCATGTTACATGTGAAGGTTAGGCCGAGGAGTTTGAATGATGAACTCTCAGATAGGGTGTTATTTGCCATGACAATCGGTGGTTGAATAGGTTTCTTGTAGTTATTGAAGTAAAGGAGCTTTGTCTTTGCGGCATTAAAAGTTACCAACCATTTATGACCCCAATCCACTACAGCATGGAGGATATTTTCTAAAGATTCAGCCATTGCCTTGTATATGATCGCGTCTGTTTTACCAACATGGCGAGAGTAAAGTGTGGTGTCGTCAGCAAATAAACCAATCTCAGACTCTACGTCATCAGGGAGATCGTTTATGAAGATCAGGAACAGTAAAGGTCCAAGGATAGATCCCTGGGGTACACCAGCATTTATGTCATGTTGCTTAGATGAACGGCCATCGACGACAACCTGGATTTTTCTTTTGTCTAGGACGGATCTAATTATATTTAGTAATTGCCCAGTAATACCGTATGAGCGTATTTTCAGGAGAAGCCCTTTATGCGATACCTTGTCAAAGGCCTCGGATATGTCAAGCGCTACTGCCCTAGCTTCACCTGCTTTGTCGAGTGTATGATACATACGTTCCGAGATGACCGTTAGGATGTCCGCAGTAGATTGTGCTTGTCTAAATCCATACTGGCGGTCAGAAAGAAGTTTAGCACTAACTAAATGCCGTACTATCGCCAGATTGATTAAGGATTCAAAGATTTTAGCAAAGATCGGCAGCAGACTGATTGGCCGATAGTTGTGAGGATCGGTTCTATTCCCAGAACTCTTGTAGACTGGTACCACAGAGGCTATGTTCCAGCTATCGGGGAAGCAAGATTCAGCTAGACATTTATTGTAGAATTTGGAGAGGACAGAGGTCAGTTCAGCAGAGCATTTCTTCATTACTATTACAGGTATAAGATCAGGCTTTGGAGGGGTCAAGGTTTTTATGATGTCTCTTACCTGGGATGGGGCGATGACCAGGTTATCAAGTGTGGATTCGGTCAGCAAAGGAAATTTGGGGAGGCGGTGGTTATCTGAGTCCAAAGTAGAGTTAGAAGCGAAGCGTTGGGCAAGTAGTTCAGCCTTATCAGTGTCCGTGCAAACGACATCATTGTAGTTTGATAGTGGGGGAATCGTTAATTGACCATTATTCACTACACTATTGTAGATTTTCCAGAAATCACGAGTACCTAGTTTCTGTGACTGGATGCGTTTTTTTGTTAACTCATTATACTTTCTCTTTGCTTCACCTATCACGGCCTTGAAATTATTTCTTGACTCTATGAATTGATGTCTATTAGTAGCTAACTTATGGCGGCCGAATATACGGAATGCTTTTTGTCTCTCAGAAATGGCAGCTGCACATTCCGAGGTGAACCATTGAGGAGAGTGAGCCTTGCTAAAGAATGTTCGCATGGGGACATAGGCTTCAATGCCAGTTAGTTTGTTTGCACACTGGTTGGCAGGGAGTGAGAAGGTTTCCCTCCATGGGGCGTCGCTAATGTGATCTCTGATTTACTCAAAATCAGCCTGCTCGTAGTATCAGCCTGCTAGTAATATCCCGTTGTTTTGAGCAACGGTTCATCAGCTTTTGGACGACTTTTTAGGGTGATATGCACTATTAGCACAATGTGATCAGCATTTCCAAGTGGGCTATGAGCTTTCGCTACACAAGCCTCGGGCATTGAGGTCAAGCAAAGGTCTAGAAGTGAGGCTTGTTGGTCTACTCGATCGGGGATGCGGGTCGGAAAATCGACAGTCTAAAAGAGGGAGTGAGCTAAGGAGAAATTATACGTAGAGTTGCCGGCTGCGTCAGTGATGCTGGAGAATCCCAACCAGTCACGGTGGTGGGCATTAAAATCCCCAAATACATGTATCTGGGCATTCGAGTCAATTAAGAGTGCTCTATCTATGCTTACAGAGACAGAGTTTAGCAGAGTACAGTCCTTAACCATTAATTCATAATTTAAAGCCTATGATTCTCCACAAATTATGCTATTGTCTAACATTCCTCCTTTTGTCTTTGATACCCTCTAAAAGTGAATACGTTCCACTTGAAAATAGAATATATAATATATTCGTATGTACACAAGTATGGATAATACTAATTATTCGCTTGTCGATCAAATCGATAATCTACATCAAATCAATGACTAGATCGTCTTTTCTGGTAATATAGATACATCGATTCCTAATAAATACTATTTTCAGAAAAGATTAACTAATTAATAATGTATTATAAATGAATCAAATACTGATGGAATATTGTTAAATAGAACACACCGAAATGTACAAATTATATATTCACAGTAGTTTTTCGCGAAAATTATACAACTAGCAATATGTAAAATTCGTTGAAATACTCGCTTTCATACTTGCTTCATCGTTATTAATTTAAAGGCGAGGTATAACACCTGATCACATGCCAAGTAAAAGCATCAGTGGCACTCAGTAATATGATCAGAAAGGGATATGTTCCTATTTAGTCTATATTTCTGGTTTCCTGTCTGACTTAAGAGGGGATCAAGAGATATCGAGCGCGGATAAGACTTTAACCCTTTTTGGAAACAACCCCAGAACTTACCGATTCTATCTGTTTCTTTTATACATATATATTCTGACTTGTTAATTGACTTATGAATGTGTTATTCAGTTGATATTAACTATCTCGTAGTTACGCGTGTAAAGTATCATTTGGGTTTTAGTACTGAAATAGAGAGAACATCAAGGACTTGCCTCTTGGCCTTTTGGCTAAGATCAAAGTGTAGTATCTGTTCCGATGGATACTGCACCCTATAGACCGGTATTGTCTTGGCCTTCGGGGCTTGATTTACGCCGGTCTATGGGATTGTCCTGTGCAGTTCTAGGAGGTCCACCCTCCCAGGCTTTGCCTCACCTCTTTGGGGAGGAGTAAGTTAATTGCTTACTGCTTGAGGCGCCCCTACCGATGAATGCTGACGGGGCTGCCCAGGCAATTTTTGATGGTCAGAGTGCTCACCTCTCGGGCGCTGGCTTTTCAACCCCCACTTTCCGACCCGACCTTGGGTCACATCTTACTTGTGGGAGTAGGATAAAACTGGCCTTGTGCCTAACTCCTGGAGAGGAGTAAATAATACATCAAGGACTACAACATAAACTACACCAAATAAGAAACTCATATGTAAATTAATAAATATTTATCTTGACTTGTTATATTAATAGTGTATTTAATTTGTTCTTAACTATTTTAAATTGATTTTTTTATGAGACGTGATTCAACGGTTTACAAGCTAATCACACCATTTTCTTACTCTTGTATATGCGCTAGACTGGCTCGAGGTCAGCGTTTCTCTGAAACACGCACAGCATTAAACTCAATATGAACGCTTATATAAGTTATTTGTATTGAACAATTTGAAGAAGAGTTTTGTTATTGTTTTCAATTTCAATAGTTTTAAGGCTTATTAATTACTATTGGGTAGCATTTAAACTTATACGTTTGAATGAGATAGTTTTACAGGTTCCTAAACACATGATCATGTTTGACGATAAGTTATACACCTCGGAATACGTTGAAACCACGTACCTGAACACTATAACAGAAGAAAATATCAAAATATTACATGTTACATTATGTCGTGTTGCAGTTTTGAATGATTGTGTATAACGTTATGCAACTTGTAAGGCGTGAGGTGTGTATAAACAGACGAAGTATGTTGTGTACATAAATGCGTTCTTAGTTCCTCTGTGTCCTGTGTAAAGCGTACGCACACGAACGCTTTATTCTATGTTTTATTTAAAATTTCAATTTCTTAAAGCGAAGATAATACCCAGTATATTGTATAAGGATTTTTTCTTTTATTTTTGACTTAATATATTAACACTTAGCGAATGTCTTTAACCTCTTTCTGTTCGCCATCCAACCGTTATTTCGAATATAAATATTTGTTTTATTTTTATGACTAAAGATACAAACAACGTAACTAAATAATCAACATAATATATTCGTACTGAAAATGTGTTCATAAATATTAATATCGCAGACTTATGAATAGTATTAAGATAATGCAATAATGAATCGACATAATATTAGCGATGCGAAGTGTCAGCAAAATACAATTTATCCTGAAACATGTAAACTGAAAAATTGAATTTACTATCTTAAATTCATAAGAAGACAAATCTAATTAATCGAATTTCTTGATCGATTTCTAACTTTGGAATTTTAAAATATTAGTTGTATTGCATGTGCGAATATCTTGTTCACATTGTGCAACTGGTGCCATATAACGCAGTACTGCCTGTTTCATTATCAGATCATTGCCGAATAAATTGATGAGTGTGGTGGTTATGTACCCATCAGGAATAACAATAAAACGTCTATAATGGCGCATAAACTCTCTTATCAGGGCAACAACCATAAAGTGATTATACGATTGGGAAGCACAGGATCACCTATACATCCTGCTAAGTAATTTAGCTCCATAATGCCCGTTCTTGCAGATCAGTCGTGGCATACAGAGACTAAAGGTCAATGCTGAAATCACACGTTTTTGCAATTACATGCTTGCACATTTATTGGAGGATTAATCACTCAGAATTATAACAGAGATTTTATTTATTATACGTAGACAATCTGCTTCATCTTGTAGCAAGCGTTTAGTGGATATTGCGCTGCATGAAACTTCTGAATACACCCCAGTACAAACAGGTTAAAAGTTAATCCAAAAAATAAGGTTAAATATCGAAAGCAGCGAAGACGATCCCCATCTTGAAGGAAAAACAGAACCTGTTTTTGTCAGATTCCAGTCTGAAAAGTATCATCAGGAATACCTTTCAGATGTCCGGCAACAGTACACAGTTGTTAGCTCTGAAGGTCATTAGTACATTCAACATGTTTCATGTGAGGTTGACTCCTGGGTAAGCAGCCTCGTTCAGGGGCATCCCGTTACCGGTTTTCAAACTGCAGTTGAACACGGGTCTGATCTTGTTAGTAGTCGTCGAATCAGACTTCAACAAATGGCGATGAGGTATCCACGCACAATCATCAAATTCGTAAGGGGGCACGATGATCTCAATTATTCCATCTTGCTTCTGCTGTTGGAATACTCCCTAGTATTCCTGATGAAACCTTTTATTTATTAGGTCTGTAGTTACTTGGTCCAAGATAAGCAAGGGAACATGATGATTTGGCGGGACTTGGGCCAACTTGTCAGTATGTCAGGGGAGCTTCACGTAGTATGTTCCATCCCTCAACTTAATAGGCCTCTGCTAATCTGCTGTTGACTGTAGTCAGAGATGGTATCCTTGTCAGATATCCCCAGAAACTCCATACTGAACATCCATTCTAACCCCCTCTGCACTTCACGGTTCGGAAAAACTCCACCAAGGGGTCAAGATAAGTTGGTTGGTGATTCAGCACGAAACACAAGTGAGAGCCAGTTACTTTGGGAGTCTGCTTCATTACATAATTAAATGAGAGGTGGACTACCTCATGAGTGGTTTGGTGCTCAGTGAGGAATTATTCTTTCAGACAGGGAACCAGTTGGAAGAGGTCCAATCTGATGATACCGCTAATTGGTATAAAATCGGAACCAGCCTCAAAGTGGCCAGCCAGGGAAAACTCATCTTTCTTTCAAAGCGCTCAACAAGAGTTCCAAATTGGCTAGTCGGGCAGATAAGTCCATCACAGGATAATTCAAGGTGTTCCCGAAACCGAAATAACTTCCCAGTAACCCCTCTTTAAATCTCTGATCACACTCACCAACAAGGGTGAACAATCTATGCTGGCAATCAACGCCAATGGATTCAAGTGAACCCAAGACATGCACCATTTAAGCAGACAAATACGACCGCCAACTGCCTTTTTCCTCTGATGGACGTCACAGATAAAATGGGAGAAAGCTGGGGAAATATACAGGAGAGGTCCGGAGGTTAGTGTTTATGCGAAAGAAAGAGGTAGTCCGAGCCCTACGCGCAGATCCCTGAGTAGAACTTCGGCCAGCGTAGACTGTTGTACTGGTAGATGCGCCACCCTTGACGAGCTGTCTTTGTATAACTTCCCCTGTAAATTCAAAAATAGAGGACAATGATGGCGATCGCTTCCCCGTCAGTCCAATTATCTTCCCTCTTAGTTTAGGGAACTTTTGGAACAGGATATTGGCCATAAAGCCCTACTAGACTCATCCACTGAGAAGTCACATAAATAGAAGCTTCCCAGCTATTCCAGCAGAGAGGCAGTCCTGGGAACAAACTCGCCAAGATCCGCTTAGTCAGGGTCCTTCCCAGGAATATATTCCAGTATATCCTGAAATATCTGATCTATGATATCGTAAACATACAAGTACTCCTATTTCAAAAATGACAGATCGCGCTGGTAGTTCCTGTCCGTGTAGCTCAGGTGGTTAATAAGCTGCTGTGCTCTTTCGGAAGGAAGCACCTTAAGAAATTTAGACGCTCGGCGTAACTGGGCATACAAACCACACACTTTTGGGATCTTGATAAGAATTTTTGGAAACTCATGTGGTCGGTGTTCATCTCAAACGCACTGAATGTTGGTCATTATTTTCTTTAGAGCCGAGCCGACTTTTATAAGGAAATACGCGTAATATATTTTTGAAGTTGTGTAAATACAGGATATTGGGGTTGATGAGTTATATCATATGAGTGACGCATGTTGTTCTCTAGATAATTACACACCATAAGCAATATATATATATATATATATATATATATATATATATATATATATTTATATACTTGATTATAAGACAGAGGATATAGTTGTAGTTAGATCAGTTGCTGGCTTGATGTTAAAGATAATAAGTGTACTGTGTGGTCCGGTGATTTAAGTTACTTACACACTCTCTGGGGATGGGTCAGCGAGAACAACATCTATCTATAGAAATAGAGATAAATTACCGAAGTCCATCGTACGTAAAATGTTGTCGTTATCTCCTTCTTCATGAATATCAATTGGTCTCGTAAACAATATCAAATAAACATCTTCATTCCTGAAACAGGAAAAACGGAATATATTAAATAAAATACATTAAGACTATATAATTATTGTTCTTGGATGTTGCATTTCGTTATTTATTTTAAAATAAGGCAATTTTATTTGGGTAAATTTACATGAGAGTCCTGAAAATCAGGATAGTGATAGTCTTTCGTATGTTTTAAATATTTTATTGTGTGGCTGTCTGTTTCATGAATAAAAGATTCGTGAGTTCTTTCCGTAAGCGCGAAAACGTACGAATGCATTTTGCTCAAAGTCGGTTGGTTAATGTTTTTTGGTGGTTTTGAATGTTGATTCTTTTTATTCTGATTTTATTTTGGTCGTCCTCTCCAAGATGTGAAAGAGAATATGGAGATGATGCGCTTCAGAAGTGTGTTAGATTCTCCTTTATTCTCTGCTAGTGCAGTGCTGACGATTGAAGATTTCGATGCATACGCTGAGGAATCGTCTTCTTCCAAAGATTCCTGAAAGATACAAAAGAAGAAATAGTCTTTTAGAAATTCTATAAATATACAGATAACCTTTCAGTCGTGTTGTTTGTTTGTACTGAGGAATTAAAATACATATAGTAAATACAAACACACACACACACACACATATATATATATATATATATATATATATAATATTTAAATGTTGAATTAAATAAAGAATAATTGAATTATCGTTTAATTATAATCTATTGTGATAATATAAAGCTCAATATATTGAATAGAGCAATCAATTCTAGAGATGAAAGATGAGAATGATAAATTGTAAATATACAATATTTATTAGAAAATAAGAAATTCAAAGCAATCTCCTTGCTTTGAACTTCTGATGTTCTAATAAATATTGTATCTTTAGAATTTTTTTATCTTCATCTTTATATATATATATATATATATATATATATATATATATATATATATATATATATATATATATATATATATATATATATATATATATACTGAAGATTCTGTAAGAATGAAACATAAATATATGTTGATAAAAATTTAAAATATTTATTATTAAATACTTGTTTAATAACCATTTTTTACGGCTGGGTCCATTAACATATGCCCTTGAATAAATGCTAAAATGCGTGGCCTGTGTAATGTCATTTGTTGAAGCTACGTTGCATGCTTACTATACGTTCGATATGTAATGGACTATGACGGCCACAACGGTAAGGATGTTTCGATTTGAGTTAAATATGACTCATTTCCGGTGTTCAAATGATTCGATCGGCGGGACAGTTATATCCACACTCAAGGTGTCTTTAAGGATGAAACATATATATCTGTAGATAATAATTGTTTGATAGTCCCCTTTACGACTGGCTATTTAAGTTAAGTAATAATATGCTTCTGAATTAAACGTAAAATGCGAGTTCCGTCGAATTAGATTTGTTAAACACTATACGACAGGCTTACTATATGTTCTTCTTATAAAATATAATAAACATTATTTCTCTTAAATGTGCATAGCTGTAATGACAGCAACAATTGTTGAGATGTTTCGATTTGGGTGACATATGTCTCGGGCCACGGGTTCGAATCGTGCCACGAGCGAGACAGTTATCTTAATACTGAAGATTCTGTAAAAATGAAGCATATATGGTTGTAGATAATAATTTAAAATAGTTATTATTAAATGCTTGTATATATATATATATATATATATATATATATATATATATATATATATATATGTGTGTGTGTGTGTGTGTGTGTGTGTACTATAATCTAATTAAGAATCATATAAAGGAGTCCATGCGTATTACGACACAATAGGATATATATATTAAGAAAAGTATTTTTATCAAAATATACAATGTATTATATCATGTTTTACTATATATGTTGTTTAAATTGTATATCTCAGTGTCCGTATATCGTTTTATTGAATCACATTTAAACAAACTACTCATCTTGTGCAAGTTTTCTGTTTCAGAATAAATTCGAGATTTTCGGATGAAATAACAACGTGGCGAAGACAGTAATAAAAATAGTCTCATGTTCGTTTTCATCTATGTGTTTTTGTCGGGCACATAGTAAATGTTCATGTATTTTTCTCAAAACGACAGGGAGCTAATATATAAAAAAATCGGTATGCTATCTGTTTTCAAACTAATTAACGGCCGACATTTTAGAAATAAAAGGTTTATCTGGTTAAACTCTATAAGAAAATGTTATTCTACAAATGTGTATCCTTAAATATTGTTAGATTAATAAATTATGAGCAAATTTCCATTAGCTACATTGAACGCCATCTAAAAAACCATCAACCTTTTCCACTTGTTGGATTTTGATCAACTTGTTATATATGAGCGATTACATGAAATATAATTAGAAAATCATGGAAACCGCAGCTATGGAAATACATTCAATAGTTTTCGACAATTTAAATGATCAGGCATTTTACAGAAGATTATGAGAATTATCAGCCTGCGGCATAAAGTCTAAGTGTAAATGCTAATAGAATCGGCATGATAACACAATTGATAACTGCCGTCTATAATTTCAAAGAAGTTAAGCTTCTCATATTCATGGATGATATGGTAGTACCTGATCGATATATATATATATATATATATATATATATATATATATATATATGTATATATATATATATATGTATATATATGTATATGTATATATATGTATATATGTGCATGTGTGCGTGTGTATTACTATCAGTTTCATCTCTTTACTATTTCTTTATTTTGTGGATCCTTTTCTTTACTATATTTAACAGATTCACACAGACATTAACATTTTTATACCATCGACCTTCCATATTGTATAGACGTTCATAGAATTTGAAATTGTTAATTAAACTTCGCTCCCAGCCAATTATATGTCGATTATTTTACTTGAATAGTTATTTATTCCTTTAAGACCTGGAAAGGAAAAGGAAATAATTATGTGTTCACAGACAACACCTATCAATTGAGATTGATTCTTAAATGTACAATTTTATGGCTCAATTATATTTGTTCACACGTTTTTTGTAAATATTTTTGAAGTCATTAAGTGCAGCATTATAGGAAAAGTGTTATCATCCAAAATTGATCGATGAATGTAGCATGCTAAAGCATAAGTATAACAATCAATAAATCAATCATTTCCCATCAATTTGCTCTCTCTCTCTCTCTCAATATATATATATATATATATATATATATATATATATATATATATGTATATACATATACATATATATATATATTTATATATATAAATATTTATATATATATTTTGTGGATGATTTTATTCAATTACTTGCGACAAAACATATTCTGTTTCGTTAACACTTGCAAAAAGCGTCAACATCGTCAGGTGACAAAAGGTTTGATTCCATTGGTAACAAGTTAATTATATATATATATATATATATATATATATATATATATATATATATATATATATATATGTATGTATCGTATGTATGTGTCGTATATATATATATATATATATATATATATATAAATATATATATATAGATAGGTATATATATACATACATTATTAAAATGGTCTTATACATGACACACAAAAGTGTATATCGTATATATATATATATATATATATATATATATATATATATATATATATGCATACATAGTATTTTTAATTTTTGACGCGTTCGGAATCTTATTACCCATGCGTTCATTTAAAAAAACAGTTACCGCACTTTTAGACGGATCTCCACGTAAAAAACCCACCAGATAAATTATCTGCCTACAGATTATTAAATGAATCAATCGAAAGTGCTCAAACAAATGAAACATGAAATGCACGGTTTCTGATATATATATATATATATATATATATATATATATATATATATATATATATATATATATATATATATATATATATATATATATATATATATATATGAATGTGAAATAAATAAAGCAAGGGTCGGATGGCATCTATGTATGTATATATATATATGTGTATATATATGTATAGTGCTGTGTGTTTATTTGTGTCCATCGCAATTCGTGACATAAACAGTTATGACATTTACTTAAATGCTTACAAAAGCAGGGGGCTCATATGAAAGACACTAGTTAAGAAATCAGTAGGAGACCAGACGCTAGAATCGACTGTCGTAAAACAAAACTGTGTAATAAAATATAATTTTACGTTGAATAGATGGTAACATCATAGGAGTCATGAGAACATTCGAATTTAGTGAGAACATTAGTGGCTATAACTGAATCGAAGACGCATAGGTTCCACCCGTCTGATATTAGTACTTTATAACTTCCTTCCTTGACGCACCCGCAATAAAAACGATGTACAAGAATGCCTATATCTTCATTCTAGTTGTAAGATGACCCGATGAAGTTAGATTTGCTAAGGAGATCGCAACAAAGACATGTATGCACTGTGTGGCCAAATGTTTGTATGAATAAGGGAATTCATACTAAAATATTCTTCTACTAGATATTGAGCACTCTGGTCATAAATTGGATTTTATTGGATTAAAATCACGACAACAACACATAGGATTGCTATATATATATATATATATATATATATATATATATATATATATATAGCCACGCTTTATTTGTAGCAATGCATATGTATATATATATATATATATATACATTTTTACAAATGAAGTGTAGCTTGATTGAAATTATACAGAAATGTAACCCCAAATTATTAAATCAGAGCGAGCAAAACTTATTTTATCCCGTGTCTGTTCTATTTGTCCTTTGAACCCAAGCCAGTCATAAAAGAAGGAAATGTATTTTGTTAAACCGAAACCGTCTGACCTACCCCTATTCTTACACTTAAGAGAAGCAAACAGTGCGTCCTATAAGCGACACCCCGCCCCCGAATTGAACTTAAACAAGAGGAAATCAGAAGACACATCCGGTCGACAGTTGTCTCTTCAAACATTCACGAACATCCTCATACATAATTAAAGGTTAACGTATCGTCGTCTGTTAACTCTTATTTCCGTTTATCAACACCCTCTCTCTCATCCTTAACCCTTAGCTGAAGGCAAATCAAACGTCGCTCAAACATCGTGTGTCACACTTTAACATTCACAAACGCCTTGACCCCCAAATCAGTATAAGTACCGTCAAAGAAACATTTAGCACCCCTCCCCGCCCACGCGTCTCAGCAGAGAATATATATAAAAAGGGAGTTGGCGAATCATCGAGGGTTTTTTGTCAGCCGAACAAATAGAATTGTTGTGTTTCAGAGCTGTTAGTCACAACCAGCATATGCGCGGTGAGCTATAAAAATAATAAGAAAAAGACGATGAAAGAGAAGTAGAAAACGAAGCAGAGAAATAATCCGATTCAACCACCGGGAGGATTGCCCGGCATTCCCTCATATTCTGAAAGATAATTTGCCGAAAACTTAGGCTTTTCGAGACTGCGCCACCACATTTGCTATTGATTGTAAATATATCACACTACCTCCGAGATGTCGAATCCGTATCCTTTGTAAAGATTGAATAGCGGCCATTTGAGACGTCCATTATTACACCCGCATATATATGATTCCTAGACACTTATATTTTAATGTCTGCTCATGATTTTTCGCTCCAATAATCTCTGTAGATCTTTGATTAGTGTGACTTGGATAATTTAAATTGTCAACTCCCGTATGGAGTCTTGTAACAACCTTCTACATACTGTAAGTGTGTACTGATTTTTCTACCGTTATTTGTTCATAGATTTGGCTCGCCATTAGTTAACGTAAAACATTATCACTCTCCCCTCTCTATGTTTTTCTTGTTGTTTGTACGATATATGTAGATCCGTTCTCTTATTATTCTTTAGAAAATATTGTTGGAATCTTAACTTAGTGTCTGAGTCGTCTTTTACCTTCTCGTTATTCTTCCATGTTTGCTATGTGATAAATTGAATGTAATTTTTATACAAATCGGTCCACCCACAACACAGTGTCATCTTTTTACATAGGTAACACTTTAAAAAAGCACCGGTAAATTAAAGAATAAAAGAAGAGTATTCTTTTATTCTTACTCCATTCTATTTCTACATAACAATACAAAGAAATATTTTAAAACGCACACAGAGGCAAGCGTAATCATTTCTGACAATATGGCGACAATAGTAAATAGGTCGTAAGTTTTTTTGCCACGTTTTTGAAAGATCAATTAAGACTAATGAGTATTTACTCCGTCCAAATACGTATTCTTAATGCTTTTTTCTTTCATTACAGTAAAGACTAAAAAGAATATCAGGTTTCTTTCTTTTTCCAATCACCGCACATAATGACTTCTTCATCTTTTAACGATTTCAAAATATTGAACGGGGTACTTTGTGTCACTTAGAGTAAGCCTCTTACAAATAATCAATATATATATTTAGTACTCAAAAGTTCATTTAGACAATTGTAACAATCGGTCTAACTGGTGGGAGATAGTACTGTTTTTCATTTCTACAGATTTCGGCGAATTTATTTTCGTAAAACTAGCAATTATACTTATTTAGACGATTAAGTATGAACATTAAACATATTTCGTAGACTGAAATACCATTTATTTAAATACATTTACAATAAATCTTTAAAATCACACCGTCATTGTTTACCCTGGAAAAAATTTGAATCCACGTCAATTTAGCAATTCTTTTTTTTAATCCTATTTCAGGCACGAAAATTATTCAGAGGAAAGTAAATTTGGGCCTTATTTTCCATTTTTTTTCTTATCAGACAAAGCTGCCATCGCCATTTCCTGTGTTTAACTTTAATTTTCATGGTACAACACATACAGAAAATACTTTTCCACTGACCTGCATATTTTAGCACTTCTGAAAGTGTTTTAAGCTGTTTTTTATGTAAAAGTAACATTTCAGTCGAACATCTTAAATATAAAACCTATCATTTGCTATTGGTGTTTCATTAGTTAATTACAGTTAAACATGACTTATTGGTAGTTGTAAGTAATTTTAACTGTTATTAACGAATGAAACATCAATAGCAAGAGTTATGAATAGGGGAGTAAGAGTTATGAATGATAGAGCAAGTTTTATGAATTGAGAGGCAAGAGTTATGAATGGGGGAGCAAGTGCTTTGAATGGTGGAGCAAGGGTTATGAATTTGGGAGCAAGAGCTATGAATGGGGGAGCAAGAGTTATGAATTGGGGACAAAGACTTATAAATTGGAGAACAAGAGTTATGAATGGGGGAGCAAGAGTTATGAATGGTGGAGCAAGTGTTATGAATGGGGGAGCAAGAGTTATGAATTAGGGAGCAAGTGTTATGAATTGGGGAGCAAGAGTTATGAATGGGAGAGCAAGTGTTATAAATGGGGGAGCAATAGTTATGAATGGGGGAGCAAGATTTATGAATTGAGCAGCAAGAGTTATGAATTGGCGAGCAAGCGTTATGAATTATGGAGCAAGAGTTATGAATGAGGAAGCAATATTTATGAATGGGGGAGTAAGTGTTTTGAATGGGGGAGCAAGAGTTATGTATAGGGGAGCAACGGTTATGAATGGAGTAGCAAGCGTTATGAATTGGGAAGCAAGACTTATGAATTGCGGAGCAAGAGTTATGGATTGGGGAGCAAGAGTTATGAATTGTGGATCAAAGGTTATGAATTGGGAGGCAAGTGTTATGAATTGGGGAGCAAGAGTGATGAATGGGGGAGAAAGCGTTATGAATTGTGGAGCAAGTGCTTTGAATAGGGGACCAAGAGTTATGAATTGTTGAGCAAGAGTTATGAATTGGGGAGCAAGAGTTATGAATAGGGGAGCAAGTGTTATGACTTGGGGAGCAAGAGTTATAAATTGGGGGCCAAGAGTTATGAATGGTGGGGAAAAAGTTATGAATTGAGGAGCAAGTGTTATGAATTGGGGAGCAAGAGTTATGAATTGTGGAGCAAGTGCTTTGAATAGGGGACCAAGAGTTATGAATTGGGGAGCAAGTGTTATGAATTGTGGAGCAAGTGTTATGAATGGGGGAGCAAGGGTTATGAATTGGGGAGCAAGAGTTATGAATGGTGGGGAAAAAGTTATGAATTGTGGAGCAAGTGTTATGAATGGGGGAGCAAGGGTTATGAATTGGGGAGCAAGAGTTATGAATGGTGGGGAAAAAGTTATGAATTGGGGAGCAAGTGTTATGAATGGGGGAGCAAGGGTTATGAATTGGGGAGCAAGAGTTATGAATGGGGAAGCAAAAGTTATGAATGGGGGAGCAAGAGTTATGAATTGGGGAGCAAGTGTAGTGTATAGGTGAGCAAGGGTTATGAATGGGGGAGCAAGAGTGATGAATGGGGGAGCAAGGGTTATGAATTGAGGAGCAAGAGTTATGAATGGGGGAGCAAGTGTTATGAATGGGGGAGCAAGGGTTATGAATTGGGGAGCAAGAGTTATGAATGTGGGAGCAAATGTAATGAATGGGCGAGCAAGGATTATGAATTATACGTTATTTTTTCCTTAAGTATTTCTCCTTAAATGTAACATTTAAATAAAAACTAACTCTTAGTAATAACTCCAAGTCTGACGGTATTGCCAGTCGAGCTTACAATACATCTTTAACATCATACTGCCATAGTTTACATTCAAAAACACTTTGCCACTAATGCAGTTTAGCAATTCTAGCGATTTTATTTGTTTTCAGTTTTGAACAATTATATTAGCGACAATGTTGGACTTTAAAATATAGAAAAGGATTTTTTTAAAAGTGCCTATTTAGTTTCATAGCAATGAAACAAACGTGTTGTTAAATTCTATTTCAGTCATGGAAATTTGTCACAATTCAGTAGAGTTGGGCATCATTTTCAAAACGTCTTTAATCGACAAATCTGTCAGCGGTATTTTTTGAGTTTTCACTTCTTATTTAATGTAAGAAAAAAATAAGTGCTACCAAACGAAATATAATTTACTTTTAAATTTCTGAAATTGTGTTATAGATTCTTTTTCAATCTAAGATTTCGTCGATATCCACTCTTTCGGAGACAATATAATATGTAAAATGACTGAACCATTATTTGCTACTGGTGTTGCATTCATTAAATACACTTCAAATGACTTACACATAACCGCAAGTCCGACTAGAAACACCACCGTACTTAAAATAATTAGTAAGCTAGTGGCATGCATATGTAATATAGTCTACAGCGTATAGAACGAAATAGAAATGCTGTTTCCGCACTTACTTTTAGTGTAGAAAACCAGATTCCCCCCTAACAAAAAAACACAAAATTGAAATACTATAATTATATACTCTAAAGTAACACGCAGATACATACATCCAATATGACACCATATTACCTCTAAATATAAAGTGAATGCTTATTTTAATTTAATTTCACAGTTAAATCATTAGTTCATATCCCTCACCACGGGAAACGCCCGGGCATAGAGGCCTGCTAATATATATATATATATATATATATATATATATATATATATATATATATATATCTTATAGTATAGTTATACTATAATATATATATTAAATTCCCGAAACAGTGTTTCATGGTAAACAACTGATGATCCCTTAAAATAATGTTAGAAGCAAACTAATATTATAACTGTAAAAAGTAAATTGACTAATATGAGTGATTTTCCACTGAAAGACTTGGGACTAAAAGGGTTTTTTTTAATATAGTTCTAATGGTTGACAAAGTTCCGAGACTATATATATGTATATATATATATATATATATTATAGTAAAATTAAGGTCAATTTGTAGATGAACATACTCCACAAAATCACCCTCTTCCCCCAAAAGAAATTATTATGCTCACGCTATTACGAACAACTTAGATTTTAAAAAAAATCAACAAAGCAAAATAATTATTTCGGAAATTAGAGTAGGGGTCAGTTTTGCATATACATAAACGTTAAATGATCCCCTTTTTCTGAGTCATTCTATCCTTTTAAAACAGTAAACCATTGTTTAACTGTAATACATAGTAAAAGAGTACTTTTGAATAATTTTGCTTTAGCGTTTATATTAATTTTCACTTCGAAAACCTACTTTTTTTAATTCACCTTAAAAATGTGTAGCAGTAACTATTTTCTTATAAAAGAGATTCATCACGAAGAAAACAGAAGTTAGTATATACTGGTTAACAATATATAATATTTTTTTATTTAAATAAAGTCAAAACTTTCTACCGTGTAATTTTTTCTAATTATTTGACGATTGTCTGTTAGAAAGCACATTTTTCCATGCATGCATTTTTTATAATTCTCTATCAACTAAGAACGTAGTAAATGGCTGAAGTAAGTAGTCTGCTTTCTCATCCTATCACCATTGAATTCATACAAATGAAACTTGGGTATTATTCAAATCTATTCGGTTATGAAATGTAATATAAAAATATTTAAATGTATTTCCTAAAATCATATTAAAACATACATAGATACAATATTGGATATGGTTTAATGTATTTTCATCAAGGCCGTTGTCCAGTTCATATATTGCCGACCGAGGTCGGATGTAACATTTTTCATATCACGGAAGAAGTTAGAAAAATATTTAAAGAAATCTTCAAGTAAAATCCATTGGACATGCAGGACGAGATATCCACGGTAACTTGAAGTGTTATACACGGCGTCGCTAGTTTAATATAAACATTGATTTTAATTAAAAGAATTTGAAAGTTTAATTGATTTTTTCGCAATTTCTTCATAGATATTTGTTCTCGCTACTTAATAGTTGACACGGAAAGGAACATCTATTGTAAACAATTCATTTAACATATGCTAGTAGATATTTATCTACCCCCCACAGCAGTAAGATGTGACACAAGGTCGGGAAAGTGGGATTTGAAAAACCAGCGCCCGAGAAGTTGAGCACTCTGGCCTACAAAAAATACCTGGGCAGCCCCGTCGGCATTCCCCGGTAGGGGCACCTCATGGAATTAGCAATAAATTAAACCCTTCTCAAAGAGTGAGATGGCAAAGCCTGTGAGGGTGGACCTCCTAGAACTGCACAAGACAGATCCATAGACCGGCGTAAATCAAGCCCCGAAGGACAAGACAATACCAGTCTATGGGGTGCAGTATCCATCGGAACAGATAATACACTTTGATCTTGGCCAAAAGGCCGAGAGTAGTTTACTTTGATTTGTAAACACATCTGGAACTACATCCATTTCCCAACCGTATTAATTAGTCATTGATCACAATAAGTCCGATAAGATTTGAATTCGCCATACTTGATATCATATTGTCCATGACATTAGATAAATTGCGCATCGTTAATTATATTAATGTGTTAATCTGAAATTGTTGACAAGCATGAATATTAAACAACAACTAAATATATTGTAGCAACTACAAAACTATTAGTGGAACAATAACGTGTACGCGACTAAACCTTGGTAGTACCTCTTGTCCAGACAACATCGGAACAACATTAACAAAATTGTCTCCAAGCACAGATTTCCTTTTTGCCTGTTCACGTCCACCCCCGGTTTCTCATCGTATCTCATATATTAAAATAGATCGGCGGATACGCATACAAATTACTAACACTTAAAACCCTCCATCATTCTGAGTATGCGTTTTCCCGCTAGAAAAAAAGGCGTTATGGATTCTTCGAATTCGTTAATTATCCTTCTCTCTCGACAAAGACAAAGTAACAAACGCAACTTAATATTTCATATTTCCCATTCATCACGTGTCAAATATATTTCATTTCCCTGGAGAATTGATAGTAAATCAAGACAAAGTTTCCTGTTGTTGTGATGTTAGGCGCTCTAAAATACGTAGATCTCTATTAAAATGTATTATTTAAATCATCTCAGAGTCTTATAAATGATGTACAACACCCAACAGTAAACAGAATTGGTTATACATATCAAAGTTATACTCAGAATAACTGTATAATGAATCACATAAAAGATAGAATCATTTTGTCTGAGAATATAAATATGTCAGACTCAATCCATTGTAACAATACTTGCTCGACAGTATCAACCATTAGTGAAATTCACTAATATTAGCGAGTTGAAGAATTTTCTCAAATTCAATATGAAACCAACGGCGGTATCCAACAAGTCACGAATGTGAATTATTTTGATTATTTGGAATACTGTTTTCGTCTTTGATATTCGGTACTGTTCGGTCGATGTAACATCTGATTTTCTTCACATGCGTCCTGTCGAAGTCGGATAAAAGTGTTAAACCATAATCAGTTTTAGGTGGTAGTTTTCTAGGGGTTGAAAGTTAAATCCTAAGTGCAAGCGATACTAAGAATACAATTACGAATGACAACTTAAGACTTCTACGCAATAATTCCTGACCGAACGAGAGGAAGATACCCCTGTGGATTAAATAAAGGGTTCCGTTCGAAATACCGTACATATCCTTGAGTTCGATATAGAGGTTCCCTAGTTTGACTACACGCCCGTGGAGAAGTTAGAAAGTTACATCGGTCGAAACATTGTGAAATTAACATTTAAGATAACAACAGAGTCTAGTTACTGTGCTTTTCTCGGCATCTTAATTGTGCAAAAGTTCTTGTGTTATCGAATTTTTGGTGGATTTCGATTTTAAGTTTCTCATATTAGTGTAATCAAATAATGTTCAGATTTTTCTATATAGATAGTAGAATGGCATTTCCAATTATATTTTACATTTCTAATCATGGTTTAAAAGCCACGAATCTACTTATTATTTATCAGCTTCGGTTACCGAAATTAATCCGAATTATAACTGGAATATCAAGCAAACCTTTCTTTATAATAGTTATTAGGGTTTCGTATACTATACTATATTCGCTGGTCGGTCTTTTAACACAGGCATTATTCATGTGTACATATATGTATGGTAGTACGTATATTTGTATACGTGTGGCTATTATGCATATAGTTAGCTATATATGACTGTATTAATTTGTGTATTGGTATTTATGTTTACATATATTAATGTATACGTGTATGGATATATGTGCGCTTTAATCTATTTATGTAAGTTTGCTTGTATTTGCGTAGGTATTGATGTATGTATTACAGAAAAAAAAATCTGTTATTGATTGTATGAAGTTAGATATGCCTGATCGCAAGTCGTACTTTTTAACAGAAAGCAATGACGGTCTAGCATGCCGAGTGGCCTTAACATTGTATAACAAGGTGAAACACAGTTCAAAAGCAGATGATTACAAATAAATATTTTTTTAATGTAAATATACTACAATTCGAATATTTGGAATCTAATTACATCTTTATCACCTGAGAGTTCGTTACTCACTTTAAATATCAAACAGTCAGAGTCTGAATGCCAACTGGGGTGAGGTTGTAATGCCCACGTGACACAAGCATTTTGTGTATTTGGTCTCACTTTACAGAGGGTTTTCGGGACACCTTGACATAAATATATTTGGCCTTACAAGTAAACCCTGCTGACAAAATATTTAATATAACATAGTATTCGAAACCTAGACATACTCCATTCCGCCTGGCTACACACTCTCTATTATGTAGAGTAGGTCACCCTTTTCTAGTGATGCTACCACACGTAACAGCACTAAGCTTAATAATCAACCAGGCGAGATAGAGTTTGGGCATGAAATCCGGCCAGACCAAGACAAAACCACAAGGAAAATCAATTATACGATATTAAGTAATGTAATGTAAATGTGAGAGAATAACATTAATAATTACTCAAAGTTTGAGAAGTAGGAGAGTATCTTAAATGAACACTTGGATATCTATATATCTCATGCAGAAATCAAAGGTCCGCCTTAGAAAATGACACCTTGATTGCTGAGCGCTAACTGAGTTAGAATTAAAGATAAAGTGAGACCAAATGTAACTGACTTTTTACAACACAAATTCTTTCAAATATATTATCTATATGCATTGTTGAAAGTCTTTCCTTCGTCAATATTAAGTGTAGAGACATTTGTAAATTCACAATCAGCGAACTCAAGAGACAAGGACAAATAGTCCGAGCTTTGTGTATTGAGCAAGTGTTTGTTATATCATCAGTGATGCCTTTATTTATCTATTCAGGTGATAGTCATATGTTATGCATATATAAATATATGTATATATGCACAGACTTAGAATAACTGCATCGGACATTTTGAGATTTACAACAGGTATTATCTGATTCGAGCTGATTAAGAATCTTTGAGTAAAATGTAAAACGTTTACTAAAAGAGTTGCTTCCTTTAATATTAATGACAGTTTAACTGCATATAAAACATATTTTCTAAATGTGAACAGATTAAAACCATCCGTAGATCTTTCATTCATTGCTTACTATTTGTTTGCCCATTCTAGATGTCCGTTGCCGCTAACATCATTATTGAGAATTGGTTAAATAATTGAAGAGTTTGAATGCAAAACGCGATAAACGCCATTTTCAAAATCACGAAACTGTCCATCCAAAAAGTGTTGTATTTAAACACTTAATGCCACCCCAAAACTATGTGTTACATAATATGATACCGAAATAATTACTTTTTGATTTCAATTAAAATCAGCTTTCATTCGAAGTCTAGATTTTATATATTCGTGTTTTTATTGTTAAAGGTCTCAATTTAAACGAATTGGATTAATTGCGTTTTACGTTCGAACTCTTCAATTGTAGTATGTAAATATATATTCCTAATCATCTACCTATCATTTGAAGCCGTCGTCTTTCGTAGTTTGTTTCATTGCTTTCTTTCTATTGTATTTTCACACTTCATTTGAAATCTGGAAGTGACACATCATTTCGCTCGTCAACATTCACTGAACCCAATATTAACGCCTTCTTCTTCTTCTTTTTTTGCATACATGATGCTGCCAGTCTTAGTCCATTCTATAAGTACTATTATAGCATGTGTTGTTTAGAATTGTCTGATATATTCCTTGCTTCCTTTGTTTCAGCTCGTTCGACTTGTTGGTCTGGTGGTCTTCATAAATTCGCTGATCTGATACCTTGTTTTGATACAGCTTACTATTCCAGGGCTTCTTTCAAAGAACTGCGAATTGGTAGAACTCTCTTCCAGTTGACTGTGTTCATCCTACATATACCTATGGTCTATTTAGAACAACGGTCAATAGGCATATCAGTCTTTGCAATGATCATATTTCCTTCTTTCTTGTTATTTTCATCAAGTACCTTTATGCGTTGTCTAGAGCGACTTCCACAAACACGTGTTATTGAATGCTTCCTCAAATAGAGTCATAGATGTGCCTCCCACTTTCTTTGTTTATTATACTTGTCTATAATATGCCATTTTCCACGGACTAAGTTCCCTTATTGTCAGAGAAATAAGTGACAGTCGGATATGCATTCATCCATTGAAATCACAATCAATAAACAGAAGTTACCTGAACTGTCTAAAAATAGTAAAAGTGACGTCGTAATGAGATTTCGGACAGATTTATCGTAATTAAACCAGCTGTCAATATTGCCAACACAATAATAGAGAAAAACACTTTAGAATGAACTTATAAATATAACGTTTTCCCAGCGGCTTCTGTAACTATTTATAGTAGGAAGACAAAGAGAGAAATAAATAACATGAAAAGATTTTTTTCGATAATGCCCGCTTAAAACGTAATTATAAAATTACTGTGTTTGTGAATAACACTGACAGTTCTAAATACAGCAATCTATCGACTTCTTCTCTGATCACAATATTTCTTAATGACTTTTGACAAAGTTTTTTTACAAAAATTCAATACGTAATATGAATAGTGATTAATGAATATATGATATTTCTAAGAGATCAGTAAGTATAAGATCGAAATATTTTGACTATTCATCATTTGACAGTGTATTGAAACTACATAAATATACACAATACAACTATGATAGTGATTTCTTTATTCTGTGTTATTTGCTCACCGTGTAAATTTCATCGTTCGTAGAATGTAAATATGAGGGAAGCATAAGAGACGGTTTTGGAGATTATTAATGATTTAAAATAGTTAAAGAGATAGAGACTAAGGGGGATTAGGGAAATGGTGGAGAGAAGAGAAGGGAGAAAGGAGGAGATAAAGATTATTTATAGCAATGTATTCTGATGTGGATTGAACTTGTGAAATGAGAGGTAAGCAGTAAAAAAGATAAGAAGAGAACAGAAGAGGGAAAGAGTTAGAGTAGAGAGTGAGAGTAAAAGGCGGGAACAAAAGGTGTGAAAGGGAGATAGGGTCTTTTATCACATCATTAGCCAGTAATTTTACAGATTAGGATCTACGTTAACTTTAACCCGTACCCTAACCATAACCCACGTTAAATTTGACCCACATCTGTTATGCATGTATATATGTGTATATGCACACACTTCAGAATGACTCGATTGATAAGTTGGGGATTTACAACAGATATTCTCTGATTCGAGCTACTATTAAAAAAATGTTAGTTAAATGTAAAACGTTTACTAAAAATAGTACCTTTACTAAAAATAGTACATTTACTAAAAATAGTACCTTTACTAAAAATAGTACCTTTACTATGAATGCCATTTAAACTGCACAAAAAACATATAAAAGTATACATATTTTAAAAATAACCCTAACCCCTTCCTAGCTCTAAACCTACATCCTACCAAATTTGATCCTTACCCTTACAAAATCACCCATTTGACTTTGAAAGAATATGACGTGTTAAAAAACGGATCCTGTTGCAGTTATATGACAGTTTTTAAACAATACTATCGTTTTATATGTCTAACATTTAGTTTTTGTTTGTGTTTTATAATTTTTGTAATGTACAGTGTCTTTATATACCAATCGTTTAATAACATAAAATGAGCCGGTTTCCAGTGTTAGATAGTGATGGCTGTTATTAGATAGAAGGGTTTGAGTGAAATTTTATAGATAAGAGGCAAGCCCAAAGTGGAAGTCGATGAAACAACGAGACTTCCTGCAGGTAAGGCTTCTGTCTCTTTTTAGCTGACAATTTAAGCTACCTGGCGTCCCTTGAGGAGCCCCGTAAGTATGGGGAGGTCGCATACAACGTAGTTAGCTGTAACGAGACCAGCGATATATATGTATATCTATATCTTTGTCTTTGTCTCTCACCCATACACAAAGTTACTGTTACTCTAATGTGTTATGCGAACTTCCTCCCTGCTCCCTGTTTCCTTGACTGTACCGACATACAGAAATTTGAGTACTTTGTTACATTAGAACCCACTCTTCTATTGAACATGATCTTAACCCTAAGCCTAACCTTAACCCCTAACCCTAACTCCAACTCTAACCCTAACCCCCACGTTTACCCTGACCATAACTTTACCGTAACGATGTGGTTAAAGTTATCTCAGGTCCTAATGTAACAAATCACTAAAATGTGAGTGTTATGTAAACAAATATCTCGGCGCACAATACCTCTTTTAAGATGCCTCCTTTAATGTATGTCACCTAATCTATAGTAGCCCTTCACATTTCAGTGGCAGTATGCTTTGTCAAAAGTGGACGCTAGTTAAATTCCTTTTTTTTTTAAAGATTGTCTTATTTTTTTTAAATACACGTTTCATATATACCAACATGAGCATCCGAGTGTTTAATATACGATAAAGTGTCTGGCTTTACAACGATGACACGAGTGTATAAAAGGGTTTATACACACATCGATAAACGAAGATATAACAGAATCATACTTCCACAGAGTTACTGCGTTAAAACTTTAACGCAATCTGTCGTCAGTTTCCTAGTAGTTATCATGTTCGATCTCATTTGCCCTGGTCATCTCAAATAAAGATAATATCATATTTTGTAAAGACGAAATACAAGTTACGTAAATGTAAAACATTACGCAAATATTTGGGTTTCTTAATAAACGTAAAAATAACTAACTTTTTCTTCTGTCAGACGGTAAAATATTTATGGAAAAAATACTTCAAATACCTGTGACCGTCGGGATTTTTACGAAAGCTTTTTTGTTTGGTTTAGTAAGTCCTTTTCATTTATAGATCTAGCTATTTGTCGATTTTAATCAAATGTATACAGTATAGTATTACATGTTGGATTCTAATTTCATGAATATGTAATAGAAATAAAGGTTAATGCCTCTTTTTTAGAAATAAAAACGAGTAAAAACACATGATCTAATATACAGCTTATTTACCGTTACTTTAGCGTCAATTGTTGTGTTAATACAAAGTACATACTAAAATCTATGTCGATACTAATATATGGTTGTCATCCTAGCATGTTCTTTAAACATTTTATTATTTTCAATCCGTTTTATCGATTTTAAGAATTTTAGTATGTAATCCTATCGCTATTTTCTTTTGGATTGAGACAATTAGGGAGGATGTCTTAGGAGCCTAACTCTGACCTGCATATCTTCTCTCGCTGTAACGCATAAGAAATTGGAGTTTATTTACAAATACACATATTAGGATGAACTGAGTCTAATTTTTAATTCCAGAGTTAGATTATTAATTCGATATGGATTTGACCAATTCTTACGTTTCTTTACA
>OY744518.1:23933800-23968800 GCA_963556195.1 Sepiola atlantica
CATGTTTTCTCTGACTTTACTCTGTGTACTAACACTACAACCGCAACTAGTTTACACCTGTGAACCCATTTACTATTTTCTCAACGAAAGAATTCCATGAAAGTCTCTTGTTCTGGACACACATCACTATCTTTAATTTTCCCCTGAGACTATGCGATCTAAGCCTTTTCTTTGAGACTAACATTACACATCCATCGTAGCATTCCCATATCAGTTTATCAGTGTAACGCATGTTCTAAACCATAATTGACCAGGTTTAACTTACATATATCATGAAGCTGCGTACACATGCCTTATTCAATTCTTCCTTGGTCGACAGTGTTCAGGCTCTTCTTGTTAGTATTAACAGAACTGTTTTGAACTTACTCCATCCCCTCAAAACACTTGCAATCACACGGCTAATCCATGGCCTATTCCTCTGCTCTGGATGTATCATTAAGGTAAGAAAACATCTAAACGACTTCAAGAGCTTCGTCATCCAAATATACTTTCTCCACATCTGAGTTATGATCCGTCACCATTATCTTCCAATACCAATAATTCTACTGATAATCTTAGTTTTCAAGTACAAAAAAATGCATTACACCCGACTCATATTCTACAAACTAATCAGAGAAACCCTTCTCTTTCTTGGACCTTTCCAAAACTACACCAACTAATCATCACTTCTGGCTTGTTAACATTCACTCTCAGTATTTTACATTCTATAACATTCCTCCAAGTCTAATTTACACATAGACCCCTCCTTGTTTCACAGCCAAGTAATAAGTCATCAGTATACATAATCTCTGCGATACCCCGTACAAACTTTGCTGAACAACACTTCTGAGACACCAATGAAAAGCTATTAACTCAGCACAGAACCTTGATACACTTACGTACACATTTTCACTAAATATTATGTTAAGTGTAATACAATTTGGGGCATTTATGTGCATTACTTCAACAAGCTTCACAAACTTCTTTTCTGCCTCTTATTTACGCAAAGCCAAACAGATAACATATATTTGGATGTGTCAAAAGCTTGCTCAAGATCTATACAATGCATGTAGATCTTCTTATTAACGAATTTCTCATGAATTTGCCTAATACACTAAAAAGTTATTTTCGGTTATAAATAAATCAAAACGTCAATATATATAGTAAATAAAAAAAGATATAACACTTACACAATGGTTATTACCTTAAAAAATGGGCACATCCCTTTTTTTTGTTTGTTTAACAAAATTATAATTGATAAATTATACAGTTAACATAATCGATAACGTTGAGATCGAATTATATTGTTCTATTGTTATCATTAACATTGTTTGTAAAAGTATTAACTATCAATTTCCTTACAGCTTTGAGTCTAATATGTGTGCAATGTATCATACAAAAGGAATCATATACAGTCGGGGAAGTTCAATGCCTACTAGAACCTTACCTCGAGTGTCTAAGGTATCTCTGTACAGGTTTCTGCAAGGATATCCTGACATGAGATACTTCCTCCTACAAGTACACCGTGATTAATTATTCAAAATAACGTAGTACTCGAAGCCCAAATAAGGTCCCTTCGGTATGGCTAACCAACACTGACTTATGCGAGGAAATGGTGTATCTTCTCCAAGTGATGTCTCTTCTAGTAACAGCACTTAGCTGGATACTCAACCAGACTAGATAAATCCCTGTCCTGGAATCCGGTAAGACTAAAATTGCACAAGAAATATATACTATAACACAGTTAACTGCTCAATTATTAGAGGTAAATTAATATTCTTAACTAAAAAGTTAATATTTGACAGGTCAAGGAGAAATTTAATGGAAGATTCGAATATCTATGTTTTTTTGATAGAGATAAAGTGTTTGCCCCAGGAACGGGACCCCCTGTATTTCTGTATATTTCGACTGAAGTATAATGCACTAAAAATAGGTACGTTTGTCGGTTGGCTGTTTTATTAACCTCATGTCAACGGTTGTTGTGCCATGTTATGTGCAAACCATTAATGCGTTTTATATACGATTAGTTTTCAAATTAATATCAGTAGGTGTTTATTTTGTAAGAAAATAGTATGTAAATACTTGTTTCTGTATAACCAATAGATTTGTAGTATTAATTTTTTTTAATGAACAGCATGGATTCCTCGTGTTTGTTTCTAAACTTCGCTCGGAACATGTGTAAAAGCTTTTTGTTCCAAATATTATAACTTTGAATTTAATACTTTATTTATTATAAGCTATATTAAATAGTTTAACTATTGTCGTTCATTGTGCGTTTAAAACTGAGGTCTATTCGAATAGATCGGAACCCTATTAAACTGTTATTTTATTTTATTACCTAGTATCTATGTATACAGACTCACACACACATGCACATACACACACACACACACATATATATATATATATATATATATATATATATATATATATATATATATATAAGATTTGAAAGAAAAATTCATCAGAGTGCTCAACTACCGGAGTAAGAGTCAAACATATTAATCACTGAATATGTGTACATGTTGGTTATCGTCATACTAGTGGTTTTCTCGTAATTAAATGACAATTAATTGGTGAATGTCTTATTAGTCTTGGAATTACGAATCATTATGTATCCGTAGTAAAAATACGATGTTTAATCTCCGAGTTACTTGAAGAAAAAAACACTCGGTATGTTATCTGAGAGTAAAGTCTGTTTGCGCAAAATAAGGAATATGATAGCGATTAATAAACAGAAATAAATTTGGGGATGAGTATTTGCTGTCTTGTATATTCAAGGGTAGTGTTTTATTCATCTTCTATATTATACATTTTCGTTTGCAAGAGCGCCCCATTGACTTGTATCGTATAGTGTGTTAAATCCTATGCATGAATAACAATATTGTTTAAAATATTGATATGTATGGTAGGGTGTTTCCGGCCCGCCATCCTGATCATGCGGACCAGCAAGCCTTACTTCTCGACCTGTTATTGACATCACAAACATATACTTGTGTGGCGAATGCCGATAGCCCGCTCGGAAACTCTGACCTAACAAACCGAAAGATCCAGGTTGTCCTCGATGGCCGTTCATCTACGCAACATTGCATACATGCTAGTGTACCCCAGAGATCCATCCTTGGAATTCTACTGTTCGTGATGTTCATAAATGACTTCCCTGATGTCATTGAGACTGAGATAGGAATATTTGCTGACGACCCCACGCTCCACTCTTGCCATATGGGCAAAACCGACGCGCACATATCTGAGGCAATGGCCGAATCCTTAGAAAATAACCTCCAGTCTGTAGTGGATTGGGGTAAAAATTGATGGTAACGTTTAATGCCGCAAAGACAAAGCTACTTTCCTTCAATAACTAGAAGAAACCTCTTCAACCACCGATTGTCATGGTAAATGACAAACCTTTGAGAGTTAATCAATCAAACTCCTCAGCCTAACTGTCACAGATAACATAGATCGGAACAAATACATTGAAGAAATTGGCAGGGCTGTTGCAAAGAAGTATGGCAATTTCTACCGTGCTAAAAAACTTCTAACACCTAACATTATCCTATATCTCTACAACGCCACCATCTGATTATATATTGAGTACTGTTACCACATCTGGGGTGGTGCATCATTCACTAGTTTCTCCCCCTTAGACAAGGTCCTAAAAAGAGTCGTTAACTTGATTGGTGCCTCACTATCCAGCAAGCTCCAGCCCTTGCCGCAAGGTTGCAATGTTGCTTCCTTGTATCTGTTTTTAGAAGTACTTCAATGGATTGTACTCTTATGAACTTGCTGTTCTAGTGCCCCCTCGACGTAAATTCACAAAACAAACCCGACAATCTGCCAAATCCTATCCATTCATTGTGGAGGTCCCCAGATGCCGAAGAGCTTTCCACTCGAAAAGCTTTTTTCTCTCGTGCTGCTGGACTCTGGAACACCCTCCCTACTCCCTGTTTTCCTGACGGTACTGACATGCAGACATTTAAAATTAATGTAAACAGACATATCGCTGCACAGCTCACAATTTGGGTTGACCACCCCCAACATTTTCACCATTTTTCTCAGTAGTCTCTTACGGCTACAGTCGCCTCCTGCGTCGTTTGGGGTGAACTATGAATATATATATATATATATATATATATATATATATATATATATATATATATATATATATATGTGTGTATCGAGGCAGCATTTTTTCTTTAAGACACGTATTATTAAAAATAACCGACAATTTTTGTCTGGCTATTTTAGTGTTGATCCCTTCAATTTTCCGGATTAAAATCTTAATCTCGGAAGGAAATTGGCTGATGAAACTGCCATAGTGTAAATGTTGGTCCAGAGTACTTTCTGACCCGTCTGGGTCCATCGTCAGTGGAATAATGACAAACAGGTAAAGACCTGGAGTGAGATTTATAATTAATAATGGCGGGAAAATTTAACTATGTTTGTTAGGTATTATAAGCATTTAAGTATATTAGTGCTAGTGTTAAAATTAATCTTGTTAATAGCAGGTTTTTTAGTTTTAATGAGTAAAGCTTCTAGTATGTGGAGTTTTTGAGTATTAGTATTATGTTCTATGATTTTAGTATTGTCTACGAGAAGTTTTCGGATTTGAGAGCGGGGACAGGAATGTTCATTAGTAAGGTGTCTAGCTATAGCACTATTATCGGATAGATGCATGGTCAACCTCCTGGACAGAGTCGTGGTGGTCGAGCCAATATATACGTGTTCTTGTTGGTTGTCGGAGACACAGTCTCCCAAAGGACATTTAAATTCGTATACTAGGCCCGTCCTATCCAAGACTCTATTATTATTATTATTACAAATAATTCTTCACCCTCGATTAGAGTCTTGGATAGGACGGGCCTAGTATACGAATTTAAATGTCCTTTGGGAGACTGTGTCTCCGACAACCAACAAGAACACGTATATATTGGCTCGACCACCACGACTCTGTCCAGGAGGTTGACCATGCATCTATCCGATAATAGTGCTATAGCTAGACACCTTACTAATGAACATTCCTGTCCCCGCTCTCAAATCCGAAAACTTCTCGTAGACAATACTAAAATCATAGAACATAATACTAATACTCAAAAACTCCACATACTAGAAGCTTTACTCATTAAAACTAAAAAACCTGCTATTAACAAGATTAATTTTAACACTAGCACTAATATACTTAAATGCTTATAATACCTAACAAACATAGTTAAATTTTCCCGCCATTATTAATTATAAATCTCACTCCAGGTCTTTACCTGTTTGTCATTATTCCACTGACGATGGACCCAGACGGGTCAGAAAGTACTCTGGACCAACATTTACACTATGGCAGTTTCATCAGCCAATTTCCTTCCGAGATTAAGATTTTAATCCGGAAAATTGAAGGGATCAACACTAAAATAGCCAGACAAAAATTGTCGGTTATTTTTAATAATATATATATATATATGTATATATGTATATATATATATACATATATATATATATATATATGTATATATATATATGTATATATATATATATAAGAAAAATTGACAAGAAGAGGGAGTCTATGTCTAAACAAAATCGTTTCTTTCTGAATTCATAGCGCCTAAAATTATCCACGAATTTGTTGCGCTAAGCAAGTGTTTTATTTCGAGCAATAAACTAAATTGTGGTAAAATCAATACCACACACATGATGAACTTGAAACGCTGACTAATATTGCCTAAATAGTAGAAACATTATTTACTTGTCAGAAATGTGTACTTTAATGCATAGTCCACATACATATGAGAGCCTATAAATACATTTATCAACCTCAGACGCCTTGTGGTCACAAGAATCAGAGTTCAAATGTTATATTAATTGCAATATATAAGCCCAAAAAACATTAAGTTCCACGTTACATCTTAGCATACTCGGAATTTTTCTTTTGATCTATAGTGTAAAAGTTAAGTGCGACATATATTAATGAGAGGGCGAGTAAATGTACAATTATAATTGGGAAAAGCGTTTATATGACTATTACAATCTTTCACTTTTTTACTATTTAATTTAATACAAAATCCGGTAATTTTGGTAAGTGTTTTTATTCTTAATGTTTTTTATATCTTCAGATATTTATTTATGATGTTTGGTTTGACTGTTTTGAAGTAGGAACATTGTAATGTTTGGCTTTGCAGAACATAATTTTGTTTTACAAAGAGAAAGAAAAAAGTAACATTAATGTTTGGTGCATTTTAGGTAAAAGAAAGGCAGTATGCTCAGACACCCTGATCAGGTAGCACCAGTATATACCCTGAAATTAATCAAGAACCTTCTCTCTTTCTCTATCTCTATTTACTAATATATATATATATTTATATATATATATATATATATATATATATTATATATATATATATATATATTATATATATATATGTATATATATATTATCTATATGTATATATATTATATATATATATATATATATATATATATTAGTAAAATAGTTTCACTGTATATAATGCATTTGATTTTTATAATTTGAAACGGGTTTGGAAAGCAGTATAATGCGGAGACTTTTTTACATAAACAGATTATTTATTTAAAATTAAAATTTTCGATTCACACCGGGATCTTCATCAGGATAATAGACGTAATGGAACATGAACACATGAGTCAATATTTGTAGATACGTAATCCGGCTATGATATAAAAGTAATGTTTTGTTCATTTTTCAAACGAAACATGGACTTAAAAGTTCAAAATATTCTATCCTCCTGCAATGCATGATAAAATCGTGCATTTAGGAAATTGTTATTTTGTAGAGACTATTTATGTTCACCAAGCCGTTTTTTAAGGTCGACTTTAATTTCCCCAACTTATATCCGCTGCAGTTAATACATAGACAATACATATTCCTGCATATGCAATATGTTTTAGGAAAATCTTCTGCTGTTTTTAGTGTAGGTGTGTATTGCTGGAATTCTTAGTTAATTTAAAGTGTTGTAAATTATTGAATTATTATCGTTGGTAGGTACAAAAAGAATAACAAGATACAAACGGAGACGAGTTCGGTGTATATGAATTTGGGAAATGTTGGTTATTTTTTCTGGAAAAAAGTGTAGGGCATTAAAAAAAGGGAGCATAAAAGAGATATAACAAATAATACTCTCTTAAATGCAATAAAATATAATTCTTGTAACTTTACGCAGACTAGACTAATTAAATTCATTTTAAATAAATATCGTCGAATACTTCTTGAATAAACTCTGACAATCAAACAAGGTAACGGCTTCTACAATTTATCTCATTTAATCAGCAAATTAATACTAACAAAACAGAACTTGAATTTAGATCCAAGTATTTTAAAACACATTCTTTAGAAAACTTTGTATATAGAATGTATATACAAAACACAAATTGATTTCACTTAATAACCGCACAACCTATTTGAAATTCGTTGGAACAAAATAAAGAAACCACTATTTTCACGTCATAGACATACCACGTCTTTTCTAATATAAACTGGGATTTATTTTCTTTCAAATAAGTCATTTTGACAATGTCTTAAATAATTGCAAAATTTGAATACATAAACACTATTTGTTTTTTCCTTTTTTCGCTATATAGCGATATGTATGTCTGGGCATCATTTTAGTTTAAGACATATTTCATTGAATATTACGGATAATTCTTGTCTGCATATCTTTTCGTTAATCCTTTTTAATTGTTTACTAGTTTTCGGGTTACAGAAGACGAATTGGTCGATGTATTTGCCGTATTGTTCTGTGTTCTTCTAGTTTCACATCAATTCGGAGTCAAGAGTTGGTACCAAGAAAATAGCGTGTATTTTAAAATAGTTATTGATGCTTTTGACGGCAACTATATCCAGAACAATTTATCATGGGAGTGTCAGTGGCTACATTGTTTGTTTTTTTCACACGAAAGCATTTTTACAATATATGTATGTATATATATATGTATATATATATATATATACATATATATATATATATGCACATATATATATATACATACATATATACATATATATATGCATATATATATATATATATATATATATATATATATATATATATATATATATACATACACATATATATATATACATAGTTTGGAAAAAATAAAATATAAAATTAAAAGCATACTTTTAGTAGATGGAACCTATAGCTAAAAAAAACGAGATAGAGCAAATATAAAGATAGATGAAAGAAGGGGGATAAACATGTACGATTACAAATTTTCTTCAACTCCGATTCTTCAATGCAAGGTGTACTCGGTAAAAATATGTTTATTATTTTTCCTTGAACTAAGGCTTTACAAAGATTAAAGTCTGATCATCAGAGGAATTACAGGGCTAGATAAGTTGGCAGTGGAAGAGCCAAAATTCAAAAGTAATGGAGAGTGAGAGTGTGCGTGTAAAAAGATAGGGGTGTGTCCAGTTGGTAAATGTTCGTTGATAAGATGTCCAGTGAAAAGAGATTTCAAGATGGAAATAAAGGGTTTTCGTGAAGGCAGCATTGAAAAAATTCAAAGATGAAGTAAATCAAATAGAATGATGTTTAGGTTAATCGTAGGTGGAACGCACTTATTCGGAAGTAATTTTGAGAAATCGGGCCATTATAAAATACTTCCGTGGACCGAGTTTGAGAGTAGTTTTTTTTCGGAATTGGAAGTTTAACTGTGTATATTAAACACAGGCCGTCGGGAATTTAAGTAGTGACTTCGATCAAGTCTAAAAAAGAGCAAAAGATTTTAGTTGCAAAGGAGGCCAAATGAGGAAGTGGGGGAAGGGATGAAGATAAAACATGAAAAATGGGTTAAAAGGTTAGTCGTAGTTAAAGTAGAATTTGAGGGGAAGATAAAATAAACAGAGTTTAAAGGATACAATCAGAGAGATTGGGAATCTAAAGAATAGGAAACTATAGTTTAAATGGCGAGTGAGCAGTAAATCAGCAAAGATTAGCATAAACAAGTTTAATTTAATGGGAAGCTTACAAAAGGCTTCCAAGTAGTTTAAAAGTATGATTAAAAAAGGATTAGAGTTAAAATTAAAATAAATCAAAATAAAATTAGATGAGTAATTTAGTGATTGAAAGAGGCCCAAGAGTGGTCAAAGAAATTAAAGTTAAATTAAAATCATTAAGGCAGGCCAGATGTGTAGTTACTGAACTAGCCTGTACCACTCCATTTATTAAAAAATTGTGGTTGGGGCTGTTAAGGGGATAAGGTAAAACCGCTTGTAACAACTGATTTCAATATAAGTATTATGGGGCGGGTTGGGTTGAATCAAGATTACTTAAATATAATATTAGTGTGTTGGAGATGTAAGTCGTTTTATAGGGAGAAATTGATGGACCAATTTGGAGGGGAAATCGAGGATCGTAGTTAAAAGTTAGATAGATGGAAGCTACGTGGAAAGAAATTGCCATTAGAGAGCGGCCCATACGAGGTCGATATAGTGGATACATAGAAATAAGAAAGAAGTGAGATTAAGAGGCAATGGAAGAGTTTATGGGTAGGTTGGCAGACAGAAGAGAGCAAGAAGTTTGGAGTAAAGATGAAGTAAGAAGTATAGGAGCTATAATGCTGAGAGTGGATAATGGTCTAGACATCAGATTGGTTAATAATCGGTGGGTTGTAGGAGGAATGGTGTTAGTTCTAAATTACAATAAGTGCTACGGGTTGATAAAGTTATTAGGTGCAATGGGGAGGATAATTATTTGGATGGTTAGGTTGGCGGAGTTAGGAATAGAAGTTAACACAATTAACAAGATATATAGTTTAGAGATTTGTCAGATGCTATAGAGTGAGTTATTGCCTGTGAGGAGGAGTGTCAGAGGGAGTGATGAAATTAATGTATTTAAATTTTCAGTTGGGCCTGCAATTAGAAATGACCTCATTTTTAGAGTTAATAACATTTAAGTTCTTGGGTGCTGTAGCTATCATAGAAGTTTCCAGAGTACATAGTTGGCAGAAGGCAGAACCAGGAGTGTAGGCGTGAGACATTTTTGATATAGAGCAACTTAGGGAGTAGGGTGTCTTTTTAATGTTAAAGCTTTTTATTAGATTTGATAGAGAGGTGCTAGTGGCATTATTATTATTGTGTTTAAAGGAGTAGATATGGTTTGAGATTCGAGTCTTAATGGGGAAGGCCCTTGCTCTAATATAGGTGTGTATTTTGTGCGGGGTTGCTGTTATAGTATGTGTGTTATTTATAGTATTGGGAATGCTTCGGGTTTTTATGCTCGAGTTCTGGGTCAAGTTTAAGTCGGGGTTATTAGTTGGGGAACATGAGATACTTTGAGGGGTGAAATCAAATCCATTATTAGTTAACGGTAATTGTTGGTTGGTGGGAGGGGTGCTATTTAGGGTTTGGTTTGATGCAGGGCGTTGCAGATGGTAAGAGCTGAGGGGAGAGAGGGACATTTGTATGCTGGTATTAGTTTGCATAATGGTGTATTAAGGTAATTGTTTAACAGTACAGGAATAGATAACGTTACTTTGTATGCAATTACCGTTTAATGTGTATTCTCTAGATTTTTGGCAATTGCAGTGATTAGTGTGGCGCATGGAAGGTGCTGGTTGTTGGGCAGATTTATTTTTGTTGTTGTTAGATATGATGATGGTTTGTGCTATATTGAGCATTGTGGAGTAGGAAATTTTAATAGAATTCTTATTTAAAATAGTGCTGTATTTATGTGGGTGCTTGAAAGAGTTATCTTAAATTTTGAAAAATTCCTTAGCTATATTAGTTTTTACATTGCAGTTGTAGGGTGGGTTAAACCAAATACTATTCTTTTTTCTATTTTTTTTATTTTTATTTTTACTACGTTCTTGAGGGTTAGCAAGTTTATCAGTATTGATGGTTTTAGTGGGTCTATTTACATGTCTTGGGTTTCTTGTGTAGCGTAGTGTTAGTTCGTTGTCTATCCTGTGAATAGGGTTAGATTTGATTTGTGGTAGGGGCTAGATGATTCGGAGTTGAGGTCTAGTGTTTTCTCAAGGAAGTTAGATATTCTTTTCTCAGGGTCTCTAGTTATGGTTGATCCGAAGTGTTTAAAGATATTGTGAAGGTTTTTTATGGTGTTATTGTATTGTCTAGATCTCTTCCTAGAAACAAAAAGTGCATCGTCCCTGTAAAGTCCACCATGCAAATGTCCGAATTCAAACTTTAATTTTCTCAACAAGTATAATCCTGCAAGGTAAGTTACCTGGGCAGGGTCTGAAGTTCCCTTGGTGATATCAAAGTTATTAGGGGGTATCTTTCCTGGTCTAAAATTTATTGTCTAATTCTAAAAGGGATCTCCTGGCTAAAATTATTAGATCGGTTTCTGATTCAGTGATATCTGAATTATTCTTAGCGAAAATTAGAGCTTTGTTTAGTAGGATAGGGTAATGGACTGATAATAATTGTTAATGTCGAAGGTAATGAAGTTCAAGTTAGAGTCAGATTGATCTTTGAGGTTTAAACACCAATTGGAAACCTCACCAGAGAATTGCCAGAGGGAGTATGTAATGTTTTCTTTGATTTAGGAATGGTTATATCTAAAATATTTTTGCTTATAATGCCTAGGTCTGATTTGGATGAGAAGATTAGTCTAATAGAGGGGTTTTCATGAAAATTTCTTTTGTGGTATTTTAAAGTGCATCTGGCTGTAACTGGGGTAAAGATTTAAGCGTAATTGAGGGTGTTAAAAGAAGTTAGTATGGAATTTAGCCTCATTGTTAATGCTATTCAAAATGCTACTAGATAGAAGTTTTATAGGATTTGTTCAATTATTTGTAGACAAAATCTTTGTAGTCAGAATATTTCAATTTGTAGAAGAACAATCGAAATTCGATATAAATTTAGACATTCGTTACATGTTTATCACTCTTATTTCTTCTCTCTCTCTCTCTCTCTCTCTATATATATATATATATATATATATATATATATGTATATATATATATGTGTGTGTTCAGACTAGCGTAAATTCTTGGAAGCAAACTAAAATACTGACTGTAAAAAGTAAATTGACTTACAAGGAAAGTAATTGTCCACCGAATAACTTGGGACTATAGTATTTTTCTTCCATATAGTATCAATTGTTGAAACACTTCGGAGACACACACACACACACACATATATATATATATATATATATATATATATAATGTACACATGCTTCCGCGTGAAAAACAATTTAGCCACCTACATCCATATGAAAAATCACAACCAGAGAAAGTTCCGACACGTCAAACATAATGAGGAGCAGATGAAACCTTCGGATCTGTATTTTTACTACCCATAGAAATTATCTATCTGACACATTTACTTGGATGTTAGTAAGGATTAATAAATTATTAGTATACAACTATAACATTGTAGGTATGCTTACCCGTGCTTGATTTTATATCGAGCGCTTTAAACGGGTCAGGTATCGTAAGCCTTTAAACAGTTATAGGCGTGTGTAAAAGGTTCAACGACATTTGAATACAAACAATTCTCCGGGTGTATATCATACGACATCAGTGTTTCAAGCTATGGGCATTATGCGTTTTCGTTGAAAATAGAGTGATAGTAAACACCATGACACACTGTGAATTCCTTTATTGTGTGCGTGATTTGAACGCTATCATTATTGAACACATATATGTTAGTGTTCAAAAAAGAATGTCTCGTCTTATAGGTCCCGTATTCTCTGCCAATCTCAAGTTTTGTTGCATCCCAGTGCTTGATTTACTAGACCTCCCACGGAAGTGTCTTATATGAATTTACTGCGTAAATACTCCAAACCCATCTGACTATGAGCAAAATCCGACCCGTTCACTGTAGAGGTCTATGCATGCCAGAACATGCCATACTCTATTGGCTTTTGTCTATGAAACGCGTGTTTTGGAATTACACCCCTTCTCTCTGTTCTCTGGACAGTATCAACACGTGAAAATTTAAATGTTATATGAACAAACATCTTGTGCAGCTTTACATCCATGTTCATCCATATAACATTTATCCTATACAACAGGCCATTACGCGTCAGTGAAAATACGCTGTGTTTACGCCAAACCTGATTTTTAAAAATGAATGTGAAACGTAGTCTAATGAAGACATTACTCATTTACGGGGTCAAACTGTTTCATAACAGCGTCAGTTCTCTAAAAAAATAATACTCTGTACGTCTGTCAATTGCAGACGAGATTAGAAGTGTTGTGATGATATGTTTAGATTAAGTAAAGTTGGCTAATTAACCATATACACAAGCTATTAATTATTTTAGCACGCATTTTATTCTCATAATAATAATGATGTCTCATATCTTTCTAGAAAGACATATCGACATTGTCAAATTTCTTCTCACTATGAACAAGCTCTTTCCTCAAATCCATTTAATTTACGTATGACCTAATAATCTGCTACGCATTTAGGCTTGTTTTTAAAATCCATTGACGATTTACTACAAATCCAATTATTTTTCGAAGAGATGACTGGCACTATCGCAACTACTTCTTGATTTGGAATAATCTTACGTTTGAACATGTCATCTAAATATTATTGAATACTCTATATTTAGACGTGGTGGGCATAATAGAATAAAAGCACGGAAACAGGCTTATCAACCTTTGATTAGAGTTCATTTAGTTTATCGGCATTGCTATAAAAAACATTACCCAAAAGCAAAGCTTTCATATAACCACGAACTAGAGGTTCAATTTACACATACAAATAAAAAACAAACAGGTAGAGGAGATAAGAAATCCGTTTCTTCAGATTGAAAATAAGGTTGCTTTTTTCTATTTACTCAAGTAACATGAATGGAGGAGAAAAATGTCTTGTTTTGATTTTGAGTTTCTACTGAGACGTCGACTAAATGATGGGGGTTAAAGTACGAATGCGATCGTCGTGGAGTATACCCTAAAAGTAATTGGCGAATTAGGGTGCAACCATGTTATAAGGTAGGTATATATACGTACACCTATCACTTCTAAACTGTGGGTGTACTCTTTCTGTTTGTACAGAGACGGTTAAGGCACGTTTTTGGATACGCTTCAATAATCTTGGGATTCTCTCGAACGAGCCTTGTGCAATACAAGAAAGCGCATAATTAGCGCTCCAATAAATTGCCTTCAATGGCCGACTCATGGGCATGTAAAAGCCCGGGTGTTGGCCACTTTCTGTGCCTACGTATCGGGAGGGTGGTGTGTGGGAAATTCTGACCGCTAATCGCTGAATAGTACGCCCCACCCAGTCAGCCTCGCACCGACACGAACATTATCAAAAAGAAGACTGTATTAAATTAGTGGGGATAAACGAGAGGTAAGCACTTCGATTCCTAAACACCGTTCCCACGAAATAATAGCGAGAAACGGCTTAAGCAATTTTATGTGATGATTATTGGCTTGTGCTACCCATCGATGGTAACCTCACATAAATTGGGCATTTGTGGGGGCCAAAATCTTTTTTTCCTGTTTTAATGCGGCGATTCTGTCTTTAATGCCTCTTTCAATAGTGGATAATGGATAATCATCGGAAGAGAGAAGTTACGTTTTTCTTGTAAGTTCAGCATCTATTCTCGAATAAGAGCAGATCAACAACGCCCGATGTACCAATGCTTTTTTATCAGATGATTTTTTTCTGATTTGGGGAGAGAATGAATCCTAGCTTATATACTGGCCTATAAATGTGGAATTTTGTATACGCTGGTTAAAAATCATTCATCGGATCTTTAGACCAAAATATTAAAGAATGCTAACCAGTTATTACTCTCCCCCTCTCTTGTAAACGTCAGTGCAGCGTGAAGTAGATTTTACTGCCAAATAATATATTTAGCCCCTATGTGGGATTTAAATGTGCCAAAGGTATTGTCTACATAGTAGAAAATAACATACGCTGGAACAAAAGCTGTTCCTAAAATCCGACAAATATATTTCCTAATACTGGACCAAAAAGGGCTGCCCATTGCTACCTATCAATTTGGCGATACATGTTCCCGTTGAAACTAAACTCAAATGACTTAGTAGCCAAGTCCATAAATTCAACAAATATATCCTCTAGAAATGGTGGTTAAGCTACGGAACTACAATAAAAACTATCGGTACAAACCCCGATAGTTTCACCGAGGGCCACATTAGTATATATACTGAATATATCGAAATAACAGGGGTGGTCAGTGTTCGAAAAGCAGCTAAGTTCACGAATAAATACCGCAAACCGAAAAGAGTCTAGAATTCAGTACCCAGAATATACTCCAAGACAGGTGCAAGGATTTCAGCTAACCATTTAGCCAATTTATGTTGCAATGAGCCCTACATAGATTAAGGATGTCTCATAGGTGCATTGCTTTCGACGAACATATATATCCACTACATCCTGGGACATTGTGCCCCCACAGGAAGTATTTTGCCGTAAATCTCCTTTATAAGCCATCTCCTTTTATGTGGCTTAAAGAAACGGCATTGCAATTTGGTTCTAGTTTTAAGTGCCTTGTTATTCATATTGGCATTTCCTTGATATTACAAATTTAGTATCATCGCTAACTATGTAATTAATTTTATCAAGATAATCGATGTAATCAGGAATAACCTCTCTTGAACACTTGTCACGTTTAGTAATGTAAATATCCTTGTTGGACTTAAGTGCTTTTATAGCCATGCGAAGGAGTTCTACTCAATGGACCTGTTTACTAAGTGTCACGACACAAGCAAGCCTTCACTTGTTAAAGTGTTCTCTTTATCTATTCAAAACAACAACAACAATTATAACAAAGCCGCCCTCTACGCCGGATCAAAAACTTCACCCAATGGTCGTAACTTGATACATTACATCCTTCCATTCTTAGATGGATCAATAAACCTAGTATCTTTACTTAAATTGAGCTCTCCTGACACGCTCAGATCCCCGAAGAATAGGCGATGTTTTCTGTCCGAAATCTATAGGTTTCGACTCAGTTTCATCCTGTCTTACCAATTCGGGTACTCCTTAATCCTCAGTGTTTTGTTGTCACCATGGCCTCTGCGGCATCAGTCATATCAGTCACATCCTCCTCTCGGACCAAGGTTTCTCTTTAATGTTCTTGTCTGAATGTCTGGCCTGAACGTCTCCGTGTAACTGTTCTCTCGGTCTCTACCGCAAAATTGGCATTACCCAACTTCCCCGTAATGATGCCCTCCAACCACCGTTGACCAGGACCAAGATTCCTTACAAGGACTGAATCATTCACTCCATAATTTCGGCACGGTGTCATGAACTTAGCACGCTTCTCCATTTTGTAGTTGTACACCCTGCTCTTACACTTGCTTTGCTGTAACAGTTTAAAAGAAATCTGTTGACTTTTGTTTCAATAGATATTTCCGTGTCTTTGTCCAGCCTCTTAATTGTTTCCTTGAATGTACGCACACTGCCTTCAACCTGGCCGTTGCACGAGGGGTAGTAAGGAGCTGTGAATAGTCTATGTGAGTCCTTTCCCAGGCCTGACTTGGATATTTCCAACAATGAATCAGAGTTCTATTGGATTTTTTCTGATTTAGCACACAACTTCTACACCCCTTGGCGGTCCACTCAATATCTCCATCCAGTTTTGGCCACCATACATAGCTTCTAGCTAATGCTTTCATCCTTACAATGCCTACATGAGTCTGGAGTAATTGTTTGCAGAACTTTTCTTCTGAACTTAGGAGGAATAATAATCCTACTTCCCTACAGTAACACGCCATCTTCACAGGTCAATTCCTCCCGTTTTTTGAAATAGGGCTTTAACTGTTCACTCAAACTGACCTCATTCCAGCCATTCATGGTGAATTTGTATACTCGACTCAAGATCTCACAGCTTCAACCTTCACTGAAGCTTCCACAAGGTCCATCATAAATATTTCATTAGTGGATTTAGATATATCTTTTTCCTGAGCCTCCAATGGAAGACGACTCAAACAGTCCACATTACTATTGAGGGTTCTAGTTCGATATTCTTATTTGTAATTATAGGCAGCCAAGGATAGAGCCCAACGCTGTGACCGGGCAGCTGCTAAAGCAGAAACTGGCTTATTCTCTGCAAATAGACCCAACAACGGTTTGTGATCGGTGAACATCGTGAAGGGTTTCCAAACAGATAGTGATGTAACCTCTTCACTGCAGAAACCAGGGCTAGCCCTTCCTTTTCAATGGGTGCATAGTCCGTTCAGCATCTGAGAGCGTTCGGGAGATGTAACATACAAGCATTTCACTGACATCTTTCATCCTATGAGTCAACACATCTCCCAAGCCATAATGATAAGCATCCACTTGTACTAGTGTGGGCTTAGACGGGTCAAAATGAGTCAGACGATGTTCTGTATACAGCATTTTCTTTGTCTCTTAAAAAGCCTTTTGTTAGCTGACTTCCCACTTCCAAACTGTGTCTTTCCTCATTAGACTGTGCAATGGCTCAAGTTGTGTGGACACATTTGGTAAATGGTTGCGATAATAATTTACTGCCCCAAGATAGGATTTCAACCCTGTAACATTCCTGGGTGTGGGGGCTCTTGCCATCGCAGTCACTTCATCTGGTAGAGGAGCTGTACTATCCTTACTAACCTTGAACCCTAGATAAGTTATTTTCTCAAGAAGGAACTCGATTTGCTTTTTTTCAATTTAAGCCCAGCTATGATCAGCGTATGAAATACTCTCACTAGGTTCTTTAAGTGACTGTCATCATCGGGACCTGAAATTAGTATATCGTCCACTCGTACCTTGCAGAAAGGAACATCTGTCAATCGTTTGCTTATATTCTGTTGAAAAATGTCTGTAGATCTGTGCACCCGGAACTGTAACCTTGTGGGTTGGTAAAACCCCTATGTGTGTTTACAGCTTACAATTCCTGGGTACCTTTCTCTAATTTCAGCTGCTGATATGCGTGGCTTAAATGCAGTTTGCTGAATTTTCCACCCCCTCTCCGTGTGGAAAATATATCCTCAGTTCGAGGAATAGAGTAGCTGACACATGAAGCTGCTGCATTGATGGTTTGCTTATAATGTCCAAATATTAGGATCCCTCCATTGCTACTTTTAACAACGGTCACTATGGGTGCAACCCATCTAGAATATGCTACTCTTTTGTAAATGCCTTGGTTTTCTAGGCGGTCCAACTAATTCTCCGCCACTTATCTCAAAGCATAAAGTGCAGGCCTGGCTCGACGAAATTTGGGCTTGGCTTCTTTATCAATGAGTATATTCAACTGAAAGACTTTCAGGCATTCCGTTTTTCCATTAAATATGGCATCATATTTTGTAAGTAATTTGTTAAGCCTCGGTGGGTTCTCCCTCTGTTAAACAAAACAGCCGTTCCCAGTTCAGTTTTAACTTCTTTATCCAATCTCTACCAGTAGTGTTAGTACATCTCCTTTCACCACCGGGGTGGTAAACAGTTCATTTGTCCTTCGTGTAATACCTCTACAACTTTTGTCTCCTGAGGTTTTACTATCTCACCTGTAGCGAAAGGTGACGCTACAAGGTTGACCAACATGTTTAGCCGCACCCTTAAGTTCGGAAACTAGGCTTAAAAATGTCCACAAAATGGATAAGTCGTAATAAAACGTCATTAAATTACAACTTCACTTAATATTTAGCTGCAATCTGAAGTTCAGAGTAACAAAACTTAGATATTAATTCTTGTAATGTCCGATTACAAATTATTCAAAATTTGCTTTAATAATGAAACTATTAATTTGCTAAAGGCGTTAACATAAGTTTGATTTCCACAAAGTGAGAGTACTTTAGTTTTATAGAGTAACATGGATTAAATTGAAAAGACAAGAGTTGGGAATTCAGAGAAACTAAGGAAATGTCAGCATTTTCAGTTATCCCTTTTTCAGCGGGTCACTTATCGAGTCAAGACATTTAATTATGCAAATGCGTAATATAAATTAAACAGCGTTATCATTTTTGAATTAAAATTTATTTAAATTGAAAAATTATTTAACTATATTGCAGCAAATACTTCAAAATGGACGCTGAACAGATTGTATTCGCATACTATGAAAAAATTGAAAGAAATAACTACCAGTTTATCGTCATGAAATGTAAAATATTACTGTTTTTACATAAGTCTGCACAACAATTAGAAAATGATTTACGATAGTTGTAATAATAGTTATATAGTAGTACAATGGATTGAAACAATGGATTCGTTGAAGAGAAATTGTCGAGGAAAAAACGAAATGTTTCGTTGAGAGATATCATAGTAAAGTTCGTGATATTTCAGGAGAATCAAGAAAAAAAAACAAGGTGCGAGTCAATGACTGAAAATAAAATGAATCATCCAAAAACAGTAACTTTTAACCGAGCTTCCATAATTAAAAGCAAAAGTTAAGATTATTTCAAGTTGAAATAAGTTAACCGTAATATATTTCTTGTTTTTTCCTTCATCGCACGACTTATCTAAAATACGACATTCGTAAGTTTTGACGTGAAATTCCGCGTTAGCGACACAATAGTAGGTTTTAAAGTTCAGGAGCATTACATTATATTTACTCTTATTGAGAAACATTTTTTACTTTCACTGGATAGAGTACACAATTTGAAACAGCCAACCGGCTTGGCCCTACATTTAGTAATTGTATGATACTTCTAACAAGCATGGGTAACGGTAAGGTTTAAGTTAACAAGCTAGAACCATCATTTTCGTTAAAAAAAATCGTCCGCCCGCTGGTAAGAATTTGTTTTAAAGTCGTCAGTGTAGTGACCTACTCCAGCGTCCGCCCTACCTCGCAGGAAAATAAGTCCCAACAGCAGGAACAGGCCGAAGGTCTCAAAGTTGAAGAACAATCCCCAGGGGGCATCCGCGTGCCTTGATAGAAGTAAAAGAAGGAATATAGTAACAGAGCAATTCCCTTAAAGATTGTCCTTTAGGTGCTTTTGTCCGCTCGCCCGACGACATCATCTGACCCCTACCCCCCCCCCCCTACGCACGCATGCGACCGGAACTCATTGCCCCTTATAAAGGTAACGGTTGCGTTTTAGCCTAGAAAATGTAAAGGTCTGGTTATAGTCTTCAAATTAATATTCCTGCTGCCATACATGATGACAGAATATGGAGACCGTTCTATAGAAGACATATTTTTAGAATAACGTTGGTCGAGTGCCGACTTGCATCGCGGGAAAATAAGTCACATAGCAGGAACAGGTGAAAGGTTTCAAAGAGGAAAAAACATCCTCAGGGGCAGCTGTGTGCGTGACAGAAGAAAATGTCAGACAAGGAATATGGTAACTGTGGAATTCCTTCAGAGTTTCTCCTTTAGGAGCTGTCGTCCACTCGTCCTGATGACATGACTTGCTGTCAAAAACCGTCCCCCTATCCATTCAAGTAAGACTCATTGTCTCAGCAGCTCAGCTCTGTTGAAATGTGTAGCGAAAAGTGACGCTACAAGGTTGACCAACAACGGTAATGGCAAAAGGAAATGGAAAGTAAACACCTTGCCTCTGTAATTGTGGATAGACTGGGAGTTGCAACAGATTGCCGGTGTTCCGACCTTGGTTTTGTTAACGAAACCAAGGTCTGGTAATAATTATACTAATAGGAGCCACACTATGACCTACTGACGGTCTCAAAAGGAAGGCACTAAAAGCCACAAACAGCCTTTTTCATTTACCAAAAGGGTGTGATGTGACCACTATGCAAATTTAGGTGGATAAATAAAGAATTCAAACAAGGTAGCTGTTTCCCCATCACTCCGCCAGAAGCCACCGGAAGGTAAGGACAACTTTTTTCCTGACACACCAGTAAAGGTCGTCAGTCTTACTGCGCTTTTTTGAAATCCTGAATCCTACCCAGATCTTTAAATTTTTTTGACTAATGACCGAGCAAGATGCTTCAGTATCTACCTCCATGGCAACTTATTTATTTGTTTATACACATCCACATTTACCGGTGGTGTTTGTAAGTTATAAATTGTGTATAAATTCAATTCTTCTTGCCGAACCTCCCTCTCATCCAAACATAACCTTTCAATAGTAAATCGTTTTTCAACTGTCTCGTCTTCATCCACAACATTCATTGCATCGCTTTTTTTTAGTTATTTTTAAGAATTTACCTTGTTGCTGCCTGCACCTTCTGCGGGTGTGTCCTGTCTTATGTCATCTGTAATATTCACTATTTTTAAATGTACATTCATCTGCCGTGTGTATGGTGCTAACACATCTGTAACACTCGCGTTTCAAGGTTAATTTGTCCATTGTGTTTTCATAATCGGAAAATGTTTCTAGCATTGATTTAAAATATTTCCGGGCTAATTCGATTGACATTACTATTTCAATAGCTTGATTCAATGTTAGACCTCTTTCGCTTAGTAGGCGTTCCTGGATGTTCACATATTTAAGCGGTCCCGTATGTATTCACCACCATCTCTTGAAAATTGCAGTGTATGGACTTTTTCTTTAATGCGGCCACATAGTCACTTATAGACTCTTCCTCCCTTTTGTCCCTCGTTTTGAACAAGAATATTTCATGAATCACATTAGGAGCTGGTTTAACACGTCTCTGTATCAGCTCAACTAGTTGATCAAAGTTTTCTTTTCCGGACGATCATCTGCTAAACCTCTTAACACAGCATAGTGGTTTGCACGAATAACCGATTATGAAATCGCCTTTTTCTTCCCTTCACTCTCAATATCATAGGCTATAAAAAAAACTCCACACGTTCAATCTAGTTAATCCAGGACTCCTCAATATCGTACCATTCCCGTAAAGTGCCCATCAACGCCATTTTCTTATGCTTCTTGGAACTCCGAACACATCCAATGAGTGTTTTTACTTTTCTTTTTTTATTTCCGACACATTGTTGGTGTTAATCTTCCAAATCTGTTCCTTTCATTGTCTTCTAGAACCTCGCCGCCGATTATTAAGTATGTGCCTTTCACTAAGTGTCAAGGCACAAGCAAACCCCCACCTGTTAAATTATCATTCTTTATATATTCAAAACAACAAAAACAATTAAATCAAAGGGGCCGAATCAAAAACTTCACCTAATGGCCTTAACTTGATGCATTACATCTACAAAACGGTGTGCTAGGTAAAGAAGCCGTGCCTTAAGCCATCTTTCATCATCTGATGAATATGGTGCTTGCCTCATAAGCTACAAATACAGCAACTCGAATTCAGCGAACACATCTTCTTTAATTATACGTGAAAGACGAATACCAAAGTCCAGGCTACATAAAAAGACGAATATTTCGGTAGCAGATAAGTAGTATTAAGAAAGATTGAACATATTTTTTAATATTCATCACCTACTTCTCGGTAGAAAAACAAAAAAAACTGTTATGGTGACTTACCTATGTACAACATGGACTCTTCCTCTTTGCACAATAAATGCCAACGGTCATTAACTCTCGCCGGAATCAAGTAAGATAGTCGAACTCTACTTACCAGGCGCATAGATCTTCCCTATGTACTCTATTTTCTTAATACACTTGTTTCTACTTTATACCGTGTTCGTGTCTTCATTTCGGTCCCTTTTAACAGGGCCACAACAACTTGGCGACGATTTTCTAACCACCAGACAACAACTTATGTACTCATCTTTGAACAAACGAAAAGTTTTTCGAATGAAAAAAAACCCAGCAAATCACTATGGAGTTAAAGACGAACGTGGAGCAAGCTACACAAGCACCAAAGTTTTTAAACAAGCTCATCTGGCGAACAAAGAAAAAGAAATCTCGAAAATAGGATTTTTTAGGCAAGTAAATTCACGTGATTTTTTTTGTTCTTCGTCTCTTACGAAAAAATATCAACTAAGTGATGTTTCCTAGAAGGACACTCGTGAGTCATTATTAAATTAGGGGCCATCGAACATACAAAGTTCGTTGACTACATATTACCCCGTAAGACCAGCGATTTAACTTTCTCGGAAGCGGTTAAGTTATTGACGGAGTTGTTTAGCCCCAAAATTTCCCTTTTTCACAAAAGATGGAAGTGCATAAATTTAACGAGAAAAGATTGCGAGGATTATACGACTTTCGCATCAGTAGTAAATAAACAGTGTGACGATTTCAAGCTTGCCGAACTAAGCGCAGATGATTTCAAATGTTTAATTTTTGTTCAAGGACTGATATCAGCTAAAGACGCCGAAGTAAGACGCAGAGTTCTGAATAAGCTAGAAAATGAGCCGAATATAACCTTACAAAAAGTCGCAGAGAACTGTGAAGCAAGACTTGAAAGACATAGAAAAATCTGGCATAGCACACACAAGAAAGGTACGACAAAAATCATATCCTAACTTTTCATCAAAATCAAGTCAATTCAAAAAGAGTGACTATTCTCACTTTTCGCCAAAACACATTTCCCCAAGAAAAACTAAACAAATTACCACCTTGCCCCTGTTGGCGATGTGGTGCCCTTCATTGGTATATGGATTGCCCCTACCGGTTTAAAACTTGTTTAACAAAATCGGACACAAGATCTCACATTGTAGAGCAAATAAAGGATTTAAAATCCGGATAAAAATCGCAAGATCAGACGAACAGGATAGCATTAACATAAGGAAGTACGTTCAATACAAATCCTTAACGAAAGAATAAAGTTACAATTAGACTCTAGGTTTGATTTAACTATCATCAACCTGCAGACATGGAAAAGATTTGGTAAACCAACCATCTTAAAATCAAACAAAGTAGCCAAATCAGTGACTGGAGAAAAAATAAAATTCGAAGGTGAGATTATAACTAACGTTAAGTTTAACGGAAAAAACAAAAAAATAAAAAATGTTCGTGGGACAGAGTGGATGAGCCATTTTAATCCATGAGATTTACCCATTAACGCTTTTTGCCAAAAAATAAAAAGCCTGACAACCGAAGCAGATACATTTAAATAAGATTTGAAAAAAACATTCCCAGAAGTTTTTTTCAAATGGACTGGTTCGATGCAAAAAGATGGCGGCAAAATTTGAATTAAAGGAAAACATCCAACCGTATTTAAAAAGAAAAGGAATGTACCTTTCGCCTCACTCGAGAAAATAAATGAAGAACTGGGCAGACTAGTTAGTACCGGCATTCTTTCTAAAATTGAATATAGCCAATGGGCTGCTCCGACTGTCTATGTCAAAAAGAAAACAAAAGAGATCCGCGTCTGCGCCGATTTTTCGACTGGATTGAATGCATCACTAAAGGATTGCCATTATCCTCTTCCGTGCTCAGACGAAATATTTACTAAATTTAATGGAGGGATATTTTTCTCCAAAATAGATTTAAGTGACGCATATTTACAGATACTCGTGGAAGAAGAAAGATCGAAAGTACAATGTATTAACACCCATCGCGGGTTAACAGATTCAAGAGAATCGCTTTCGGTGTCAAGGACGCATCCAGCAGGTAATGGATACTATGTTAAACGGACTGGAATTCGCGATAGCATACCTAGACGACATTCTAATGACTAGTCATACCAAAGAACAACACCGGGAACACGTCCACAAAGTTGTCTCTCGAATCCAAGAGTACGGTTTCAAACTCAAAGAAGCCAAATGTGACTTTTTTATCAAGAAAATCAAATATCTGGGCCATATTATTGACAAAGATGGCAGAAGACCACCCAGAACGGGCTACTGCAATTCAGGACATGCCGGCTCTTGAAAATATCGCATCTTTACAAAGTTTTCTCGGACTGGCTAACTACTACCAAGTTTTAATATATAATATGCATAACCTCTGTGCTCCAATGAATGAACTTCTGAAAAAAGACAAAGAGTGGGAATGGAGAGCTTAATTCCAGGAGGCATTTGAGAAAACGAAAAAAGTCCTAACATCCGATCTTTTTCTAACTCATTATAATCCAGACTTAGAGATGATTGTCGCTAGCGACGCAAGCTCATATGGCATCGGGGCATGCATTTTACACAAAATGCCAGACGGGACTCACAAACCAATAGCTCACGCATCGAGGACACTGCTACCCGCAGAAAAGAACTACTCCCAAATAGAACAGGAGTTTTTAGGGATCATATTTGCAGTCTCGAAATTCCACCGTTACATACACGGTAGATTTGTCACTTTACAAACGTATCATAAAACTTTACTCACAGTGTGTGGGTCAAAAAAGGTCTGCCCGTACGCACAGCTAACAGACTGCAGAGGTGGGGAACAATCCTTTTAAATTATAATTTTAAGATGGAATACCTCCCCTCGAAAAAAATCTGTCACGCTGACAGATTGTCAAGACTCATCCCAAAACGTAGTGAACCCCTGGAAGACACTGTAATTGCCTCTTCGAACGGAAGGAGAAATTAACTTGACATTACGGAACACAGTAAGGGAACTCCCCGTGTCACTGCACGAAATAAAAATAGAAGCCCTCGGTGACGAGTTTATTAAGATGACCAAGACTAAATTAATTGAAAATGACCAAAAATCTTCAGACATTTTCTCCCTATGCGATGAGGTACTCTTGTATAGTGTGAGAGTCGTCATTCCCACAACTCTTCAAAGGATAATTATAAAGGATTTCTATGTTGGCCACCCAGGGACTACAAGAATGAATATCTTGATGAGGAGCTACGTGTACTGGCCTAACATGGACCAGGATATCGGGAAAATCGTAAAGACGTGCAAAGGCTGTGCATTGACAGCAAAGGCACCTCCGATCAGATACAGTCCTTGGCCAAAAACGGACCGACCATGGTCGAGGATCCATATAGACTTCGCAGGCCCATTAGACGGTTTCAACTATTTAATTGTAGTAGATAGTTTCACAAAATGTCCCGAAGTGTGCCGATGCAAAAGTCCAACGACGGAAGTAACCATAAACATCCTCCACGAATTGTTCGCCCGTTTTGGGGTGGTGGATTGTTTAGTCAGCGACAACGGAACACAGTTTACGTCCGCTGAATTCAAGGAATTCTGTGATACATTCCAAATAAAACATATTACGACCCCAGCATACCACCCGAGATCAAATTGCCAAGTAGAGCGTTTTGTCGATACACTGAAAAGTGCCCTGAAGAAGGCTAGAGGCACTCCTACGGAAAAAGCCCTACAACAGTTCCTTCAGGTGTACAGGATCACGCCAAACACGAATACACCATCTTCATTATCCCCTGCTGAGGTAATGTTTGCGCGCAAGATAAGATCCGTTTTTGACAACCTGCTGCCAAAACAGACGACACCGGGACGAACAAATGCAGTACCAAGAAAACTTTACGCCCCAGGCCAAAAATATTTTTTAAATGGTTAAAAATAATAAATCGTTCTGAGAGCTGGGTACAATTGAGAAGCGGATTGGAAATATGGTATACATAATTCAAGGCCCAAAGTTCTCTCATAAGAGACATTTGAATCAATTAAGAACACGCCTATCGGACGAAACAGACAGCGCTCCCCAGGAAGAAGAAATTATAGACACCATATATGACACCTTTAACATTGTAGGGAACATGAACATGAAGGGGGATTACTTGCGAAACGTCCTCGAGTTTGCCTGTCCTGTGCGCTTCGGGTGAGAGAAAGAAATCCAATGTCCATGAATGTTTATTAAATACAGTTCACGAAAAATCTCGCAAAGTCTCGTTGCACGTATGGAAATTAGGTGTGCGTCGATATAATAAAAGCGAGTCTCGTACCGTCTCAGGGGACTCGGTGTGAAGCAGATGCACGTAACGAACGGTGAGAGCTGCTTTGAAAGTTAACACAGTGATTTGCGACCTTCGTTATTAATACAATAAAATCGATTTTCATATGATGATCACTAAAATCGCAATTAATATATATATTTGTAGTGTCCGATTTCAGTACTCATGCAGTTTACTGACTGGGCTATTTTTTAAGTTGGGATTTACAAGCTATCTCGGCGATGGACAAATTCGACTTGAGATTAATAGCCGAGTTCGACGGCTCCCCCTCCGGACCCTCTGTAGTCGAGTGGTGAGAGAAAGCCGAGCGCGTCTGCAGACTTTGCAAGATAAAGGATCCTGCACTGGTCATCCCGCTGAGGCTGACCAAAGGAGCATATTCGGTGTATCAGCAGCTCGGAGACGAACCAGGCCTGGAGGAAGTTAGGCAGGCGCTATACGCAGCCTTTGCTGTGGACCCTTTCGTCGCCTGGAGGCAGTTCATCGAACGGCGGCTTGGGCTAGATGAGACTGTCGACGTCTACCTGGCCGATTTGAGGAGGCTAGCCGCGCCGTTTGGTGGAACAAGCGAGCGAATACTGGGATGCGCTTTTCTGACTGGACTCCCAGACGGCGCCAGCAGACTGCTGCGAGCATCGTCCAGACTCAGTGAGATTGGGCTTGACGAGTTGTTGGCCAGAGCCCGAAACATTTTGAAAGAGGACACAGAGCCGGTTTAGGCAGCTGCGGAAGCGTCTTCACCACTAACAAAAGACGTGAGATGCTACAAATGTGGCAGGCCGAATCATTTTTCAAAAGACTGCCGAAGCCGAAGCGGTGCAAATGACGCGCCCGATCGAGGAACGTTAAAACGCGTGCGTTGCTACCGGTGCAATAAGCTGGGTCACGTGGAAACAGGTTGTCCGGGAAACGGGCAGGGGTGTAAGCTATAGCGCCAGTCTTCTCTCAAGATCGTCGCAAAATAAGGCGCTACCCACAGTGAGCGTGCGCGCAAACGGGCGTGAGCGCTTCGCGCACGTAGACACCGGGTGCACGCAGACCCTCGTGTGCAAGGCATGCTGTGACGCATGGGATAAGGAAAGGATCCCGGTATTGACGGTTGGCGGTGGCTCGATTGCCTCTTGTGGCGTTAGCATCATTCGCGCAGGTGTCGGCGATAAGCCCACAGTAACCGTACGAGCCTTGGTTGTAAACGGTGACCTGCTCGGTTACGACCTGCTCCCGGGAATGGACGTCATCAAGGAATTGGGTGGTGTACGCATTGATGGTGAGGGTAGGGCACATTTCGCAAAAGCGGGCCTTGCTCTGAGTGCAGCTATGAAGCTGAAACAGCCTGATTTTGATGCGGAATTCGACCAGAGCACGAAGTCCTGGACAGCCTCCTGGAAGTGGTCGGAGGAGCAGCCACCCGAGAAATTATGCAATACGGTGCCAGAATACAAAATTCCCCCCGGAGCTCGTGCAAAATACGACAAGGAACTACAAACTTGGATTAGTAATAGATGGCTAGTTCCCTATTCAGAGAAGGAATTGGGTCCCCCAAAGTGCCTGATCCTGTTAATGGCGGTTATCCAACAGAATAAGCAGAAGGTGAGGCCGGTGCTCGACTATCGAGAATTGAATGAGCACGTGGACCCTTTTACAGCTCGCGCGGACGTATGCACTGAAAAGTTGAGGGAATGGCGGCAAGCGGGATCTAGTGTATCTGTACTGGATCTTCACAAAGCATACCTTCAAGTGCGTGTACACAGATCACTATGGCCCTATCAAAAGGAGCTCATCAGGGGGGAAAGGTAGTGCCTAACCCGCATGGGATTTGGACTTAATGTGGCGCCATCAATTATCCAAATGATTGTTGACGCTATTCTGACTAAGAATGAGCGCATTCAGCGGGCAACGTCTGCATATATTGATGACGTGTACGTGGACGAGGAAATTGTATCTGCGGCGCGCGTGAGGGAGCATCTCTACAACTTTGGCCTTCTCAGCAAGGAACCGAAAAGGCTACGGGATGTCGCACGGGTACTTGGTTTGCAGGTCTGGGAGGAAGATGACGTTCTGTATTGGAAACGAGGAAATGTAACCCCGGACATGCCTTGTATTGTTACACGACGAAACGTATTTTCCTTGTGCGGAAAGTTAGTTGGACACCTTCCTGTGGGCTGCTGGCTTCGTGTTGCGGTCGCATTTATTAAGCGAAGAGCCTCCGACGTCACCACTGGATGGTATGACGAAACTCATGACGTCCCTCTAAATACAATGCTCAAAGAGGTCCTCGCCAAGGTGCACAAGGAAGACCCAGCGCGGGGCAGATAGTGCGTCGACAGCCAGAACATTAGTGTGTGGGTTGATGCAAGCTCTCTCTCCATTGGCGTATCGGTGGTCCATGATGGAACGGTGGTGGAAGACGCTTGCTGGTTACGCCCAGAAAAGGACTCCCAGCACATAAACCTGGCAGAACTCAGTTATTCACGGATTCTGCTTGCGTCCATAAGTGGATTTCAGATACTCTCACCGGGAGGGCCAGAATACGAACCAAAGCCACGAGCGAGATGCTCATCCGACCGCGGCTCGACACGATCATGAAGCTGGTGAACGAATATGCGCTGTAAATAGAGGTGTCCCTGGTCAACTCCAGCCTGAACAAAGCAGATTGTTTGACGAGAGTACCTCAAAGATGGCTTGATGCTATAAGAAAGACTATTGAACCCATGCAGCCCGCCTGCGCCGCTTCCGTGAGCCCCGTTCGATCTAATAACATCAAATAAGTCCACCAACAAACCGGGCACCCTGGGGTCAAGCGGATTCTATATTTCGCTAAGTTGGTTGAACCAGGAGTACAGAAGGCAGACGTCAGGAAAGTGGTCAAATATTGTGTAGCATGCCAATCCATTGATCCAGCACCCGTTCGCTGGGAGAAAGGAAAGCTGGGAGTGGAAAGCCATTGGAGCCGGCTGGCGATGGATATTACTCACCACAACGGCGATGATTTCCTGACTCTCATTGATTGCGGTCCATCCAGGTTTGCGATATGACGCATGCTGCGCTGGCAAGATGCAGTCATCATCGTCCGTCAGTTAAACAGTATTTTTCTTGAACGTGCCCCCCCAATGGAGATATTAACCGACAATGGCGCTGAATTCACTAGTGAGCAGTTCAGAAAGTTTGCTGATAGCAGGGGAGTACACCTGAGGTTTCGATGCGCCCACGTACCGAGTGGAAATGGGGTCATCAGGCGGAATCACAGAACCGTCAAACCCATTGCGGCCAGGACGGGCTGCACGGTATCTGAGGCAGTCTACCTGTATAACGTAACCCCAAAGGATAATGTTTCACCCTCTACAGCGCCGGCTGACACTTTGCACAGGTATCACGTCAGGGTGAAAGGCATAGAGACTAACCCGCTGCCCGAACTGGAAGTAACCAAAGAGAAACTGAAAAAAGGGGATGTTGTCTGGATTAAGAACCCGCGCGGCAAGTGTACGACGAAATACGGAGTTGGACACGTCACCGAGGTAATCAGCCCACAGGCAGTGCGAGTCGACGGTATGCCCCGCCACGTTAGAGACCTACGGTTAGTAACGCAACCATAACTGGACGACAACAGCGAGTCGGAGTCAGAGAGCAGGGAGGCATCGCTCTGGCTTGCAGCAGTCTCATCGAACAGTGACTCGGATATCAGCAGTATCCCAGCGGACGCGATGTTTCTCGACCCTCAGACCGCGGACGAGAGCACAAGCGAAGATGAGGCTTGCGTTGTCCCCCTCCGAAGATGCAACCGACGAAGGCGATCGATGCCTCCCTGCCATCTCTGTGATCATGAGATCAGGGGAGGGGGTGTACGGAACAGTAACATGAAGGGGACTTACTTGCGAAACGTCTTCGAGTTTGCCTGTCCTGTGCGCTGCGGTGAGAGAAAGAAATCCAACATGGCGTCCATGAATGTTTATTACATAGAGTTCACGCAAAATCTCGCAAAGTCTCGTTGCACGTATGGAAATTAGGTGTGACTCGATATAATAAAATCGGGTCTGGTACCGTCTCCGGGGACTCGGTGTGAAGCAGGTGCACGTAACGAACGGTGAGAGCTGCTTTGAAAGTTAACACAGCGATTTGCGACGTTCATTATTACTACAGAGATACCGCAGGCAGCTCCGGAACCAAGACAATCAAAAAGGAAGCGAAGGCTAACAGATCTGATCGTAATAGATCCGAAAAGGAAACGCTATTAATTCTCCTACGGAGGTAATACTTGGGATGGGGTGTTATGGTGTCTTACCTATGTTCAACATGGACTCTTCCTCTTGGCTCAATAAATACCAACGGCAATTAACTCTCGCCGGAATTCAGTAAGATAGTCGAACTCTACTTACAAGGCGCATATTTCTTCCCTCTGTACCCTATTTTCTTAATACACTTGTTTCTACTTTATACCGTGTTCGTGTCTTCATTTCGGTCCCTTTAACAGGGTCACGACAAGAACAGAACAGAACGTTTTCCGTTTCCATTCATTTATTTCTTGTAGCTATGTTGCAAGCGTAAATAGAAGAAAATCCTATTTTTAAATCTGAGGAAACAAATTTCTTATCCACTCTACCTGTGAGTGTTTTCATTTTGCCTTATATATATATATATATATATATATATATATATATATATATATAAGTCAGGTTTCTTTCATATTCAAATAACAATGTTTTAATTTTTTTTTCACATTTCCAAAAAACATAACATTTCTGTGAGATGTATTTTTTACGGTCCGTTTAATTTTTCGGTGGGCTAAACACCATTTTTATGTAAAATATAGTCTCTGCAACACTACAAAATCAACAGAAAAATTCACAGAGTATAAAAAGTTATCGGATTAAAATGTCTTGAAAACAAACCTCACTAAACAGTTGTTCGTTTTTGGGTGGGAACAAAGAACATGTGAGGAAACCTACTAATACGCCATTTTGCATTTTTCATTTTTGAGCTAGTACATCCGAAAAGTTGTGTGGGTATTTATAAATTTTAATTCAGCAATATTTCTTAAAATAGTTGATAAATTATATCATTTATTTATAATAATTTAAATCACTTGAGAGTCATTTAATCTTCCTTAAGTTACATCATTTAGACTGCAAATGCCTATTGAAGTCATTTGGATACGAAGCTAAGTGCAGAGCTGATTGACTTTCACTTAATCAGTTGGAAGCCATATATATATATATATATATATATATATATATATATATATATATATATATATATATATATATATTCAGCCATCCATTCAAGCAAGTATTAATTTTGTTATGCTTCGGTGATTTGGTGGAAACTGTTTAGTATATATTTATAGACCGTTTAAATTACCAGTAAGATAATATTAATTGGCAAGGTTTCTTCACTTAAGTCGTAAGTTTTTATTTAATGCGAACTAAGGGGTTGTGTGTCCCTTACAACGAAAATAGTTTATAGTTACCTATAAAGGAATCAAACGTCTGAAAGCAGCTATTATATATTTATTTTCTTCTATTAAATTATTCTAATTACCTTATTTATGAGTATTATGATGATTCAAAAGTACTTTTAAATGTGGTTACGTGTTATACTTAACACGTGTTGTGCGGGAAATAACTCTAGCATCAATACCCATTTACCATCCTCACTTTAATTGTATGCCTATATTTATATTAGAGTTGTCGCATTTTTATTAATGTATGTATATATATATATATATTTATTTTATACTTATCATTTTTGACATTATATTGGGATTTATATGTTTCTATTAGTGAATAATCATTCCTTATATGATCTTATTAAGTTAGCATTACTTTACTAATTAGCCACAAATTGGTGGTTTTTAAAAAACAACAATTTAACACCAACTGATTCGTGGTCCATACTATATCATTCTAACACTCCGAAAAGACTCAGACATAGATGTAATTTGTGCCTTGATGAAAAAATTAGAATATTAAAATACGAAGACAGTAACATTTTTAATAAACGAGTTAACTGATGGCTAAATGTAGACACAGACACAGGGTTAAAATCAATAGCACGTTAGGAAGTTCCTTGTACATAACAATTCTTTTAGGGTATTATGACAATAAGAGTTCGCACTGTAAAAGTAAATGTCAGTAAATTAGTAAGTTTTTTGTTGATTTTTTTTTCCAATTTAGTAAAAAAAAATTGTAAATAAATTGTTTTTAAATACCGCCAAACTTTAATTACGTATAGTAGATCATCTCGAATGTTGACGTCATAACCAATTAAGTTTTTGATCATTTCTAATCTAAACCGAAATCTTCGTCCTGTATTTTCGTCCTTTTATTTTTAATCGTAAATAAGTAAACGGAGTTTTAATCGTGAACGCTCGAATCGGTCATCCTATATTTTTTATCTATAAAGCTCACATTCGAAATGTTAGTTCTTTCAATAGCAAAAACGAATTCTCATACATATTGTTATATTCCTGCATATGTAAAAATATTGTCAAATTGATCTTTTACTACTGTCATCCCTCCTCGATTATTTTACCTTTTACCCCGTTTCTTTACATCGAATAATAAACAAAGTGAATTTATCTTCTGAAGACGATGATCAATTTGTCTTGTTATTTGGTTTTTTGATGTAGTTGTTTATACGTCTGAGAAGACCTAATTAAAGGGTCGAAATAATTCATAATGTATACAACCTTAATGTGTGTATAGTTTTCTTCCTTTTAATAATTCTATTTTACTCTGTTTAAATATACATTGAGCTCTTTTATTCGGATTCCCAACGCAATTGAACTCTACACACTATATATATATATATATATATATATATATATATATATATATATATATATATAATGACACGAAATAACGGAGACAAAATTCGGCATTCTTTTCCAAACAGTACAAACTAGGCATTTGTGTGATCCACAGTTGTCGCTGTTTTACAAATGCATCCAGCACTGGATCTTCTAACAATATTCTTCTTTTGCTCACAGACCTAAAATAACTCAGGACTGATGGGCCGTCAATTTTCTTGGTTTCCTTACCAGTCAAAAATAGGCTCCGTACTCCCCTGACCATAACCCTATGGATTATTCCGTTAGGTCGTTCTGTGAAGCCAACGCCTGTGTAAATCCTCACAAAAGTTTAGACTCTCAAAATAGGCGAGCCAGTACTACGTCCACAACTACGTCTTTTGCAAACGCTTGAAGCTCTATGTTTAAGCAAACTCCGGTCATTTTGAAAATAAGGTTACAAAGTAGTTCATTGGCATTAGTTAAGAGTATGAGTGCTACTTTAGGCTCTTTGTATAATAAAATATAATTTACTACATTTGTCTTCGTCATTTCCTGACACTACATAAATTTAGCTGTGAATGTATGTACTAACATTTACGTGATACTTTTAGGTAACCTGTTTAGAATTGTTGTCTTAAAGGGTATTCATTCTAATCGCTGTTATAAACATAAATCCGTAATCAATTATTCGCCGTGGATCTTAAGTTGATTTAAATATTCATGATGAATAAAGCGTATCATGTTTTCCTCTGATTACTACTACTTAAGTCATGTAAACAACCAATATTCAAAATGTTTGTTTTGTTGTTTGAGAACATTATAATATATATATATATATATATATATATATATATATATATATATATATATATATATATATATATATATATTAGTAGCATGGTTTTAAAAGGCTGTGGGCAATGCAAATTCCGGGTAAGATGTAAGCTGGAAGGAACAAAAATAATAGATCCAATACGAAATGTTACTTACTATTTATTTTTTCTTAAAATCTTACATAACAGCAAGTGTGGTGTTAGCAGTTTGTGTGATGTCCGGATGATTAAAAAATCATTTATTCAATATTTCGGAAAAAGAAACTTCCCTTTGTCAAAAATAATAAACACCAGAGGAAAACTCCGACTGTGCAGAGAATCTGACAAAATAGCTGCCATAAGACAGAGTAGCAGCAAACCAGTCCCACAGAGAATAGACATTTGAAAAAATTAAAGTTATGTTATGTATATAAAATTGGTGTTCAATAATATTCAATATTCAATTTTTTATTATTTACTTTTTATTTCCAGTGTGTTTTATCTTCGTGTTTGTTTTCTTTCGTATTTTTAGAATTTAAATATAAAATAAAGTAATTAATCTCTCAGTTTAAATATTCTAGATTTCATTAAATTTATTGATTATCATATATTCAAGAAGTATTATTAATTGTGAGTTTCATCAAATTAGTTTATCGAATTAATGTAATATGTTACTTACTATAGGATTAAATTCACTTGTGAAGACGATATAGGGGAAGTAAGTATGTTTGTTATGCGAATTAATTTATAGATTCGGTCGGTAGAAGCTTGTGTATTACATTATTAGTAAGGTATATATATATATATATATATATATATATATATATATATATATATATATATGTATATATATATATACAT
>OY744518.1:23973800-24016300 GCA_963556195.1 Sepiola atlantica
AACGAACAATACCTTCATCCCCCCTAAAAGGAAGAGGGAATCCCTGGGAGGACCAGCTTATGTAAACAGAAACGATACAACACAACCCACCCAGGTAAATAAATTCTCAGTCACAATTGTTGTTAATGTTCCTTCGCATTTCCAGTAAATCAAAGTGTAGTATCTGTTCTCAACATCTCAGTGACATTTAACGTTTTACTAATGACGGAAGTAAAGTAAAACGCTATACTTTCTTTTTATAAAATCTCTTCATTTAATTTTATTAATAATTATAGTAATAATAGTACTATCGATAAAACGATTAGGCGTATATGAAAAAATGTGGCAATACAAATGTGAAATGTATACTACGAAATATAAATTTACGAGAAACATTCAAAATATATGTAAATGAGCAATATCGAGATTTGTTTAAGTGAGTGTGGAGATAATTACATGTAGGGTATTTCAAGATACTCATGTATCATTAGAATCAAATAAGCCTAGCCGTTTGTATGTTAATATATTATAGATGAATGAAAAAAAACTTCGCATTTATTCATTCATTCATATATATATATATATATATATATATATATATATATATATATATATATATATATATATATATATATTTACTCCCGCAAAGACACCTATATGGAGGGGTTTAAATTACCTACTATACACTATCCCCGAGTCTCTTCGGTATCTCTATACAGGGGTTTGTCAGGAAAACCTGACATGAGGATATTTCACCCGACAAAAAATTGAAAATAAAATAGTATTTGTAGTACAAATGTTATCTCTTCAGCACGGCTATACACTTGCTCATACGAGGAATAGTGCATGATAACTTAAGTAACAACACTTAGCTGGATACTCCATCAGACTAAATGGATACTTGTCCTGGAATCCGGTAAGACCAAGAGACCACAAGAAAGATATACTACTTAACTTCTTTACTAAATCCATGTCATAGAAATAAAGAAAAACTCTAATAGAATATTCGAATATCTATGTTTTTCATATAGAGATTAAGTGTTAGCCCCAGAAAAAGGACCCCTTGATTTAATATATATATATATATATATATATATATATATATATATATATATATATATATATATATATATATATATATCCGCAGAAATAGCGCGATATAATTGTTACAGGCGAGTCATATGATGATGTCATTAAGGTCAAATTATCGGTTGCCAAGTATTCAATTGAAAACAAAGATTTTATCAGTAGTTATTCAGCAATTATTAATATTAAGATATTAAAACCTGTTAGCCTAAACATTACGAAGAAGCGGAAAGTATTGATCAATGTTTGGATACGATTCTAGACATAAGGATGTTTTTAATGTTCGTAAAAGGAATTACAGTGGCGCTTAATTATTCTGTTCGGAAATTCTTTATACCCGTCTGTGGATTTGTATTTTTCTAATATATATATATATATATATATATATATATATATATATATATATATATATATACATATATATGATTACTATTATTTCATGTATCCACATAAACTGTTATAAAGATGTTTAATAATTTTATGTATCGATTGTCGTATTTACTTTAACAGTGCCAAATATATGAGTAGGTAGTAAGTTATAAAAATATATTAATGACAATTTAGAAACGAGCACGCGTCTCTGTAGCGTCATTGCCATAAATACATATATTTTCTTAACTTACTATATATATATATACTATGTTATCTCTCTCTCTCTATATATATATATACATGTATATATATATACTATTATCTATATATATATACATACATATATATATATATATATATATATATATATATATGAATATATATATATATATATATATATATATATATATTAACATAGTAAACCCTAAACAAAGCAGGTCGCCACTGTAGACGTAAAAGGCTACTGAGAATTAGGGTAGAAGTTGTGTGTGTAATCCTAAGTTTGGAAATGTTTACATTAGTTTAAAACTTCTGCATGTCGGTACAGACAGAAACACAGGGAGCAGAGACGGATTTCTAGAGGCCGGCTGCTCGAGGAAAGAAGCTATTTAAGTAGAAGGCTCTCCGGCATCTGGGGACCTCCACAGTGAACGGATGGGATTTAGCTGATTGTCGTGTTTGTCTAGTGTATTTATGTCGAGGAGGCAGTAGAGTAGCTAGTTCATCGGAGCACAATCGATTGAAGTATGTGTAAAACAAGCACAAGGATGCAACATTGTAGTCATGGGACCGGGGCTGTAGCTTGGTTGATAGTGAGCGACATATTAAGTTGGCGACTCTCTTTTGGTTATTGTCTAAGAGGGAGAGACTAGTGGATGATGCATCAACCCAGACGTGGCATATATATATATATATATATATATATATATATATATATATATATATATATATATGTGTATATATTTGTATATATATACACACATATGTATATATATATGTGTGTGTATATATATATGTGTATATATGCGTATATATATACATATATGTATACATATATATGTGTATATATATGTGTATATATATGCGTATATATATACATATATATATGTATATATATATATATATATATGTATATATGTATATATATATATATATATATATATATATATATATATATATATATATATATATATATATATATATACTGCTCACGTTGTTCGGCTTTAGAACAATTTGGATACACTTGATACATCTAGCCACACTGATGAATCGTAAACGAGGGCACAACTGTATATGGAAAACTATATATATATATATATATATATATATATATATATATATATATATATAGAGAGAGAGAGAGAGAGAGAGAGAGAGGGAGAGAGAGAGTTCACTGTAGTTTAAAGGCTCATAAATCACTCTAGCTATATATAAAATGCATAGATATCCGTCTGTGTAACTATAGTTCTCCTTTACTTCTCCAACGTAGGTTAGTAACGAAGTGAAGCACATTGCTTTTCTCCTCCCCAATTGATCAGTTAACTATGTTATAGTATATCTTTCTTGTCCTCTTTTGATCTTATTGGATTCCAGGACAAGAATTAGTCTAGCCTGGTGGAGTGCCCAGCGAAGTGCTGTTACTTGAGATACCATCACTTAAATAAGATGCACCATACCTTGTATCAGCAAGTGTATAGCCGTGTCGAAGGGATTTTGTTGTAATACTATGTTATTTTAAACATTTTATCAGGGTTTAATTGTAGAGTGAACTATTTTCATTTCAGGTTGTCTAGGCAGAACGATCTACATACAGACCGAAGACACTCGAGGATGGTGCCTAGTAGGTTGTTATACATGTGTTTTGTTAGTAGATTTGTATGTGTACATATATGTTTCTTTTAAATGTAACATGCATGTGTAGACTTAGTAAATATATTACATTACCTATTTACGCGTCTCTTCACGAGGGCAAAGTTAGATCTAATGTCGGCTTTTTAATGTGGAGAAAATCGAGCTCTCCAAAAATGTGTACTCTGGATTGGAACAAAACAACAACCTGTCCCAGTCTGGAAGGATTGCTATTCACTGCTCGAGGTCAGAATAAACAAAGTGTAGCATAAGAACAGATACTACTTTTTGTTTCTATCCAAAAGGTAGTTAATCAAGTATATTTATACATAATCCTCGTAATATTAATGCATCGTGTTTGTTTCTAACATAAAACGATTATTGTTATTTACATTCTATACATAATTTTGATTTTTCTACATAGTCGTTACATACGCAGCGTTTTTCGTTGGTGTTAAAAAATTAACAAAGGGTGTACCACTAAGATAATAGTATCATGCAGAAAACCGGTTTTTATAACTGTCAAAAAATGTGTCTATATAACAACATCGATGGGTACAGCAGCCCGAAAGATGAACATAAGATAACAACAAAAACTTCGTCAAAGCATGTAAATGTGTTCTATATTCTAAAACTGATGCGTGTATATTTTTGGGAGCGTAAATAAATAAACGTTCAAACAGTCTGAGGCCTTATGAAGAAAAAACATTATTCGGAGAGCGCATATTCCCGCCAACATTACATAATCTTACATGGTTATTGTATAACTAAACGTGCAAATCATATTATTTAATATATAAATATTTGATTTATTATTTTGTTAGGGTAACGTCGTTTAATTATCTATACTTGATTAACTTTTTTTTTATATATAAATCAGCATACTTGACTTATATCAGGACTCACCAAAACGTGTGATTTCGTAAAAAAATTATAACAACCATGATGAGGATCATAGATCGAATTATATAAATAGAATAAATACTAAATAAATGCACAACCTCGTAAACAAATAAACACAAACATTTCTCAAGAGAAAAAAAAGCTTACCGGTGCTTGATCTGTAAATATATAATCAACCGCCTGTCTGCCTTTGTTTTCTTCGACTTTGTCGGAAGACGCTGAAGTGGTACAGTAATTATCCCCCATGAACAAAATATGAACAGCCAAAAGGCTGAGTCACTTTAAAATTAAAATATATGTACAGATCTATTCCAAAAGAGGAGAGAGAAAGAGAGAGAGAGAGGGAAGGGGGGTTATTAGAAAGAGATAGTGAGCGAGAGAAAAGAAAAGAGTGTTTGAGAGAAGGAAGGAAAACTCCGAGCTTAGAAAGTCCGTGCGTGTAGTGTTGACGTTGGAACGGCAGCGAGACTGACACTGTCGGATTGGATCTTTCTCTCTCCCGACATCAGCCAACAATCAGCAACTAGCAGTTCTACCCTTACCAATTCTGTTACCCGTCACTCTACCGGCCAATAACAAGAATGGCAGGAAGAGGGGGATAAGGTGGAAAAAATAAAAGAGAAGAAGGGGGAGAATAGAAAATGCCCGGTGCGCGTTTTATATATTTATTATATTGCCTAATGCAGTGATTAGCCGACGGTTTTCTTCACAAGGCCGCAATTTCGGAATAAAACGAGCGCTTGGAACACTGCATTTTTGGGGGAGATACCAAATCAATTTTTCAGACAAAAATACAACTATCAGTGCTTTTTTTCTTAATGGAAATCGTTCCAGACAAGATATAAAACCACTTGATGTAAGGAGCTAAATAAATACTACTTCAAGGTCAAAAACTAGCTAATAAGTGTAAGATGGATAGATTTTGACTCAGAAAACAGCAATTATCCCCCCTTTGTCATGAAGCATCGCTCATGGAATTTGAGGACTAAATTACAAAATAATGGAAGAGAGAGTGACAAGACTGCCGAAAGTAAACTAAAGTTCCACTTTCTACTCTTCTATTATATGTATGAATACCATTAAATACGACTAGTTCATAATATACCTATTTATTGCTCGGAACTAAACAAAAACAATGTAACTATTTATGATTTTTTTAATGTTTCTAAATAGATAATTGTCTTGGGAAATGAAAAAGGAAAAAAAAACAAGATATTTTTTTTTTTATATATTTATCAATGTTTCGTCTTTATTGTAGACTTCCTCAGGATGATAATTTGAATAAAAATGTCATGCAAGTACATCGAAATTTTGGGTTGACATGATGGGTGTCTAAGGAAAAGTAGTAGCCGTGGCTACTGTGAGCGCTGGAGGAGAGTCCAGACTGCGAGAAGTCAGTAGTCGCGAAGAATCATTACATTCTCTCGGGCCACACCAGAATGGTATGTCAACCGGTTGGAGTGGTCCGATAAAACTGGAGTGCAACGCCGACAATCCGTCTTATTTATGATATGCAGCCCTCCGACTGAAATACTACGCTTTATTAGTAAATAACGGCATTATTTTTCATCGGAAAGTTATCAAATCTTTTATAAAATTTCGGGACGTATTCAATAAATGCTATTCTTTTATAAATAACTGTATTGATGCGATGCGATGCGACCAAATGTAAATGTATTATCATCTACTAGTTTTATTGATCCGTTCGTTTAGCGTAATCTTTCTTTTTTTGCCGTCCCCGGAAATCAAAAACAGGATTTCAAGTTGTTACCTCGACATATTCCATCCAATGAAAATGAGTTCAGCTCTTTCGAAACAATTAAGTTTGCGAGCCTATGTAAAAGAGAAATTCTTAATAAAAAAAAATTAAAGTCAGCAACCAAAACCCAGTAAATAGAGTCCAGTTAGCAGATACATCACATCCAGGGAGAACCACATTACAACCCTGCACCTTCTAGGCCCGGGGAAGCAAAGAACTACCCCACTCTTACATACACATATTAATACACTCAAATGTACACACACGCATAGCACTTACACACACGCACTCATACGCTTACAAACGGCTGTATAAACACACATTAACGAAGAGAAAATAGATACTTACTCACTCACTCACTGACAAAACAAAGCAAACAAATACACACACAATGCTACTCTGTATAAACTCTCTCCTTTTCAAAGAAAACGTGACCTCCTTGTAGTTTTGTTATATACCTATTTGAATTAATTCTGTTAGTTTATGTGTAATTTATATATTCATTTATTTTCGCATTTTCCATGTTGCTGAGTGTAATTAACGTCTATTGGTACTACAATTATTTGTATATTTCTTATGTTGTGGTGAAGTAAATTGTAGGGTCGTGCGACCGATGATTTAGCTGAGGTACCTGAATGGATTTTATGAATATTTAGTCCTATCCGAAACTATGTAATTGTCTCCACAATGTATCCCTCTTGTTGTAAATAGTGAAAATACGTCTCTGTCGCACGACCCTACGATTTACTTAATTGCAATATAAGAAATATCAAAAATCATTTTGGAACAATCAGGTGAGTTTTAAACTTATCTACACACACACACACTCACACACACACATACATATATATATATATATATATATATATATATATATATATATATATATATATATATATGTATATATATTTCACGTTTTGGCAGCAAACGGTTTGGCGAGGGAGACTTCTTAGCCCTGATTGGCAACCTCCCTACACATTTTCTCAAACAAAACCTAAAATCGATTAACGGATTTATGTGCTGTTCTTTGTCTATTAGCTACCTGTGAAAGATTTTTTGTAACTTTTTTTCTAACTAAGTCTCACATGGGTCAATCGTGTTTCGGCAGCTTGAGGCCATAGATTAAACAGCTTGTCTGCCATCAGTTCAAACTGGTAGTGAAGGAGCCTTAACTCTTAGGTAGCGCTAAGCAAAGCTGCATCTTCAACAATTGTATAATATCGCGGATATCTGCAGAATTAGGACCTACAGTCATCCCCAGTGGGCTTTTCACGAAGCCACAATCACCATAGATAAAGTCCCAACTAAATGTCTACATGTGTGAACGTATTGACACTAAACAGGAACCCACTTTGCTCTCCCCACTATATCTAAAACTAAATGACAATACAAAGAAAAAAAAAACCTACACCAGACACCAACCAGAAAACATATTCGCCTCTCCCCTTGAGGCTAGCACCCAGTACTGTACACTGTTTAACTCTGTCTTCGAGTGCCTAAATACATGTATTTGGAGATTTAAATGTACATCACCGTGGCTGGATTGTAATCCTCAGCTGTAAAGACGCGGCTTGTAACTCCACCTATACCTATAGTTCCTTCATAGTGTACTCCCTCTCACAGACTGTCACTTTCCCGACCCGCCTCCCTGATCCTGTTGAGCAGCAAGCTATACTTCTTCACCTGTTCTTAGCCTGACTGCCCGAGGCTTGTGCGCTAGGGGACGCTGATCACCTTGTGATAATAGTTGATATCAGCCGAGATCTCGCCCCAAAGGTGATGATCCGTTTCTCGAAACAGCGAGATACTATCAGCAGGCTGATTGGTAAATCATCAGAGACCATGTCAGAGACATCCCAAGGAGTGAAACTCTTACTCTCCATGCTGATCAGTGCGCAAATGCGGTAATTGAATGCGTCAAAGCAGGCGTTGAAGCTCATGTCACCATGTTAATATTCTACAGCAAGCCGCATTCTCCACAATAGTTCACCTCAAACTGTGCAGCTGATATTGTTCAGAAGCAGCATCCCCTCTGACAATTACACCGCCAGAGATTACATGTCAAAAATACATATGTTCCCGCCTATGGTATGACCTGTTCTTCTGTGTCGTTTTTACCTTAATTGGTGTTCTGCCATGAAGATTTCTGATAATCAGACTTTTTTGTCTGCAAAGAAGTTTCATCCTGCCAGTCTGCTTTTTAAACGATAGAACACAAGTTTCATTTGTTGCCTTCAGCAAATACACCTAATACTTGTTCATAAAAAACTTGCTATATTGTAATAAACTGATACCAATAGTTTACTTAACAAAATATTAAAACTCGTATCACTTAGTCGTTTAAGTGGACATCCTGTATTCTTGCTTCGCACTAATTGTGGTCAAATAACTTCAATAAAAAACAGAAATATCATTTGACTAGTTCCCTCTATAGTCACGAAATACGCTGAAATATTAGATCTGTAAAGTGTGTCGAAATTATTAAAATTGTATCAGCTCCGTTGTAGATTTATATATTCATAACATTCAACAATGAAAGTACTTTTAAATAAATATTATTTATTATGTCCATAAAACATAATGGGTTAGTTTTCATTGTGAACTATTTATATATGTTTACATCATAGATACAAAGTAAATAAATTTAAGGCATCTATTAACGTACGTTCCAAGAATTCAATCAAAGGTTTCGTGATCATATGGAGTTTTATTGATATCATGTCTTCATCAGTACAGGCAATAGACACCAAATTCGAAATTTAAACATAGCATGATGGCTAGAATACATACATTACTCCGTTATTATTAGAGAGGTTGAGGTAGAGTAAGGATATGAAAATTACAATCCATTTAAAATTAGTGTGACAAAGCAATTATATCCAACATAAAAAGCTACACAACAAGGGAAGTAAAGACATATACGATGCCACCAGTGATAATAGCTTTTTTTACAAAAATAGTAAAATCTCAATTTTTCATTGCTCAATTTCGGAATTGTTTCACATGTAATATAGCACACTGTAGTAAAAGTGTTGGTAAAAAATGATAGAACACTCATTGCTAGTATGTGTAAAATAACACATTCGTTTATATACCTGAAAATTTACTGACAAATGGTAATAGCTTTTCAATTCAAACAACCAGAATATTTGCAAAATAACATATTTGTTTTGTTTTTTTGTTAGTTTTTGTAAAGGGCTACTGAGAATTAGGGTCTAGGTTTGGGGTGTTATCTCAGGTTGGGAGTTGTGTAGCGAGATGTCTGTTTACATTAGTTTTACATTTCTGCATGTCGGTACAGTCGGGGAAACAAGGAGCAGGGAGGGGGTTCCAGAGGCCAGCAGCACGAGGAAAGAAGATGCTGGAGTTGAAGGCGCTCCCACATCTGGGCACATTCACAGTGAATGGATGTTATTTAGCTGATTGTCAAGTTGGTCTACTTTATTTACGTCGGAGAGGCACTGGATAAACTAGTTAATCAGATCACAATTTCTTGAAGTATTTGTAAAACAAGCACAGGGATGTAACATTGTGGCTATGGGACAGGGGCTGGAGCTTGGTGCATAGTGACGGACCTATTAAGTTAGCGACTCTTTTGGGGACATTGTCTAAGAGAGAGAGATAGAGAGAGAGAGATAATGTCAGGTGAGAGGAGGTTACTAGCACGGTAGAGGGAGCCCACCATCTTAGCTGCAGTCTTGGTAATGTCTCTAATGTATGTGTTACAATTCATGTTACCTGTGATAATTAGACCGAGCAGTTTGAATGTCGAACTCACAGCTCGGATGCTATTTGTCATGAAAATCGGTGATTGAAAAGGTTGATTTGTAGTAATTGAAGGAAAGTAGCTTTGTCTTTGCGGCATAATAATAGTTACCGACTATTTATTCCCCCAATCTATGTTTATCTCTCTGAAAGTTTAACGACACATTGTAATAAATTTTCAATTAAACCAACAAAGATAATTGTGTATTAGTGAACATAAAGAATAAATAAATTAAATAAAAATGAATGGCCGATATAGTAAACAATTAATGAATATAATTAAATATATATAATATATAGTTCAATACATACGATAAACAAATACCTTATTTACCACAAAAAACCATTGTACTGACTGGATCAGTCAACTGTTTTAATAGTGGCTTGTAGCACCGCATTTGCTGCAGTATTAATGGCTTCCAATTAGTCAATTGTAGACGTGAATAAACGTCCATTGGCATAAACATATCGTGTGATTATAGACTTAAAGTTTCCTAATGGGTTTTAATCTTGAAGCCAGATGATACACGTTGTACCGTTGATAACCAAATATGCTAATACTGGCTGTGTGGCATAGGCAGAGTGAAATGGAGCATTGTAATGCATACAAAACAAAGTCCCTTAGTAGAGCAAAATGTAATTTTTCTCGACACGGTACTAAAGATTCCCTCACGAGATTGAAATACGCTGAGGACGTAATTTTAACAGTTTCAGGAACTTTTCAGAACCAACAAGTCTATCCCCAATAATACCTGCCCATATCATGACCCATCCACCCTTTGCTTGTCGTCTTAAATGATGGTGACTTTTTTTTCTTTTTCTTTAATGATATTTTACCCCAAACAAAACGCCACTGTAGACGTAAGATGCTACTAAAAATTAGGGAGTAGGTTTAGGGTGTCATTCTAAGTTGGGAGATATTCAGCGAGATGTATGGTTACATTAGTTTTAAACATCTGCATGTCGCTATTGTCGGGGAAACGGGGCAGGGAGGGAGTTCCCGAGGCAAGCAGCACGGGGAAATAAGCTATTGGAGTAGAAGGCTCTCCGGCATCTGGTGACTTCCACAGTGAATTGATGGCATTTAGCTGATTAGCGAGTTGGTCTAGTGAATTTACGTCGAAGGGGTACCAGAGAAGCCAATTCATCGGACCAACCTAAATATACCTATCTTTTTGCCAAGTCATCAGGTTCATCAAATGTTGCCCGTGTCTCATCAGTAAAAATAACCTTACTAATATCCATCTTAATATATTTATTTGTCCATAAAATTATCACATGTGTGTGTATTGGTGTAAAAAGAGGTTTTGTAAGTTGAACTTTTACAGAAGCCATTGGTGTAATAAGTGCATTCCTTGTTGGACACTCAGCTGCTGTGAAGATGGATTTTCTTGATTGTCCACGTTGTCCACAACGTTGATGAACAATATTCCTCAAATCCTAGTTAGTGACAGTCTTGTATATTCTCGCATCTGATCATTGCTTTCTTGGGAAAGGGTTTTTCAGAACTCTTTTTACACTATATACGTGACGACTTATTTTTCGGACAATTACACTAAGAGAGGTTCCTTTAGCAGTTTCCATTATAATCCTTCTTTTTTCGCTCTCAGTTACGGATTTTAAACGTCGAATTGACGATTAGAAGAAAAATGCAATAATCTCCAGTCACGCTAAAATAATAATACAAAAAACACTTCTATGAATGTGCAAACTATGAAAATAAATAAAATAATATTATCATAATGGGCCAGAATCTGCGTAAAATAATGGTTGAAAGAGTTTAACGAAATTATGAATAAATTTAATGTTTATTAGAAACGAATTATCGCTGGTCGCAGTATATATATATATATATATATATATATATATATATATATATATATATATATATATATATATATATATGTGTGTGTGTGTGTGTGTGTGTGTGAGGGTAAGACGAATGTTGTCTAAACATGGCATATAGCTTAGTAGTGACAGTCTTTTTTAACTCCCAATCTTTTTAAAGGTTTTATAACAATATTTATGAGAGTAAGAATTAAATTACTTTAACTTACATACGCCGGAGTTTCAAGCTTAGGCTATCAACAGTGTAGACGGTCACCAGATTCGAACCCAGTTACGGAATAACCTTACACTCCGCAAGAAAGCGCTCTTACCATACGGCCACGAGAAATTACCGAGTAAAAAAGGGAATTAAGTTCTATTTATTCTTAGCCACAAACAGCAGACTACCGAGAGTGTTCAACAAACGTTGACGAAACATATATTTTCTAGAGAGATCAACTAGTGAAAAGGTCATATATATCTTATATAATAATTCTGTCTTGTGCGTCGGTGTGTGTTTTTTTAGCGACGAGTGGATATATTTGTTACTGAAGATAGGGATTGTTCTCGAAAATTTAAATAAAAAGGAAGAAACACCACCCTACCATCACAGTGTTTACTGATAAATATAATAAAATTATTTGAAATGTGTTGATTTCTCAATATTGCCGTTATTGTCATTGTTTACTATTACACGTACCGCCGCTGTCACCCAAATAACGCATTGTCACCGCCTTCTAACAATACTTATATATATATATATATATATATATATATATATATATATATATATATATATATATATATATATATATATATATATATATATATACATATATATATATGTACATATATATATATATATATACATATATATATATATGTACATATATATATATATACATATATATATATATATATATATATATATATACACACACACACACACACACATATATATATATATATATATATATATATATATATATATATATATATATATATGCGATTTTATGAAGGCTTACAAAGCATGACGTTCAGGAGACCAATGATCTCTATGAAAGACTTTTTCTTACAAATATTATTTATTCAAATTATTTTTATTATTTTAATTTAGATAAATAATATTTGTAAGAAAAAGTATTTCATGGAGATCATTGGCCTCCTGAACGGAATGCTTTGGTAAGCCTTCATAAAATCGCATATAAATGCGCTGTACTCTTTAATCGAGTACATCGAGCTTGTTTTTATTAGCACAACCCCGGTCTTGACTGAATAATCTATTTTATAAGTGAAAAATCCAAATATATATTTATCTATCTATCTATATATATATGTGATCATATTAAATTCCAACAAGTCATGTTCATGCTTATGCTGCGGTTTAAATCTTTATATTTTCTTGTCAGTGCTTGTTTCACTTTTCAATTTTTTATCTTGAATTTTCTTTTTCTGTGTTCTTTCTTTTATTTAGCTCTGAAATATTTTTTTTAAACCTTAAAAATCACCACATCCTTCTATAGTTTTTAATTATCAAAAACCTTAACATTCAAATAATGTTTACATTGTTCATTTACTTGATTTAGTCTTTCAGTTTTAATTTCATTCATATTTTTTGTGAATGATTGATTTTACATTTAATGAGCCAGAATGTTATTTAAAAATAAGTGTACTCACTCGACATGGCTCGTGAGTTATTCTACTCATTCTTTTGTTTTGCACAATTCTTTTAAGTATCTTAATTAATATATTCTGAGAGAATATTGACACGCTTACACAAAAAAATGAAATAACAAAAATTGTTTTCGAAAAAAATCGATCAGACATCTTCTAAGTTTTTTTTTGAAAACTATTTTTTTAAATAAGATCGTAAAAAACAACATTGATAAATTACATTTTTTTTTTTAATTAACGATTTTAAATAAAGTATTAATGAACTTTCATTTCTTTCTTTTCTTTTACGTGTATTCGTATTTACAAACGGACGATATTCGATCAGAAAACTTTATTAATAAAAAGACATTAAACTGTTTTTTTTTAAATAATTTAATTACATATCGCACCTATTCGCATTGACACACATCCACATAATACATATACGCTCGGCTATTTTTTGTGATAGAGATAAGTTTCAAACGCATTGCGTCTCGGCGGAATAAGACTGAGATCTATGATGGAAAAATAGTTTTGCGTAAGATTCACGTGAACAGTAAAAGGAGTTAGAGTAAAGAACAGACACACGGGCACACAGAGAGTTGCTACGTGGCAGTATCGATATTTGTTTTATATCGAATAGAAGTAAACGAAGGCACACACTCAACAATATAAAAGTAGAAACTTAAGTACGGATCCTTTTTACAACCTTATATATATATATATATATATATATATATATATATATATATATATATTAATTAATGTATTTATATACTAATAGCGTAGGTTCGATAATTGCCCTAGGCTAGCCATTCTGATGACTGCTTATAGCAAGAACCACATTCCCATGTATATATATATATATATATATATATATAACATCTAAAAACAATAATTGAACGCCTTATTAAAAAGTGCGATTTAATGCAATATTCATTTTCAATTAAGAAGTCGAAAAATACTTGTATAACAGCTATGTCTCTACGCCAGTAGAATAATAACAAAAACGATATATATATATATATATATATATATATATATATATATATATATATACCACGAGCACGTCGTCTCGCATATAATCCGAAGTAAGGTTGAAAACTTCACTAGAACTAAGGTATTTGGTCTTTCTCGATGCCCCATTTATCTGAAACTTCCGTGGTTGGGTTCTTGCATCCAGCCGTTGGTTGATAAGATATCTTCCTCGGTGACACATTGTTTCAATGCTGCCAATATGCGCATTATTTTTTCCCCTCGATCCGCTTTCCCCTCCTTCCGCAAAGACGTCTTGCCTACCAATGAGCAAAGTTGCGTAATTTATAATTTTCAATGTCAGTGCGACGCTGACTATGTAGGCAAGACCATTCAGCGATTATCGGTGAGAGTGGCTCAACATGTGCCCGGATGCATTTGTCGTCATGAACCCGTCCCGTTAGCCGGGCGGTCACAAGCCCAGGAGTCTGCCATAGGTGACCACCCTTTGGACAAAAGAATCTGTCGTGATCTATATTCTGATGATACATTTACCATTGTGCACAGAGCACGACACCGCTTCCATCTAGATATATTGGAAGCTATCATCATTAATTCAAGACGTCCTACTCTCTGTAGACAAAGGCAATTGAAATATTCCCTACAGTTATTTGGCGATGCGTGGTCATCCGCAAGGTGATTTGGGGGGAAAAAAATATATATATATATATATAAATATATATATATTCTTTACTTGCGTTTATTTATGTATATTATTTCGCATGTATACAACCTTATGCCACCTGCTTGCAACTTTATTCTACAGCAGTATTGGTCGTTCGTGTATTTTAATCACTCTATCGACGATTCCCCTGACGAGAGTCGGACGAAAGGCTGCCTTGGGAACTTTAAGCTGTTTTTTTTGTTTTTTTTATGCTAATGTGAGAACTTTGTTTTTATTCGTGAATTTTTTATTCGTAAATTCCGAAACCATACAAAACGGTTTTTTTTTAAATTTGTTTTATATAAACTTATTTTCTCTTTTTTTTTTCTATTTCATCTTATATAAAGTTTTCCCCATATTATTCATTATTCATTTTGTAGTGTGGCACCATTTTGTCTCTTCATATATATATATATATATATATATATATATATATATATATATATATATATATATATATATATATATATATATCAAGTGTTTTATTTTAAAACTATACATTACAGTGTGTGTCGGATTTCATCGATCTGGTTATGCCAATCTGGTCATGACACTGTTATGTATATATTTTTAATTAAATATTTTTTATTAGGTATTGTACAACCTACGATCGGGGACTGCAGTATTTTTCAACTTACTTGTGATACATGTTATATATATATATATATACATATATATATATATATATATATATATATATATATATATATATATATATATATATATATATATATATATATGTAAGTTTGTGATCCGACGGAGGAACAATGCGATATAGGTACTGGAAGGTGGAACAGATGAACAAAAATAAATGAGAAGAGAAAATATAGATTGAATCTTAAATCAATGTATTAATATTTCACGGTTTAAATACCAGAGCAGTAAATAAAAAAAAACGGTTTACTGGCAAGCAATTTAAATGGTCCGGAGTAGGGGGTAAATTTTGATTTTCGAGAGTGGAACCTCTCATTATCAAAAGAACTAATCAAAAATATGACCGAGTGGTCGAAAAGGCGAGATGGACACAACTGTTGACAATATGCCGCAGAGTTAACGAATGTCGAAATATATATGTACATAATATATATATATATATATATATATATATATATATATATATATATATATATATATATATATATATATATATACTAAAGGATAGTGGATAGTCGTTTTTGACTTAATTTTCAGCAACCTCGTAATTCACGCCTTTCTTATTTCATACTTTAGTCTTGACATTCGATGAGCGATGTTTCTTGCCAGGGGGGATTAATTTGTGTTTTCTGGGTCGGAATCTAACCATATAAAACTTATCATTTGCTAGTTAATTTACCTTAAAGTTCTATTCATTTAGTTTCTTACATCAAGTGGCTTCGTACCTTTTCTGGAGCGATTTTAGTATATATATATATATATATATATATATATATATATATATATATATATATATATTGGAAAAATACAACTCGTTAGCTCATTAATTCAGCACGGAGGACATTGTTTGAATTGATAAAATGTTAGTTTGCAAAACCAGGTAAATATAAAAATAAAATTAGTCTAGAGAAATAAAAGGGTAAAATCCCAAATTACCCCCATCCCTTTCTATTGACCTGTCGTGTGCAGTCAGACACAAGGTCAGCTTTTAATGCCAGGCATATCCAGCTCCTGAAATAGCGTCACTCTGAATTGAGACAAATACAACAATAGCCCCAGTCGATAATGGTTTTTCCCTTGACTAACCGAAGACAGAAAATATTTGGTTCAGTCTCAGAACAGATACTGGATGTTGTTTATTGCTAAGAAGTCAAAGACTAATTACTTCACTCTTTCTTTTCTATTTCTCTATCTCACCCACTCCCTCTCTCTCTCTCACACTCACTTTCTCTCACTCACTCTCTCTCTCTTTTCTTAATTTTATTTACAGGCTACAAATTTAGATATTGTTACTATTTGTGCTGTTATTCACCTTTGTTTCCAATGTACTATTTTAATATTTTTATCGTTCTATTTCTTGTTACACTAGAAAGTTAATAAGCGGAGGTCGAGAGTACAGATGAGAGTGACAGAAACATAGTAAAAGAGGATCACTTGTTTAGTTGATTATAGATTAAAGCTAATTACGATAAAAAGAATGATTTTTTAAATATAACTCAATCCCAACACGTAGATTAAGTTTAGCAAGTTTGTGTTATGATGATATATATGTAAACACATTAAGAAAACAGTTAACTTTACTCCACTTTAATATATTAATAGGTGAATAGTATCTATATATTGTTATACTAAAAGTATTTGTGTCTTGTTTGCTTTCTTGTTTATAGCAATGCGTAATGGATGATATTACAAAAAAAAGCGTTCATGTGTTTTGAATGACGTCACAAAATGCGAATAGGATAATTAAAAAGAACAATTAAAAAGAAGTGTACGAGTAAGGGGGGAAAGAAGAATATAGAAAGATAGGGAAATGATCGAGGGTAAAAATAAGTACGAGGAAAAAGGTGAGGGAAATATGGAGGGGGAGTGATAAAAACAAATATGGAGGGGGAGTGATAAAATATGGAGAGAGAAAGCGGAAAATAAGAGTAGAGATATAGATCAGGGATATCGACTGAAGAAGGATGAGAGAGAGAGAGAGAGAGAGTGAGTGAGAAAGAGAGGAAAGGGCGTTTTTAAGCGACTTATTATTATCAAGAAATAATATACAAATAATTGAAAATGGATGATTTCATAAGGGATAAATACAAGTTTTTGACGACTTTATAGATGAAGTAGATGAACCATTCAGACAGAAGTCGTCTAGTATTCTAATAACGATGGGCATTGCATGATTGCTTATTTAGTTGCTTGTTTGTTTAGTTTCTTGTGTGCGCACTGGAATACTGGATCACGTAATAAAAGACCGGTGTCAGGAAAGCCGAATGAAGTAATTAAGTAGTAGTAGTGGTAGTAGTAGTGGTAGTAGTAGTAGTTGTAGTAGTAGTGGTAGTGGTAGTGGTAGTAGTAGAAGTGGTAGTGGTAGCAGTAGTAGTAGTGGTAGTGGTAGTAGTAGTGGTGGTAGTGGTAGTAGTAGTGGTAGTAGTAGTAGTAGGGGTAGTGGTAGTGGTAGTAGTAGTAGTAGTGGGAGTGGTAGTTGTAGTGGAAGTGATAGTGGTATTTTACGAATTAATGTTTCACACAGAAAATACTACCAATGACCGCTCACTGTACAAAAGTCAAGCATGATACTCTGGAGTCTGAGTGACCACATATCCCTCGAGATATGAAGCGTCTAGTAACCGTTGGAAATCATTTTGCGTTCTTGCAATACCCGTTTACCATTGTTTGTTCGCTAATAGCTACCGCTTGTTTTCTCTGGAACCTACGGAGTAATACGCCCTATCATTATTCCGTACAATGCGACCCCTTCAAGTTAAAGACCTGTATTTAACTCTTTCTCCTTAATCCTTTCATTACCCATAACATTTCATCACCATTTTCTGTCGCGCTAACCAAATTCGTGCACTGCGATCTCATTAAGGCGAAGTGGTGGAAGATTACGTGAATATGTGTTTCAGTTTCCGCGTTTACATGTAATATGCATTCCAATTTCCTAATTGTGTTTACGCAATGTTATTTTATTTTAGTGTATCTGTGATTAAGTGTCGTTTTCTGTTTAATTGTGTTGGATTTAAAACTCGATGATTTTCCTAATATGTTAAGCTGCTTTCATTAGCCGATGTCAGATAGAAGTGACTTACATAGAAATACAAATCAATAGTCTCATGTATATGGACAACGTAAAGCTATTCACAAAAATCAAAATAACAACAACAAAATCTAATAATTTTCTTGCGCCAATCCTTCCTTTGATTTTGATTTCTATTAAGCTTCTTTCTAGTGTTATAGCGACTGCACCTAGTTGTTATAATATGTTAGTATTACAATTGTGTAACGAGTAGTTTTTAATAGTATTTATTATAACATAAGAGTAAGAAGATATTTTCCAGTTCAGTTGACCTTTCAGAAGAGGAACCCTTTAGAAACCATAGACAGCTACTTTTCGTTAGTCATAATATGAAAAAAGTTGTCTGTAGTTTAAGTAATTATATTCATTTGTATTCGTTTACCCCACATGTAGACCAGTCGAGCACGCCCTATTCACAAAATGATGGTTCATTGCCTATTAGTCTTCAAATCTTACATTTCATTCGGTCAAACTGTATGTCTGCAGGGACCTTATGGTCGTGACACCATCATCTGTTATATAATTTTTATTGTCACTGTTCTTGACTCAATGTCGCCATTGTATCTTTCTTTTTAAATACAATAATAATAATAATAATAATAATAATAATAATAATAATAATAATAATAATAATAATAATAATAATAATAATAATAATAATAAAAATAACGCGGTGACATAGCAAACGAAGAAGAGCACCATCCAGGAGTCCACTGGAAGTACACATAGAGTAGATAAATCATGGGGTATTTTCTACTCAAATTCCAGAGAAAACTGACCACCGGTATCAGCGACAAATCAATGGTTAACGATTTGCAATATTTATCAAAATAATAAATAAGTTATAATAATCCTGCGAGACGTGTTGTCACTCAAACTCCAGGGAACATCGTCTGCATATATCAATGAGCAATCAGTATCAAAGATTCGCCTGAGAACTCTTAGGAAGTAAATATTACTCCTTCTTTTTTATGATCATCATCATCAGCCTCCTCCTCCTCATCATCATCATACTATTATTATTATTATTATTATTATTATTATTATTATTATTATTATTATTATTATTATTATTAATAATAATAATAGTCATCATAATAATATTTTTAATAATAATTATGATAATAATAACAACTAGCGGGATCCGTGTAAATTACACGAAATGATGTTTTTAATACTAATTATCTTGTTTCTAACCTATACATGTTTGAATAAAATATGATAAGATTTGTACTTGTATATTTATTTTAAAAAAATGAACAATACATGAAAAAATTTACAAAACTTCTTTACATACAATATTTCTAGTGATAGTAATATTTCGACGACTAAACCTTACTTTATGAATGTTTTCGATTAAATTAAATTTGGCTCCGATTCATGAATATTTATTTACTTTTCTCCAGGAGTTAGGCACAAGGCCAGTTTTATCTTACTCCCACAAGTAAGATGTGACCCAAGGTCGGGTCGGGAAAGTGGAGTTTGAAAAGCCAACGCTCGAGAAGTTGAGCACTCTGGTTATTAAAAATTGCCTGGACAACCCCGTTGGCATTCCCCGGTAGGTCGCCCCAAGCAGTAAGGAATAAACTTACTCCTCCCCAATGAGGGGATGCAAAGTCTGGGCGGATGGACTTCCTAGAACTGCACAGGACAGACCCATAGACCGACGTAAATCAAGCCTCAGAAGGCCAAGACAATACCAGTTTATGGAGTGCAGTACCCATCGGAACAGATACTACACTTTGATCTTAGCCAAAAGGCCAAGCCAATTCATGAGTATTTATTTACTATTCTCCAGGAGTTATGCACAATGCCAGTTTTTATCGTTCTCCCACAAGTAAGATGTGACCCAAGGTCGGGTCGGGAAAATGGGGTTTAAAAATTGCCTGGGCAGCCCCGTCGGCATTCCCCGGTAGGTACACCTTAGGCAGTAAGCAATAAACTTACTTCTCCCCAAAGAGGGGAGGCGATGTCTGGGAGGGTGGACCTCCTAGAACTGCACAGGACCGACCCATAGACAGGCGTTAATCAAGCCCCGAAGGTCAAGACAATACTAGTCTATGGGGTGCAGTATCCATCGGAACAGATACTACACTTTGATCTTAGCCAACAAGCCAAGCCAATTCATGAGTAGCATACAAAGATTCGGAAGGTCGTCGCTTTTGATGTAAGCATGACACACAAAATCACAGATGCTATTGTATTAATATGTGTCTTCCTGATTGTCCCCTCCCTACCTCTCTTCCCCTTCCACTCGAAATGTAGAAAACAAATCTTAGAGGTTGGTTGGGATCGAACTTATAACCAGTCGGACCGAAGTCAAAAATACTACGTCGCTAACCGTTGCGCCAAAGGGAAATACTTGAAATATTTCGAAAATTAGGCGAGTAGAATGTTTTTCAAAATCTAGGTGCGGCACGCATGCGCTGAGCTTTTCCCGGAAGCGTGACACACGAACACACACGCTATCGTATAATAATAATAATAATAATAATAATAATAATAATAATAATAATAATAATAATAATAATAATAATAAGCTAAAACCGTGAACAGAAGGAAGGAGGACATGAAACGATTAAGAAGCAAACATCAGAAACGCAAGGAAAAACTAAATGAGAAACATGAAGAAATAAAACAAAGGATAGCAGCAATAGAAGGAAGACTGAGACGATACAGGTACAAATCAGAACAGAGCAAACAGAACAGGACCTTTGAAAACAATGAAAGCCAGTTTTACAAAAACGTAAATGGAGAAAAAACAACGACAGAGCAACCGAACCCAACAGAAACAAAACAATTCTGGAGCAAGATATGGGAAGAACCAAAAAAAGCACAACAAGAATGCCCAATGGTTGAAAAACATGAAAGATGAACTGCAAGAAATCGAAGAAGGAACCGAAACAGAAATCAACAAAGAAACGATCAAGAAAACCCTAAGAAAAATGGCAAACTGGAGAGCACCAGGCCACGATGGAATACATGCATACTGGTTTAAAAAATTCACGACCCTGCATGAAAGAATAGCGCAGAAACTGAGCGGATGTATCCGCAAAACAGACATACCAGAATGGATGACGGAAGGAAGAACAACACTAATACAAAAAGACCCCAAAAAGGGAACGACCCCCAGCAACTACAGACCGATAACATGTCTACCAATAATGTGGAAAATTCTCACAGCACAACTGAGAGAACAAATCTACCAATCCCTGGACAAACGTGGACTGCTCCCCGAGGAACAAAAAGGATGCCGGAAAGGACAAAGAGGTGCACATGATCTACTATACATTGATCAAAAGACTCTGAAGGAGGTGAAGAGCAGACAAAAGAACATAACCATGGCATGGATTGACTACAAGAAAGCCTACGACAGAATCCCCCAAACATGGATAATTGAATGCTTAAAAATATACAAGATACCAGACAGGATTATTAATCTCATCCAGAAAGCAACGGAAACATGGAGACTAAAACTGACAGCCGGAGGACAATACCTGTCTGAGATAAAAATACAGAGAGGCATTTTTCAAGGAGACTCCTTATCACCACTACTGTTTATAATAGCCATGATGCCACTCAACTACATACTCAGAAAGTGTGATGCCGGATACAGGTTTACGGATACAGAACAAAGAATAAACCACCTGATGTACATGGATGACCTTAAACTGTTTGCAAAAAACAAAAAAGAACTGGAAAAGCTGATAAACACAACCAGGATATTCAGCCAGGATATCCAAATGGAGTTTGGAATAGAAAAATGTGCACTGCTAGAGATCAAAAGAGGAAAACTGGAAAAGACAGAAGGTATAGAACTCCCCAACCAAGAGGAGATGAGGGCGCTAGGAGAACAAGATAGCTACAAATACCTGGGAGTTCTGGAAGCAGACACAATCAAATATACAGAAATGAAAGAGAAGATTGGAAAAGAATATCTACGAAGAACAAGGAAACTCTTAGAAACTAAACTATATAGCAGAAACCTAGTAAAAGGGATAAACACATGGGCTGTATCACTAATAAGATACTCTGGACCATTCATAGGCTGGACCAAAGAAGAACTCAGGCACCTTGACCAAAGAACTAGAAAACTAATGACTATGCACAATGCACTGCACCCAAAAGACGACACGGACAGACTCTACGTGAAAAGAAATGAAGGAGGTAGAGGACTGGTAAGTATAGAAGACTGTGTGGAAGACACCAAAAAAGAGCTGGAGAAATATGTAACCCAGAACACGGAAAGACTGATCGCCACAGCAAGAGACACCAGCCCAACAAACAACCCCGGAAGCACTGAACCCAAAAACAAAAAGACAAGAAAGGAAAAGTGGGAAGAAAAACAACTACATGGACGCTTTATAAGACTCACAAGCGATGAAGCCAATGAAAACAGCTGGGCATGGCTAAGAAAAGGAAACCTGAACAGAGAAACGGAATCTCTGCTGACGGCCGCACAGAACAATGCGATTAGGACAAACTTTATTAAAGCAAAGATAGATAAAACCCAGGAAAACAGCAAATGCAGATTGTGTGGACAAAGAGACGAAACAATAAATCATATAATAAGTGAATGCAGCAAGCTAGCACAAAGGGAATACAAAAACAGACATGACAGCATGGGGAAAGAAGTACACCGGGAAATGTGCAAACAACTGAATTTCGAATATGCAAGAAAACGGTACAAACACAAACCAGAAACTGTACTAGAAAACGAAAAACACAAAATCATATGGGATATGAATGTACAAACAGACAAACCCATAACAGCAAGGAGACCGGATATGATAATAATCAACAAGAAAGAAAAATCCTGCATAATCGTGGACTTTGCCGTTCCAGCAGACCACAGAGTGAAGAGCAAAGAGACGGAAAAGAGAAGCAAATATACTGAACTTGCCAGAGAATTGAAAGGAATATGGAACATGAAGAAAGTCAGTATAACACCAATAATCATAGGAGCACTAGGAACAGTCCCCAAAAACATGGAGAAAAGACTAGGAGAAATAGGAATCAAAGGGATAACTGAGACCATACAAAGGACAGTAATGATCAAAACAGCTACAATCCTGAGAAATGTCCTCGAATGCGGAAACCAACCCACATAAGCAACGAATGGAGAACAAACACATGGAAGCACAAAACAACAGAACCGGGGAAAATACAACCGCACGAGAGAGGCGCAAGCATAGGCTGACGCCACGAAAATTATGGACAGAGGGTCGAGGAGGGAAAGCGCAAAACCAGACCTCCACTGGAAGAGCGCGGACAGCTCTGGGACCTTGGGAAGGCTTGTTGCCACTCGGGCCCCAGAGGGGACCAATGGCTCTTATCAGCGGGAAATCGTTGGTAGGTGGCTGTTGCGGTTACCGCAAGGTCATCAGCGGTGATGAACGAAAAGAGGTGGCGCATACTGGAGGCCTGAGGAGACTTGTTGTCACTCAGACTCCAGGGAATACCACAGGTTGTCGGCAGTGGGTGACCACTGACGATGACCAGTGTGATAACTCCTAGTGAGTAAATAATAATAAAAAGCCTTCAAAGGAGGCGCCCTATAATATAAGCATGATGCCACTCAACAACATACTCAGGAAATGTGATGTGAGATAGGAGTGTATTACAAGAATCAATAGCCTTATGTATATGGACAACGTAAAACTATTTGCTAATAGCAAAAAAACAACAACAAAATCTAATAAACACGCCTAGAATATTCAACCATAACATTCAAATAGAGGTCGGAATGTAAAAGTGATCACTGTTAAAAATTATTAGTTAGAAACTGAAGACGTTGGAGGTCATGTCACTCCCCAAACAAGAAGAGATGAGATAACTTGGCAAACATCGTGCCTATAAATATGTTGGATATCTGGTACCAGACCCCTTCAACAGAAATGTATGAGAAAATTGGTAAAGCATACATCAGAAAAGCAAGAAAATTCATAGAAACTATATAATATAGCAGAAATCTACTAAAAGGAATACAAATATAGGCAGACTCACTTGTAAGATAGTTTGGACCTTCATAGTCTGGAGAAAAGAAAAATTGAGGCACCTTCCATTTATACTTTCAGATTATTATCTCTTAGTCAATTTTGACAGAAAACTAGCAAAATCATGAATATGCACAGTACACCTCACCCAGACGATGATACTGACATACTCTACATGAAAATGGGAGAAGTGGACGAGAACTAGAAAATATAGACAGCTGTATGTAGTACACAACTAATAATTAGATATTATTATAACCCAGAAGATAGAAAGGCTGATCACCGTAGCAAGAGGCACCAAAAAATGAACAATACGGAGCGTAGCGAACCAAAAACATGATTAAAAGAAAAGTGAGAAAAAAAAATCAACTACACGGACGATTCATATGAAATGAAAAGAGAAAAGACTTCTAGTCATTGCTACAAAAACAATACCTTAACAGAGAAAAGGAACTGAGATTCGCACAAAAAATGTGATCAAAAATACCTATATCTACTCTAAAATAGACAAAATACTGGTAAACAGTAAATGTAGAATCTGTGACTAAAGATACGAAACAGTTAATCACATAATTAATGAATACATCAAACTAGCTCCCCACAATTAAAAACCACACACAATTACGTCAGGAAGACAGTACGCCAGATAAATTCTAAAGGACAGCATTTCGAACATGCAGACAAATGGTACAGACAGAAACCAGAGACAGTACTGGAAAACGAAAATCACAAACTCCTTTAATAGATAGAGGTAAGAAAACAGATAAACTCATCAAGCTAAGGATTACAGATATCATAATTGTTAACAAGAAGGAACATCTGCCAAATCATAGATTTTGCCGTCCCAGTAGTTCACACAGTGTTTATAAAACAAACAAAAATGCACGGAACTTTCCAGAAAACTTAAAGGTATATGGAACATGACGAAAGTTAATATAATACCAATGCTCGTAAGAACCTTGGGAACAGCCCCGAAAAACTTGTCTAGATGACTTGGTGAAATAAAAATAAAACGGGAGTACTGAGACTATAAAATGGAAGGAAATGATGAAATTCAAACGAACATCTCCGAAGTTGCAATAAAAATGCACGAAAAATATAGAACGAACACCACGTAAAACAAAAGAGAACATAAACTATAAGAATCTCGTAATCTGCTCCACTACAAAAAAAGAAACCCGAATGGTTGTGAAGTGTCAAAACACATGAAAAGACCTAAGAGGTAGAACATTAACCTTAACTGGAAGGTTGCGGAGAGTACTGGGATCTTTTAAAGGTTTATTGCCACCCAAATTCCAGATCGTTACCAGTGAAGAATCAATGTTAATAGGCTTTTGCGATGACGCAAACTCATTTACTATGGTTATCGAACGAGATGGATAGTATTGGATCTCTGGGGCTAATTGTTGTAACTTAAACTCCAGGAAACGTCACCAATTATTGGAAGTGAGCAATCACTTATTATGGTGTGTGTTAAGACTCATAATGGTTAAATAGTAAAAAATGCAATATCTAAGAAATTGTGGTAGCCAGACTATTGCTGTTAGGGGTGAGGAGACAGAATGGCCAATAAGAGTATGAACCATCCATACCTCTATTGGAGAGGCAAGAAGAGTACAGGAATCCTCGAGAGAGTTAGTTCTGCTGAAACTCCGGAGAAAGTCAATATCCGTTAACAGTGTGAAATCAATAGTAAACTATGGTTGTCTTAAGGCTCAGTAATCTACGAGGATTATTCAACGAAGCGGTAAGTACTGAATAGTTGGGGATACTTGTTGTCAATTAGGCGCGAGGTAACACCACATGATATTTCGAGTTAGAGCTCACTGAGAATGGTTCATGGGAAAACTTTTAGTGTGTAAACAATAATAAACACGACAGGAATCTTCAAATAGAAATTGAAATGATAAATGTACACTGCTAAAGATGGTAATTGAAAACTGGAGACATCCGAGGGCATGGGACAGCTCAACCAAGAGTTGATGAGGTAACTTGGCGAAAATAATACTTACACATTTCAGGAAGTTCTATATATATGTGTGAAATAAAACAAGGAAAGACACAATTTATGTGATTTATGTATTTATCAATGTTTCGTCTTTATTGAAAGACTTCCTGAGGATGAGGAAAGCAATGTAGAAAAACCATACAGAATATTAATTTTGAGATATCAGAAAGTGTCTTAATTTCGGCCATTGGCTATAGGCGTGAACAAGCAGAGAATGAACACCATGATTTTGGTAGTAGTGTTATCAGCCGTTGTCACTCCCCTCCAAATTACGCGAGGTGAATGGGATTAATAGTCTATGACTATTTAGCAAGGAATGTAACTGGGGGTAAACATATGTTATAGCCAAGTATGGCTGCAGTAGGTAGTGGACGGGGTGTGTAAAAGTATGAGTCTGCCGTTTATTCTAAACTTGGAGGTGGACAAAGAGAGAAAAAAAGTAAAACATAGAAAAGGGGAAATGGAGAGGAAGAGAAAATAATAAGAGTAGAGATATAGAGAATTTTTGGCTGATTTTGAAACGCAGAAGTGATTGAAAATAAAAGTGTTGACATAGAGAGAGGGTGATACTAATTTATTAGTTTAAATAGTCACAATGGGTGTATACATTTAATCCTATTTAATTTATCATTTTATTTGTTTCCCTTAAATTAATAATAACTTTCCTGTAGTAGGTGGGCATATGTATGAAAGCGTAAGGGATAAAGAGAGAGGGGGTACCATATCTATCAGTTTGAATATTTAATTCAGGGTGTGTTATTTTAATTCTATTTCTTTGATTACTCAATTAGCGTTTCATTGATTAATTAAAAAAAATGTATCGTAATGTATGGGAGTATGTACAAAAGTGGGTTGGAAATAATATAGATCCTTAGTTTATTCATGTATAAATGGGTTTATCCATATTTATTTAGTTCACTATTTGTGTTTTATTCATTGATCCGTAATTATTTAGACGTATTTATGATTATACAAATGTGTGTATATGTAATCTGTGAATATAAGTAAAAGCGTGAGGATACAATATTCATAGTGTTTTGAATTATGTGTGACTGTGGTTATTTTTTCTCGTTTGTTTTATTGATAGTGTATTACCAATACATCAAATATCATTAGTAAAGTTATGAGCATAATTTTTATTTAAATGGAAGGGTGTGGAGATTTTTAATATTTTTGAAATGCACATTTTGATTATGGATATTGTGTTTATGTATTTATAGAAAATATGGTATAGGCTGGTTATTCCGGTTCTGATGTTAATTTTTGTTCCGCCATAATGAGTTTGCTAATTGGCGGAGATAAATGATAGTAACCATTTTGTTGCTAGATTGTGTTAGACTTTGTGATTGATGCTGCTTCGAGTAGTCTGAGACAGACATAATTATACACACACACACACACACACATATATATATATATAAATATATATATATATACATACATATATACATATAAAACTTTCGCCCATCCACCAAAATCACAGCCCCCCTCCCTCTCTACCCATCCCCATTTTCCCTGCATACACCCCCCACACACAAACATTCCAACTCACTCTTCCCCTTCAATCTCGACCACAGCCATCTAGTCAAACACCCCCTCCCCCTCTTCCTCCAATCTCTCTCTGCCATCCATTTTACCCCTGCTCATCCCCCACCTCTTTCTCTCATCGCCAGCCATAGTAGTCCTTGCTCCCTCCACCCTTCCCCTTTCTCTCCCACTCACTTTCGTCACTCATTTCCATTCTCTAACAAGTACGGACGTCCAGCAAGACGCTGCCATTATTTTTCATTTTATTTTATTTTTATTTTTCTTCCCAACATGTCTACCCTACATGTATCTGTGCTTGCATGATATCTTTTCCCTATATCATCATCCTGATGAAGTCTTATAAATAAAGACGAAACGTTGATGTACACATAAAAAACATCCAGTTTTTGGTTTTCCTTTTTCATTTTACCATCACGTCGGATTACCTTCATCCTTCTCTTCCCATAAATATATATATATATATATATATATATATATATATATATATAATTATATCGCTTTCCCTATTTATATATACATATATATACGCATATACTATGTAAATTAATATACATATGTTCCCATATTTTTTTTACTTGAGAATCGAGAACGAAATCTTATGCTTCACAAATTTTATTTCATGTTTTCTTTTGTTATTTTTTCTATATTTACGTATTTGTTGTAAAAAAACTTGACACTAAATTTCTCTGACCTTCCCCCGAAGCAATCGTAAAAAAATGAATCTCACTGTGAAGATCATAATCGCCCTTTTTGTACATTTTATCAATAATAACTTTGAATCAGTGCCCTCGGGTGCAAAATGAATGTATCCTATCACTGCAGCAAAATGCTAACAGCAATTTAGCCTAAAGCAACATCGTAAATTTGTGGAACCTAATAAAACACATGAGATAGCATCATTAATTATGTTCACAATAATTGCTCAGCGAACGCATCTTATTCGAACAAAACATGCAATATTTTATTGCCGACGAGTCGAAGCGAGACAAAAAGAAAAGCCTTGGTTAGTGTTCCATCTGCATTGTAATCGAAGAAAAAAGAGATCAATCCTAATTAAGATTTCCCTGCTATGCCTCCACTTTATTTTAACATCCATCGCCCTCTTTATTAATGTATGTATGCATCCCCTTTAAAAGTGTTAATTCCACAGTGTTTTATATTTATTTTCATTTGCACATGAACCAGTGTGGCAACATGAGTATTCCTATAGGCGTTCTCATCGTCCAATGTATTATATAACAGATTACTGAAGATACATATCCTATGAAGTTTTACATATCTATGATGTTATATACATATATATATATATATATATATATATATATATATATATATATTTATTTATTCTGGTACAGAAAAATTAGTACAACATTCGTACCGTCGGTTTCAAGCACGGAAGGTCTTACCCATCCGGCTCTCTTCAGCTTCTGTTGTCATCTGTTTTGGAAATGTGAGGTCACATGACACTCTTGTTGGGACGCGTTATTTGCTCAGTGTGTTGTGTGTGTTTGTTTAAATTTGAATTTAGTGTCATAAGACCGTTGAGATTTAAAACACGGGAGAAGAAAGAGAATTCAAGATTAAAGGGAATAAAAAGGGAATAAAAAAGGGGGGTAAAAAAATATATATGAAAAAATATATATATATATATAAATAAATATAAAAAAACATATATATATATAAAAACATTTTAATACTAAGAATAAAGGAATGTTAGCATAGCGGTTCCCAGAGTTAGGATGTGGAGTTTATTATATTTATACTAACCCGTATGGGAAAAGAGGCTTGCTAAACTACGTTATCTATGGGGAAACATTAAATGAAGAAGGAATCGACCAAGTACAGTTTACAAACATTTATTCGCTTGGACAAAGGTAAAGACCATTGACAACATTACACAATAGAACATACAAGAAATGTTACTCACCATTTATGGTGGGACTCTACCAATTTGGTAGGTGTTACTTTGGTCTCTACCGCGTGGGGTCTTACCCTACACGGCGAAAGTTAAATAGGTCCTTCTCTCTGGAATATCTAGCCAGGATCTGTCTAACAAGGGGACCTAACTCACCGGTGTCTTTTGCCCGGTGGTAGTTAGGCCTTGTCCCCTACAATACTCCCCCCCAAAATACAGAGTATCTGAAATTTCATATAAACAAACAAAAAAAGTTTTTACATGGAGACAAAATTCTCTAAATGTCTAGGCCACCTCACGTGTCTGCCTGAACGTGTCTTTTTTTGTGTTTTCTCAAGTGCCATGTCCATGGGCACCACACTTGGAGGTATTACTTCTAGGTAGGCATCTTCAAGTACTGCAGGTTTTAGCCGGTCTACAGAAATGTTTTGTTCCATGTTCTTAATAAGAACGCTGAAAAATTTCTCGTGCCTCTTGATTACCTTAAATGGACCGCGATACGGTGGTTGCAGCGAGTGCGACCTAGCAGTATCGCGGACGAATACGTGAGTACATGATTTTAAATGCTTTGGCAAATACACTTTAGTGCATTTATTCTCCCCTGAAGGTGAATATGCCATCTTGGCCATTTTTGAGGTCAGTCTGTCGACGAACGCTGTTACGTCCCACACTTTCTTTGGCGCCTCGAAGAAATACTGTGCAGGTAGCCGCAGTGTCGTTCCATACAGTGCTTCAGCTGCCGAACAGTCCATCTCTTTCTTTACTGTGGTGCGCAGCCCCAACAAGATCAGTGGAAGGTGTTCTAGCCACTTGGTATTGTTAGTAAGCTCTGCACGTAAAGAAGCTTTCAGGCTGCGGTGCAAACGCTCGACCATACCATTTGCTTGGGGGTGATAAGCCGTAGTGTGGATGTTCCTGGTGCCCAAGAGTTTTGACAGTTTGTGAAACATTTCAGACTCAAACTGTCGACCTCTGTCTGTCGTCACGTTCTCCGGGACACCGAATCTTGCCACCCAGCCGGCAAGGAATGTTCTGGCTGTTGTGTATGCTGTCATGTCTGGCATGGGAAGTGCTTCGAACCATCGTGAGAACCTGTCGACGCATGTTAGTAGGTAGCACTGACCTTCACATGTGGGAAATGGTCCCGTAATGTCTATGTGAATGTGCTTGAATCTCTCATCAGGCACTGGAAACGTGCCTAGAGGGGCTCGAGTATGGCGTCCGATCTTGGCTTTCTGACACTTCACGCACATTTTTGCCCAAGCTCTCACATCTGCTTTGATCCGCGGCCAGACGTACCGGTCAGTTAGTAACCGTATCGATGCGTTGGCTCCCGGATGTGATAGTCCATGTACCGCATCAAATATGTCTTTGCGTAATGATGCTGGCACATATGGGCGCAGTTTATTTGTGCTGGTGTCGCATATAATTATTTTGTTGCTGGTAGGGTTGGTGATCGTCACCAGATTCAATGACGTTGCATTGTTCTGCAGAAGGTTTTGCAGGTGGTCATCTTTCTGCTGTTCCTCAGATAAGGTGTTGACGTCGATGGAAGGTTCCAATATGAAGGAATTAATTCCGCGTGACAAGGTGTCTGCTGGGATGTTGTCTACTCCCTTGACATGTCGTATGTCAGACGTGAACTGGAGGATGTAGTCCATCTGGCGAATCTCTCTTGGAGAGTATTTGTCTGAAGAAGACTGCAAGGCGCCTAATAAAGGCTTGTGGTCTGTCAGTATGTGGAACTGCTGCCCTTCCAGGAGTTGACGGAAATGTCGTATTGCGGAGAATGAGGCTAGTAGTTCTCTGGAAAACGTACTGTAGCGCGTTTCTGTCTCTGTCAATTTCCTGGAGAAAAAAGAAATGGGTTTCCAGTCGTTGTCACATTTTTGTTGCAGCACTGCTCCAACACCAATTGCAGACGCGTCTACTGCCAGGCACAGTTCCCTGTTGGGTTGGATGTGTGACAACTTGACGGTCTCCTCCAGCATGGACTTTACCTTGGTGAATGCCATTACCGCATGCTCTGACAATGAAATGTTGCAGTTCTTCACATTTGTCAACAAGTTAGTCAATGGTAAAAGTACTTGGGCGCAGTGGGGGAGGAACCTACGGTAAAAGTTTACTAGCCCTAAGAATTGACGTAAATGTCTCATCGTAACCGGAATGGGAAAGTCTCGGATGGATTTGACCGTTTCCGATGCTGGGGAAATACCCTCCTCTGAGATATGGTGCCCCAAAAACGTGACTTCGGATTGACCGAAAACACACTTTAATGGGTTTAAGACCACACCATATTGCTTCAGGCGTTCGAATACCTGCCGTACATGGTCAATGTGTTCATCTATATTCCGGCTAGCGATGAGTACATCATCTATATAAGCGCAGACGAATGGCAAATCGCGCAAGACCTGGTCTATAAATCTCTGGAATGTTTGAGCTGCATTTCGCAATCCAAAAGGAACTCGTACAAATTCAAACATTCCGAATGGTGTAATAATAGCCGTTTTGGGGATGTGTTCGGGCTCCACCGGTATTTGGTGATATGCCCGAATTAAGTCCAATTTTGTGAAAAAACGATTATTCTGGGCTACTGCTGTTATATCCTGGATATGTGGTACTGGGTACCTATCAGGTTTGGTAACAGCATTTAGTGCCCTGTAGTCCCCACATGCACGCCATGTATTAGGGCTTTTGCTCACCAAATGAAGAGGTGAGGCCCATTCGCTCTTTGAAGGACGAACTATGCCTAACTTCATCATTTGCTGGAATTCTGCCTTAGCCGCTACTATCTTTTCAGGTGCCAACCGCCTGGCTTTGCTATGGACGGGAGGACCATTTGACTCTATGTAGTGCGTTACAGTGTGTGGCAAAACTTCCTTATGAAAGGAGGGAACGGAAATTGAAGGGTATTCCTTCAAAAGTCTCAGGAACGCATTATCCTGGTTTGCATGTGCCACTGCTGGACATAATGGAGTACCAGCCTTGACCACACCACACGCTGTGAGTTGTGTTTCTGGATCTCTTAAACACTGGCCAGTCATATCTACAACAAGGCCGAATGCTTGCAAAAAATCTGTACCCAAAATAGCGCTACTTACATCGGCCACTATAAATATGTGGGTAAATGATCTATGCAAGCCTAAGTTGAGATCCATACACCTCTCCCCATATGTGTGTATCAACGAACCGTTTACAGCTCGTAGCGTGAATTTACAGGGAGGAGACTTCTTGTCGGCTGCAATCGCGGGAATAAGGGACACCTGTGCCCCACTGTCCACCAGAAAGGACGTGCCCGAGTTTCTGTCTACTACATACAGTAGGCGGCCAGAGCGGGATGCACCGACAGTCGACGCCGCTTTCTTCTGTCGGTTTAGGCTTTTCCCGGACCCTTGTAATTGCAAGGTGGAACACAAGAAGTTGCCTTATCACCAAATCTCTTGTGCTTCCAGCACATTGCTCTCTCCTGGCCCCGGTCTCTGGAGTGACTGCGGCTGTCCCCACGCCTTTGGCGTTGCTTCTCCTTCAGGGTTAAGTTGGCCACTTCCTCCGCCATCTTGTTCATGCGGGCTTCCAATCTCTGCTGCCCCTCCAGCAGTCTCGTGAGCACGTCGTCCTTATTCGACGTTTGCACACCGGCCACAGCTGATGGCTGTGTAGACAGTATGTCAGCTATGTGGTCCGCTATCACCGCCAGCTGCTCGACTGGTGTGGATTCGTCCTGCGCAGCGATTGCCACCTTATATTGCGTAGGTATTCGCTGGAGGAAGATGTGTTTGACGATGCTTTTATCCATCGCCCCCTCTGCCAACTTTTGTAGGCGTTTGAGGAACTGTGACGGCGTGCTATCCCCCAGAGTTTCCTGCTCTAACAGTTGGGCAATACGCTTATGCGTCGAGACTGTCACAGCAGTTGTAACTCTCTCACGGAGCAAATCATATGGCTTGTCCGTGGGAGGAGAGATAATTAGATCTCTTACCTCAGCGACTACGTCTTGAGGTAAGATCGAGGCCACATAACAGAATTTGTCTGTCTGCCCGGATATCGCTTTCTGCCTAAAGAAAAGGTCAAGCTGGGCAAAGAACAAAGCGGGGTCATCTCGTACACCCGTCGGGTTTATAGCAAACGTTGGCGAAGCCATTTAAAAAGAAAAAGAAAAGGAAAAAGAACTCTTAGTGTACGTCTTATTTTCTTTCTTCTAATTCGCCTACAGCGAGTGGCTGCTGATAAAGTTCGCACACAACGCTGTGTATATGCGTGTATAGTAGTAGTAGCAGCTACTGATACACGGGAGGGGATGGGCGGCGTGACGTAGCAGATTAAATCAGCCAATCACAAGACAGGCGCCCAGTACGAATTGAAGAAGAAGACAAAGAAGAAACCAGGCCGCCATGTTTAAATATTTAATTAAAAAATATTTCACCAAGGGAGAAAATAGATTTTTTTCCTTTTATAAATCCCCTAAACGTACTTCGTTTGTTTTTACTTATTTTTCAAACTAAATTATATTCTAAACAATTTTATTGCTTTACTGAAATAAACTAGAGTATGCTACGCGTTTCACCGTCTTATTTTTAACTAAGGGATTTATTCTAAACTAAAGACGTTTTTCTATATATTTTTTTTTTTTTTCGCGCGTGCTCTTATCTAGGGGGTCACCAGTGTTAGCATAGCGGTTCCCAGAGTTAGGATGTGGAGTTTATTATATTTATACTAACCCGTATGGGAAAAGAGGCTTGCTAAACTACGTTATCTATGGGGAAACATTAAATGAAGAAGGAATCGACCAAGTACAGTTTACAAACATTTATTCGCTTGGACAAAGGTAAAGACCATTGACAACATTACACAATAGAACATACAAGAAATGTTACTCACCATTTATGGTGGGACTCTACCAATTTGGTAGGTGTTACTTTGGTCTCTACCGCGTGGGGTCTTACCCTACACGGCGAAAGTTAAATAGGTCCTTCTCTCTGGAATATCTAGCCAGGATCTGTCTAACAAGGGGACCTAACTCACCGGTGTCTTTTGCCCGGTGGTAGTTAGGCCTTGTCCCCTACAGGAATAAAAAAAGAAAAAGAGAAAAAGAGTATAAAAAGGTATAAAAAGAAGGAAAAAAAGGGGGTTAAAAAATATATATATAGAGAGAGAATAAAATGTAGAGAATAAAAAAGAGCGAGAGAGAAAGAAAGAATAAAAATAGAAAGAATAAAAATATATAAATAAAATATATAAATAAAAATAAAAATAAAAATAAATTAAAAATAAATTTAAAGATTAAAAATAATAATAATAATAAAAAATAAATATAATAATAAAAAATAAAATTAAAAATTAAAAATTAAAAATTAAAAATTAAAAATTAAAGATTAAAAACAAAAATAATAAAAATAAAGAAAGGGTTTCTCTGAAATTCCCGTGAGCTAAATTATGAATTTGTATCATTAGCCGTTATATTTTTGAAGGTATGCGTTCTAAAAACCGTTGATGTGTAAGAATCTTTTCTCCAGATTGGAGTGATTTTTAGTGAAGAAATTCGGAACTAAGGGAGGTAACTAAGATGGAAATATGAAATATTTGAGTTTGTTAAAATGGGTTTGTAGATTAATCTGGTGGTTGATAAAAGATAAAAAATTAAATATTTTTGCATTTTGGTGAAAGTCGAAGTTTTTGCTCTTGGAATTTATGTGGATATAGTTTGTTTAAATGGATTTGTAGAGTAATCTAGTGATTGATAATTAAATTAAATATTTTTGTATTTTTGTGAAGGTCGGAGTTTTTGCTCTTGAAGTTTAAGTGGATATAGGTTGATGAGGTGTTTGTTCGTTTTTATTGTGTTTATATTAGTAGAGGGGGGGTAGTTAGACATTATGTGAATCTTGAATTCTCTTTCTTCTCCCGTGTTTTAAATCTCAACGGTCTTATGACACTAAATTCAAATTTAAACAAACACACACAACACACTGAGCAAATAACGCGTCCCAACAAGAGTGTCATGTGACCTCACATTTCCAAAACAGATGACAACAGAAGCTGAAGAGAGCCGGATGGGTAAGACCTTCCGTGCTTGAAACCGACGGTACGAATGTTGTACTAATTTTTCTGTACCAGAATAAATAAATATTATGCTCTTAATTTTTAACTTTGATTCTTAATTAATCGAGCACTCTGCTGGGATTTTTCCTACCATTCTACAAAGAATTTACTCAGCCCCTACCAGGAATTACAGTTAAACCCTGTTAGCCTCGTAGTCGAGCACTCTCGGGAAAACTACCAACACCACGGAAAAAACTAATTAACAGGGATTACCATCTATACCCTGGGAAATGGAACTATACACTCTCGGATATTCTACCAAAAATATCCCAACCCCCAAAAAACAAACATATACCAGGATACTCCTGACAAAAATAGTGGACGTCATAGGAAGAATGAGGTGGAAAGTGTTGAATACAGAACAGAGGCAAACGGAAAAAAACTACTACGGCTTAAAATCTGGTAAATACCCGCCAAAAGTAGAGGCCTTAGACAATTTCGAAAAAGACCTACTCAACATTACTCACAACCTAGTTTTTACAAACAAGCAAAATCCATTTCAGAAGACACTTACCGCCGACATAAAAACACTTAAAAGAGAAAATAATGCACTTGTATTCTCCGACAAAACTAAAAATATTTATAAAATGACTAAAAAGGAAAAAACAGACCTAACAATTAGCTCCATTACCGATAAATATCAATTAGCCAAGGCAGATACATATAAATCTATTAATAATGATACTACTGAAATAGCTACTAGACTAGGCGTCGAATATAGAATTAATTATTTAGATAAGAGGAAGGCCTTTGTTACTTTAAAAGACCACAAAGAAAACTTCACAAATAAACCCTCATGCAGACTTATCAACCCAGCTAAAAGCGAACTAGGACTAGCAAGCAAATCCATTGTTAAAAATATAGTTAATAAAATTAAGGAAAAAATAAACCTAAGTCTGTGGGGCAATACTAACTCAGTCCTAAATTGGTTCCATAACATACAAGATAAACACAGATGCAAATTCACACAATTAGATATAGTAGACTTCTACCCATCCATTACAAAAGACACCCTAGATAAGGCCTTAACATTTGCACTTTCACACACAAACATCAGTCAACTAGAAAGAGACACAATACTGCAAGCAAGACAAACCCTTCTCTTCTTCGAGGGAAGGGCTTGGGTTAAAAAATCAAACCCAGAGGACCCATTTGATGTTGCAATGGGGGCCTACGACAGTGCAGACATCTGTGACTTAGTCGGCTTGCTTATATTAAATACACTCCAAAATAAATTTCCAGACCATTTCTTTGGTCTCTATAGAGATGACGGACTTTGTCTGTCACGCAACCACAACGGAAACACATTAGATAGATTTAGAAAAGAATTAACAAACACCTTCCATAATCTCGGCTTCAAAATTACCATTAAAACAAATTTAGACCAAGTAAACTTCCTAGATACCACACTGAACCTTAAAAACAATACACACAAACCTTTCCACAAACCCAATGAAACACTCCAATACATACACAAGGGATCCTGCCACCCCCCCCACCATCTTTAAAAATTTAATCAATAATATTAGCCAAAGAATCTCAAACCTCTCATCCAGTCCCGAAATTTTCAACCAAGCAGCACCATATTACAACAAAGCGCTCCGCGACAGCGGGTTCAGAGAAGAAATCTCATACACCCCCAACCGAGACCAACCACGGGGGACCCGCAATAGAAGGAGATCGGTGATCTGGTTTTCCCCACCCTATTCGACCAATACCAAAACAAAGGTAGGCCAACTTTTCCTCAAGTTGCTCGACAAACACTTCCCACCCACAAATGAATTACACAAACTTTTTAACAGAAATTCTGTTAAGGTCAGCTATTCCACTGCCCCTTCAATAAGAAAAATTATCTCTGCAGAACCCAAAACAATTACAAACGCAGGCTGCTCATGCCAAGACAAAAAAAACTGCCCCCTGGAGGGAAATTGCAAAATCAATTCAATCATTTATGAAGCAACCGTCACAGACCAGAATACCAGTAATGCAGAAAAATATATTGGGATGACGAAGGGAAATTTCAAACAAAGGCTATATGCACACAGAAACTCCTTCAGATACAAAAACAAGGCTAATACGGCACTCGCGACCCGAATATGGCAGCTTAAAGAAGAAAACACACCCTTCACCATCAAATGGAAAATAATTGAGAGAAAACCATCCTTCTCTCCAGCCATAAACAGATGTCCTCTATGTGACGCTGAAAAATACCACATTTCAAAAGCCATCATAGATCCGAATACAGCCTGTTTAAATGTCCGCGATGAAATATTCAAGGGATGTGTACACAAGAGACAAGCATTGCTTATAAACTGGTCTGACCGATTCACATAATGTCTAACTACCCCCCCCTCTACTAATATAAACACAATAAAAACGAACAAACACCTCATCAACCTATATCCACTTAAACTTCAAGAGCAAAAACTCCGACCTTCACAAAAATACAAAAATATTTAATTTAATTATCAATCACTAGATTACTCTACAAATCCATTTAAACAAACTATATCCACATAAATTCCAAGAGCAAAAACTTCGACTTTCACCAAAATGCAAAAATATTTAATTTTTTATCTTTTATCAACCACCAGATTAATCTACAAACCCATTTTAACAAACTCAAATATTTCATATTTCCATCTTAGTTACCTCCCTTAGTCCGAATTTCTTCATTAAAAATCACTCCAATCTGGAGAAAAGATTCTTACACATCAACGGTTTTTAGAACGCATACCTTCAAAAATATAACGGCTAATGATACAAATTCATAATTTGGCTCACGGGAATTTCAGAGAAACCCTTTCTTTATTTTTATTATTTTTGTTTTTAATCTTTAATTTTTAATTTTTAATTTTTAATTTTTAATTTTTAATTTTATTTTTTATTATTATATTTATTTTTTATTATTATTATTATTTTTAATCTTTAAATTTATTTTTAATTTATTTTTATTTTTATTTTTATTTATATATTTTATTTATATATTTTTATTCTTTCTATTTTTATTCTTTCTTTCTCTCTCGCTCTTTTTTATTCTCTACATTTTATTCTCTCTCTCTATATATATTTTTTAACCCCCTTTTTTTCCTTCTTTTTATACCTTTTTATACTCTTTTTCTCTTTTTCTTTTTTTATTCCTTTATTCTTAGTATTAAAATGTTTTTATATATATATATGTTTTTTTATATTTATTTATATATATATATATATTTTTTCATATATATTTTTTTACCCCCCTTTTTTATTCCCTTTTTATTCCCTTTAATCTTGAATTCTCTTTCTTCTCCCGTGTTTTAAATCTCAACGGTCTTATGACACTAAATTCAAATTTAAACAAACACACACAACACACTGAGCAAATAACGCGTCCCAACAAGAGTGTCATGTGACCTCACATTTCCAAAACAGATGACAACAGAAGCTGAAGAGAGCCGGATGGGTAAGACCTTCCGTGCTTGAAACCGACGGTACGAATGTTGTACTAATTTTTCTGTACCAGAATAAATAAATATTATGCTCTTAATTTTTAACTTTGATTCTTAATTAATCGAGCACTCTGCTGGGATTTTTCCTACCATTCTACAAAGAATTTATATATATATATATATATATCATAAGTCATTTCCCTCGCTATAATTCTCATAGCATCTTTTTATATTTTTTATACATTACCTCGATATTTGGCTCTGTTGAGCGAGGTACGAAACCGGTCAGCTGCCCTTTCATCTTTTTAATTTCTTAAATTCATTATGAATAATAAATATTGTCTCTTCAATGCTATTTTAAAGTTTTGTACGACAAAGAAAATATTTAAATATATATATATATATATATATATATATATATATATATATATATATATATATATATATACTTAGGCATCAATTCATTTTCCAAGCAAGCATTGTTAAACGTCATGGAACTTTCGCGTTTATAAATCTTCTTCGTGAGGTTCTCAAACCGTCGAGGAATCATTTTGGTTTTAGGTTTCTGTCTGTAGAGTATTTCGCCGATAGTTCTATAATTCGGCCATTTTTTTTATTGCTTTAGACCTTCTTAGTCGTCTTCAGGAGCAGGTTCTTTTTGAAATAAAAAAAACTTGAGTTACTGTTTTATAGGTATCGTTAATGATGAATGAAAGAAAAGAGTGTGTGTTTGGTTGAGTTCATTATTCTTGTATTATATTTTATCCTATCTGTTTGTTTATGCATTTTGTTTTATTATTTATTGATTTATTTTATTAATTCTTATTATTACTATTATTGTTTATAAATAAATAAATAATAGTAATAATAGTAATAATAATAAATATTGAATGAATAAAAAATAGTAATAATAAGAATTTTAAAAATAAAGAGATAAATAAATAATAAACCAAAATACACAGACACACACACACATACACACACACACACACATATATATATATATATATATATATATATATATATATATATATATATATATATATCGTGTAAGCATGAAACATCGATGTCTGTAGTTAATAAATAATCAATATTTATTTATAAATATTATTAAAAGCTCTCTTTACTAAGGCCGGGCACTGTGTGAGTTTAATAGCAAGCAGTACTACTAGCTTCATTGCGAGTCCAGCACAGATGTTGTTGTAGATCACTATTCGCTGCTCGTTGTAAAATACCCTTCGACCATATATTTACAAAGTTACATTTTTCCTTAATTCTAAGCAAAGTTGTAGTGGCCAACGGGAAACGCTTATGACGGCGAATCAGTGGCGATTAACTTTCTGCTCTGAAGATTGCGTAAGCATGACACATCCATGTCTGTAGGTAATAAATAATGAATATATATATATATATATATATATATATATATATATATATATATATATATATATATATATACTGGCAGGGGTAGCAGGCGTTAATCGGGGTTGTTTCTCCCCTCTGCAGGCAAAAGTGCAACAATCTCTCTCTATTACCTGTTTGTCCAGGGCAAACGATGTGTCTTCCTCGTCGCCCCTACTCTCTCACTCTCTCCCCGTTTCTTACCGCCCTCCCACCTCCTACTACCCTGACCATCTCTCACAGACTCCCTTACCCCGACCCTTATGATGCCCCCTCTTTCCATTGCTTGGGGAAAAACTAAGAACTAACTCTGTTTTCCCTTATATATATATATATATATATATATATATATATATATAGTCATACACATACAGACTGTTTCGCTGTTTCACAGCTCATCAGTGCGCCTAGACTAGTTAGGGCCTCAAACCGGGATTGAAACTCAATATATATACATATATATATATATATATATATATATATATATATATATATATATATATATATATATATTATTATTATTATTATTATGCACGTGTTGATAGCTGTGCTTTATTGATATTTTAATCGAGGGAAGTGTTTACAGCTGTGCATATGTTATACGCTAGTATGCTGATATTATGTTATGTAGCGAAGCCTTATACGCATTCGCCAGTTTTTCTATTAGTATACACATATAAACATATAATTATTATACAAATCAGTCCAACAGTGGCTTTGTTGCTGTCAGCCCATGGATGATTCTGTACAATCTAAGGAGGTCCTTCTTTCCAGGCTATACTTTATCTCTGATAAATTATTAGTTCATTACTAATCGCATGAGGCGTCTTTACCATGGGATGCTGCCAAGGCCATAGTACCCCTTATCTAAATAAGACGGCTTTTCAAAATCATATAAAAACTCGTGTCAAGGAGGTAAATCATATATATAGGAATATGTATATAGATGATGTTTGATGAGGAAGGAATTAGTTCAGGGATGAGAAATTGTTTACAAGTATATGTGTAGGTTGTGTAGATGTTGTATGTGCGTGTGTGTATACGTGTTATATATTTAGTTACCTATGAGTGCATAAACCGTAATCCGTTATACAGATGTGTAATCGTCGTGGAGCAAGGTTCTATTCGTTTGATAATAAACCCACTCGGACGCCGATCTTTATAAAAAGCTTTATTTACCAAGAGAGATAGTCACAGGAAAACATATCAGAGATATGTGATTTATTCGTATTCGCATAAAAGTGAGAGTGAAATAGATAGAGAGAGAGAGTGGGGGAGAGAGATGGTGAGAGAGAGAAAGGTAGGCATATAGATAGACTGATCTCGCTATAACCAGACACTCTGTGCGCGATAACTCTTCTGTAAAACACCACCCAGACATGTATTTTTTTCTTGAAGACTAACCAGCTGAGGAGATAGAACAGACCCGGCCTGAAGTCACGTGGTTTAATCGAGTGCCGCTTTGAGGACCTTTGACATTTAAGGTGTCA
>OY744518.1:24021300-24126300 GCA_963556195.1 Sepiola atlantica
AACTGTTTACGATGTAACTGTTTCGGAGATTTAAAAACAGGACAGTTATAATATGCATGGCTCTCCAATGGTACTGATCAAACCACTATTTCCCCAATAATCAAGTGTCGAAATAATTCAACTTAAAATGTCACATATATATATACATAAATAAATAATAATAATAATAATAATAATAATAATAATAATAATAATAATAAAATAATAAAAATAATATACTACCCTTAAGACTACCGTGTGATATGGTAATTTGCATATCAAATAAAATTCATTATAACAATAACATTAATAATAATAATAATAATAATAATAATAATAATAATAATAATAATAATAATAATAATACTATCTAAATACTACACCCAAGAACCATCTATATATATAACAATTACCTATGCAGTAACACAAGGACGAACGCATATGTACATATATTATCACACCGATACAAACATACACGAATGAAGACTCGCATACACGTTCCCACGTATGCACGCATACGAACACCCTATTTAATTCATAGTATGCTTTTCTCTTTTTCACTTCGCAGATGCCACTTAACAACGAGCTGACATAAAAAAGCAATTTCTGTTCGTTCTCAGCCCGCAATTGTTTAGTCATGAATTTCCTTCTCTTCAAGCGAACACCGTCTTCTACGGGGAACAGATTTATCTTTCGCCAATATTTTACCGACAGTGTTCTACTCACAAGAAATGTTATTGACAGGTCTTTCCATTTCCGTATAGAATATATAGCAATTGCATTTTGTTCATCTATTGACATCCCTTGCTATTATTCCTTACCTAGAAAAATGTGGAACTTTTACAATTAGGGCGTAATGTAATTGACTACACAGATGAGTACGTGAGAGTTAAGCAGTCATTCAATATATATATATATAGGTGTATTTGTAAACAAATGTAGAATATTTTCTGATTCTGTCACTCGAGTAAGAGATAGAATTATATTTACTTTATGTATTATTGAAGCCCAAATGCCACTCGAGGATAAGATTTAATGAGTTTGCAACGCCGTGAGGATTGCTAACGATGGTTAAGATTGGTCAAACTTTGATTATTAAAAGTACATCTAAACAATAATTTGCAAGTATTGGACTTGAACACGCTCATTTTGTAGTCAGCTTGGAAACATCAACGTTGTATTGTGTTTCACAATCTTAGAAACAAACATTGATCACCGAAATTCTGTTTGGTTTTATGTACACAGAGGAAGATAGAAAAAAATATTTACAGTGGTTTAGCTAGAGGAATTTCTGTTGTGAATGTTTTAAAGTGAAGAACATTAAATTGAAGCTCATTCGAGCATCTATCATGACAATAACGGTAGAGATAGGCAAGCGATCTCCTTCCTGTTTCATATGTTGTCCTTTGAATACACTTTTTAATGATCTGAACATCGACGTACGAGTAGATTTTAATAAATAGACAACAAAATCAACCTGGACTCACAACGATGAAGGCGGCGGCGGCGACGACGATGAGGAGACGTTCAACACGCGTGCACAACGGGTTTCATGCACCAATCGCTGAGGGTATATATATATATAACTATTACGATTCTGTACCGTGGTTTACCAATTTATACAAAAAATAGCTAGAAATCAACGTGTAACGGGTATCCCGAACTAAAATGATGGCCGGTGTGAAATAAAAGAGACTAAAAAATAAAAGTCAGGAATATCCTGTGAACAGTGATGGGGAGAAAGGAGAGAATAATAGACAGATGCGAGTAGGAAAAACAAACACATTTTTTTTAAATTTCAAATTATGCACTCACAAAAATATATAAGAGAAGAACATTTAAAGTAAAGAGAGGGAAGAGAGAAACGCGGGAGGTAAAAACAGACATGCAAATGCATGTACACACACGAACGCACAGAAACGAGAATACGCGCGGTGTTTTGTCTGTAAAGTAAACAAAACAAAAAAACAAAGGACATAACTTATAAGACAATTTCTTTTCAAAGTATGTACTCACAACAGAGAACGAAAATTAAAAGAAAAAGAAAAAAGAAGGATAAATAAAGAAAAATAGAAAGACAACAGTGAGAGGACAGATATTTAAAAACAGGGAAAGGTGAGAAAGGAAGAAAAACACACAGACACATTAACATAAAATAAGAAATGTGAGTGTTAAATACATACAAATGACGATGATTTTATTTTTGGTTTATTTTTATTTTTATTTTATTTCACATCGACGTTTTTCTTTTGGAATGAGCACACACAAATTATTTTTGTTTTGTTATTTTGTGTTGTCGCATAACTTTATTGTGTGTCGCATTTTTTTGTATTAAAACATATTTGTAGTTATGAAAATGTAAGAAACGAGAGAAAAGGGCAGAAGAATGGGTTTGCTGTTTTGTGAAATAAAAGGAAAAATTAAAGAAGTGTTTTTCTAGAACATTTTTGTTAAATAGAATCAACAGGAAACTTTAACAAATGACAGAATATTACAGGGGTTTGGTTTTGAAAAGAAAGGCGGACGAAGGTATTTTTGCAGTTTTGTGGCATGTCCATAGAAAAAAAAGAAATGATTGTATTTTGTTATGTTTGTTTTGGTAGCCGATCAGTGTGTGGCGGTTTTTTATGTTTCTCTTTGTCGTTTCCCTTTACGTCGATAAAGATGGGAGTTAGAACAATAAAGCATGTGTTTTAGAATGGAAAGAACTTCTAATCATTCAATTAAAAGAAAAACAGAAATTGATAAAACAGATAATTTATTGGGCCAACACACAAAAATAAAAACCAAGCCATCAGTGAATATGATTTGTTTCTTTCTCTGGCAGTGTTTTGGCGATGGTTTCCTCGTTGGTCTGAAATAAAATAAAAAAATGATTAAAAAAAATTGTTTGGGAAAATTTATGGGTTGGAGTCGTAGTGAAGTTATCTCACACCTTCTAGTGGTGGATCACCTCATTTGACCCAAAATATTTCCCGGTTGCCAGCAATTATGAAGCTAAATCGACTGGACATGGATAGCACTTTAAGGAGAAAATACTCCTCGCATATATGGATATTGAGGATATGGTCAATATCCAGGCATGTCATGACCGTTGTGTGTAATATTATGAGCGTAATATTATGCCCCTCTGAGAAAAACCGCATTGATATGTCATTAAATGTATGATATAAATAGGAAAACATTGTTGAACATAGTCGCAGTTAGGTTCAAATCGTACTGGTTCTTCGAAGCCATCTTCCACTTTTAGTGCAATAGCGCCTGTATCGGAATAGTTAGTGATAAAAACAAATTATGGGCTCAGACTTGGGGTGATTGTGGACAGGGGTTTGAGTGTTATAAAAAAGGGTGCGATGTGCTTCGGAGACAGATATTGGGGGTATGACAGATTTCGAATCTTTTTTTTTTGTAAGACGAAGTAAGGTAGTCAAAATTAAACCTGTTTTCTTAGCTTGACGCGGAATGATGTGGGCATTAAAGACGACTCCTAATTCCTGCAAGTCGGCAATTATTAAGCGCTTATGCCTCAAGAATATTGAAATGATAGGTTGATCTTTCCTTGTCATCAACATTTCTTTTCAACACACAAAATTAAAATTCTTGCCAGAGTAATTTGAACATTTGCAAGAAAAAGTTCACTTTAATAACTTTGATTTGTAAACTGATAATCTGATCTGGCTCTGAATTTGACATGTTTTATTTGATGGTCAGTACTTTGTGAATATAATATAGATGTGTTTATAAGTGGCGCTATCTATATGTCAGACCCGAACTTATTGAGTGAACCAGATCAAAATTAATAGATGTATATATCTATAAAGGTAGAGGTACATTGATAGGCACGTGTATATAATCGGGCAGAATTGAATAAATGTAGATGAAACCCTCATAAGCATATATATCTCTGTATGTCTGTGCCTGTAGGTGTGCACACGAATGTGGATAAAATGTAATAGTATACTAGACAATATAGCTAGTTTCATTTATAGATAGAAATTGTGATATAAATTACAAGATAAACGAAGTATAACCGCGTAATTTCTAGTTGTTTTTGTAGCTTTCAGTTCCCATCCTAATTATTTCTGAATTCCTTCTCTTGTAAAGAAACCGCCATGTTACAAACCAGACTTAATCAAAAGTGTACGACGAGAATTCAGCTAACATCAAAGTTACGCTGTTTTAATGTGTGTTATTTCACACCTGAATTAGATATTAACTTCCAGTAAGAGATGATTGCTTAACGCAGGTATAGCATTGTTTGATATGTCTGGAAAGCAATACCTGTCATTTGTCACAACATCGTCTATTGACTGAAGACTACTGCCCTAATTACATCGGCATAGATAGTTCTAAGACTGCATTTTTACTTTATTTGTACAGCTGTTATGTATATTAAGTGTAGACGCATATAGTAAAACAAGCAATAAATTGTATATATATATATATATATATATATATATATATATATATATATATATATATATTCTTTTCCAATGTCAGTATCAGACTTATTTTCCCCTGATGAGATCTTAGTTTGTAATAACTATTAATTATAACGACTTTTTGTACACGTGTGTATATAAAGAAAAACATATATAATACAAATATTAGCCCGGTTAAAACTTTGCTGATTTTCATTCGGTAACTGTAAACTTTAACTGGATTACTATATATACTAATAAATCATATATATATATATATATATATATATATATATATATATATATATATATATATATATATATATATATATATAATGTGTGTGTGTCAGGTTGTATATGAAAAGAAATCAAATAAAGTGCTCGATCATATAAGAGAGCAAATACAATTTATTTAGATACTGTATATTGCATATTTCAGCAATTTACCGCGGTCTCATCCAAAAGGGCAGATTTAGACATCTTTAGTAAATCTCTGTGCCCAGTGGAATCATCGGCAAGCTGAAATGATTGTAGTCACGTCACGATAGGGAATGGCGTCAACAATGACAGAAAACGTTTATATATATATATATATATATATATATATATATATATATATATATATATATATATATATATATATATATATATATATATATCACAGGACGGTTATGAGCAATACATATATTATTAATTTCAATTTTGAAATTATTTATTCTTTTGATGAGAGTATGGTCAGTTTCGTTCACAGCCCCCTCTATGGCAAAATTTACGGGAAAAGGCCTTAGGTTACTCTCACTGTTGCCTAGAGTATAAATGCAGTCATTCATAATGATGAAGTCAATAGTTTGGGATTTTACTAAGATAATTCTGACTTTTGACGCACAAGTGCGCGGCTCAGTCCTTTTAAACATGTATTTATGTAACTAAACATCTGATGTATATCAATTTTCATCTCTAATATGATGTTTTTATCTAAATTACTTCGAAAAGTGTTTAAAGGTATAGTCCGAGGTTGGTTTAACGCATCTACTAAATGCTAAAGTGTTCAAAAGAAATAATGTGCTTATGTTACTCACTGTTTGGCTTGAATATCTATTCCACATTTCATAATGATCTGTTAATTAGTTCAAGAGATGATTCTGTAGATAGAAGTATATACATATTAATATATCCGCATACTAAATGTTATATATGTATATATATATATATATATATATATATATATATATATATATATATATATATAGTAATCCAGGTAGTATAAAAATCCACAGGGGAGAAATCCAAAAAGAATCAAACCGGGCTTATAAAACAGTGGTCAATAAAAATATAGAGCTGTATTATGAATGGCATGTCGATGTTATCGATTTACAGCTATCAAGAGCTGAGGTCTCATCAGACAGACGGTTGCCTGATGAGACCTCAGCTCTTGATAGCTGTAGATTGATAACATCGACAAGCCAGTGTAGCAGACTTTGTACATGTTTGAATAAAAAAAACATTAATATATATTTATATATATATATATATATAGAGAGAGAGAGGGACAGAGAGAGATAGAGATAGAGAGAGAGAGTAAGAGAAAATGAAAGAGAAAGAGAGAGAGAAAGAGAAAGAGAAAGAGAAGAAGAAGGAGAAAGAGAAAGAGAAAGTGAAAGAGAATGAGTGAAAGAGTGACTTCATATTTAAACATGCAAACTACACCTAAGCAGTCCTGTCGGCAAACACCAGTAGAGGCGCCTCGCGTTATTAGCAGTAAACTAACGCTTTTTTAGGGAGAAGGTCAAATCTTGGAGGATGGACCTCTTAGGACTGAACAGACCCATACCTCAGCCAGACGGAAATAAAGCCATTATCGGCCTGATTGGCAAAGACGTATTCCAGACTGGTACGAACAAAACCCTTTTCAAACTCGACAAAAGTTGCACAGTACACAACTTAACCCGACGACTTTATTATCACCAGAAAAGCAGTAACCTTTATAGACATTATGAGCAAACAAACATTTTATAGCGAAAAAAAACTATTTCGTACTAGAATCACCACTGCTTCAATGAAACGTTTACCTGCTCATTCAAACGATTGCAAATTTGTTTTTCTTTTAATCTTCATTTAGAACTAAAATTATATCAGCATGTTTTGAAATAGGAAAGCAGATATTTCATACTGAGTTTCAGTTGAAAACAGAATTGCACTCGATAATCTAGTCTGATATGGATAATACATTTAAGGGAATAATCGATCTATTCACGATAGCTGATGAATGTTATGTAATACACGCAACGAATCGAGCACTCGCGAGTATGTGTTATTCTTGTAAAAGCACGAAAATAGAATTTTTTTAACGTGGTTCACCCCAAACAAGGCAGGCTGCCACTGGAGACGTAACAGGTTACTGACAAAGAAAGAAAAGGGGAGAACGCTTGTCAACGTACACTGGGATCTGCGCAGCGAGATGTCTGTTTACATTAATTTTAAACTTCTGCATGTCAGTACTGTCGGAGAAACATGGTGTAGGAAGGGGGTTCCAAGGGCCAGCAGCACGAGGAAAGAAGCTATTTGAGTAGAAAGCTCTCCGGCATCTGGGGACCTTCACAGTGAATGGATGGGATTTAGTTGATTGTCGTGTTGGTCTAGTGAATTTACGTCGAGAGACCACCAGAGTTGCCAATTCATCGGGGCATAATTCATTTAAGTATTTGTAAAACCAGCACAAGGATGCTACATTGCGGCGAGGGGACAGGGACTGGAGCTTGGTTGACAGTGAGGGACCTATTAGGTTGGCGACTCTTTTTTGGACCTTGTCAAGGAGGGAGAGAGTAATAGATGATGCACCAGCCCAGATGTAGAAACAATACTCCATGCATGGGCGGATGATAGCTTTGTAGAGATAGAGGATACTGTCAGCTGTGAGAGGTTTACTAGCACGGTAGAGGGAGCCAACTTTCTTTGTGGCAGCGTACAGACATTGAACCTATGCTACCAAATGTGACACCGCCTGACGTTTGGAGAACGTGTAAGAGAAAGAGAGAGAGAGAGAGAGAGATAGAGGGATACATGTTATACGGTGTTACAATAATAAGCGCTAAGAAAAGCACATGTTCGCAAAAGAGTATTTTGCATATATCAAAACAGTTGGCTTGCAAAGGTTAAAAACAAAATCAAAAAAGATAACCGCCTTTACAAAGCAAAACAATATTCGAGGTGCATCTGAAAGCAATAAAATATTTATTGAATATAAAATATGTCATGGTTATTTTTTAGCTGCACTGCTTAAGATGGGCAAACACGTGTTCGAATATGCAAGGATATGTGAAGTATATATACTATAACTCAAATACAAAGAAGACAATAGAAGGAATGGGTGTATTCGCTGAGCTAGTGATGAAGGTTTATTCGACAATTAAATGCTATGAGATATTCACAAGACAGATCAGCCGAGACCAAGATCTTCCCTACTCAACTGAAGATCAATTTATGTTTCGCCTCTCTATACGCTTCAGAATCGCAAATAATAACTTGATAATTTTCCACATACTCTTCTGATTGGCGCAATAATATACATCTGTATTTTATAACCCAACCGGAAGTATGCTTCAGCCATATGCACACATAAGATTTTATCTACTTTTATTTCATATCTCAAACGGTTTGACTAGTAAATCAAATTGTTAGATAATGCTGCATTTTTAGTGAGCATAAAGATGTGTTTTTCTTTATAACATACTACATGTCGGCATGCAGTACAGTTTTGTTTAGTCAGAGGGTTAAAACTCCTCCGGGTTTCATATTTATTGTTTTAGTTCATACCTAATTGCATTAGGGGAATTCGGACGTGACTTTGTGTCTAACCTTCTGCAGAAGTGGTAAAAAAATACGAGAAAATAAAAAACATAATAATGCACAATCGAATATAGAAGATTGCAAAAAACGTAGTTCACACGACGGTGTATATGCATATGTGTTAAAATTCACAAAACAAATGACTAATGATAACTAATAACAAATTATAAATTATGAATTATAAATTATAAATTATAAATTAATGATGATGATGATGATGATGATGATGATGATGATGATGATGATGATGATGATGATGACGACGACAATAATACTAATAATAATAGTAGTAGTATTATTATTAGTAGTAGTAGTAGTGACGACGACGACGACGATAATAATAATAATAATAATGATGATGATGATGATGATGATGATGATGATGATGATAATAATAATAGTAATAGTAATAGTAATAGTAATAATAGTAATAATAGTAATAATAATAATAATAGTAATAATAATAATAATAATAATAATAATAATAGTAATAATAGTAATAATAGTAGTAATAATAATAATAATAATAATAATAATAATAATAATAGTAATAATAGTAATAATAGTAATAATAATAATAATAGTAATAATAATAATAATAATAATAATAATAATAATAATAATAATAATAATAATAATAATAATAATAATAATTACAGACCTAAACAACCTGATATATGCTGGGGCAAAATCGGTAAGTATGAAACTAAGAAACGAAGAGAATGGACAAAAGAGAGGACCGACAAAACCTGGATGGGAAATCAGACTGGAAACCCAGATCACCAAACTTCGGAAAGAAGCTAAAACCGTGAACAGAAGGAAGGAGGACATGAAACGATTAAGAAGCAAAAATCAGAAACGCAAGGAAAAACTAAATGAGAAACATGAAGAAATAAAACAAAGGATAGCAGCAATAGAAGGAAGACTGAGACGATACAGGTACAAATCAGAACAGAGCAAACAGAACAGGACCTTTGAAAACAATGAAAGCCAGTTCTACAAAAACGTAAATGGAGAAAAAACAACAACAGAGTTACCGAACCCAACAGAAACAAAACAATTCTGGAGCAAGATATGGGAAGCACCAAAAAAACACAAGAAGAATGCCCAATGGTTGAAAAACATGAGAGATGAACTGCAGGAAATCGAAGAAGGAACCGAAACAGAAATCAACAAAGAAACGATCAAGAAAACCCTAAAAAAAATGGCAAACTGGAGAGCACCAGGCCACGATGGAATACATGCATACTGGTTTAAAAAATTCACGACCCTGCATGAAAGAATAGCGCAGAAACTGAGCGGATGTCTCTATAAAACAGACGTACCAGAATGGATGACGGAAGGAAGAACAACACTAATACAAAAAGACCCCAAAAAGGGAACGACCCCCGGCAACTACAGACCGATAACATGTCTACCAATAATGTGGAAAATTCTCACAGCACAACTGAGAGAACAAATCTACCAATCCCTGGACAATCGTGGACTGCTCCCCGAGGAACAAAAAGGATGCCGGAAAGGACAAAGAGGGGCACATGATCTACTATACATTGATCAAAAGACCCTGAAGGAGGTGAAGAGAAGACAAAAGAACATAACCATGGCATGGATTGACTACAAGAAAGCCTACGACAGAATCCCCCAAACATGGATAATTGAATGCTTAAAGATATACAAGATACCAGAAAGGATTATTAATCTCATCCAGAAAGCAATGGAAACATGGAGACTAAAACTGACAGCCGGAGGACAATACCTGTCTGAGATAAAAATACAGAGAGGCATTTTTCAAGGAGACTCTCTATCACCACTACTGTTTATAATAGCCATGATGCCACTCAACTACATACTCAGAAAGTGTGATGCCGGATACAGGTTTACGGATACAGAACAAAGAATAAACCACCTGATGTACATGGATGACCTTAAACTGTTTGCAAAAAACAAAAAAGAACTGGAAAAGCTGATAAACACAACCAGGATATTCAGCCAGGATATCCAAATGGAGTTTGGAATAGAAAAATGTGCACTGCTAGAGATCAAAAAAGGAAAACTGGAGACGACAGAAGGTATAGAACTCCCCAACCAAGAGGAGATGAGGGCGCTAGGAGAACATGATAGCTACAAATACCTGGGAGTTCTGGAAGCAGACACAATCAAATATACAGAAATGAAAGAGAAGATTGGAAAAGAATATCTACGAAGAACAAGGAAACTCTTAGAAACTAAACTATATAGCAGAAACCTAGTAAAAGGGATAAACACATGGGCTTTATCACTAATAAGATACTCTGGACCATTCATAGGCTGGACCAAAGAAGAACTCAGGCACCTTGACCAAAGAACAAGAAAACTAATGACTATGCACAATGCTTTGCACCCAAAAGACGACACGGACAGACTCTACGTGAAAAGAAATGAAGGAGGTAGAGGACTGGTAAGTATAGAAGACTGTGTGGAAGACACCAAAAAAGAGCTGGAGAAATATGTAACCCAGAACACGGAAAGACTGATCACCACAGCAAGAGACACCAGCCCAACAAACAACCCCGGAAGTACTGAACCCAGAAACAAAAAGACAAGAAAGGAAAAGTGGGAAGAAAAACAACTACATGGACGCTTCATAAGACTCACAAGCGATGAAGCCAATGAAAACAGCTGGGCATGGCTAAGAAAAGGACACCTGAAAAGAGAAACGGAATCTCTGCTGACGGCCGCACAGAACAACGCGATTAGGACAAACTTTATTAAAGCAAAGATAGATAAAACCCAGGAAAACAGCAAATGCCGACTGTGTGGACAAAGAGACGAAACGATAAATCATATAATAAGTGAATGCAGCAAGCTAGCACAAAAGGAATACAAGAACAGACATGATAGCATGGGGAAAGAAGTACACCGGGACATGTGCAAACAACTGAATTTCGAATATGCAAAAAAACGGTACAAACACAAACCAGAAACTGTACTAGAAAACGAAAAACACAAACTCATATGGGATATGAACGTACAAACAGACAAACCCATAACAGCAAGGAGACCGGATATGATAATAATCAACAAGAAAGAAAAAACCTGCAAAATCGTGGACTTTGCCGTTCCAGCAGACCACAGAGTGAAGACCAAAGAGACGGAAAAAAGAAGCAAATATACTGAACTTGCCAGAGAATTGAAAGGAATATGGAACATGAAGAAAGTCAGTATAACACCAATAATCATAGGAGCACTAGGAACAGTCCCCAAAAACATGGAGAAAAGACTAGGAAAATAGGAATCAAAGGGATAACTGAGACCATACAAAGGACAGTAATGATCAAAACAGCTACAATCCTGAGAAATGTCCTCGAATGCGGAAACCAACCCACATAAGCAACGAATGGAGAACAAACACATGGAAGCACAAAACAACAGAACCGGGGAAAATACAACCGAACGAGAGAGGCGCAAGCATAGGCTGACGCCACGAAAATTATGGACAGAGGGTCGAGGAGGGAAAGCGCAAACCAGACCTCCACTGGAAGAGCGCGGACAGCTCTGGGACCTTGGGGAGGCTTGTTGCCACTCGGGCCCCAGAGGGGACCAATGGCCCTTACCAGCGGGAAATCGGTGGTAGGTGGCTGTCGCGATACCGCAAGGTCATCAGCGGTGATGAACGAAAAGAGGTGGAGCATACTGGAAGTCTGAGGAGACTTGTTGTCACTCAGACTCCAGGGAATACCACAGGTTGTTGGCAGTGGGCGATCACTGACGATGACCAGTGTGATAACTCCTAGTGAGTAAACAACAACAACAACAACAACAACAACACCACCACCACCAACAACACCACCACCAACAACACCACCACCACCACCACCACCAACAACAACAACAACAACAACAACAACAACGACAACGACGACGACGACGACGACGACAACGACAACGACAACAACAACAACGACAACGACGACGACGACGACGACGACGACGACGACGACGACGACGACGACGACGACGACGACGACGACAACAACAACAACAACAACAACAACAACAACAACAACAACAACAACAACAACAACAACAACAACAACAACAATAATAATAATAATAATAATAATAATAATAATAATAATAATAATAATAATAATAATAATAATAAAAAAAAAAAAATAAAAAAAAAAAAAGTGTGGAGATATATGTTTTATTTCCGTTTCACTCTGGACTAACCGAATGCGATTCCAGAATAATCAGTGTAACTTGTTTGAACACCACTTCGCTGCAAAGTATGAAATATGAAAATGAACTGGAAAAAAACGACGCAAAGAAAAAGGAATAAGTAAACATCTCAATGAAGGAGAGAAAATGAAAGAAAACGTCACGGAACTAACAAAGCATAGTTCGTTGTAATAATTACAATTACTGAATGGATTAATATGACACGCCATGGTTTAATTTGAATGGTTCTCTGTTCAGTGTTCGTCAATCCTATTCGGTTATCCGAGAATAACCAATCAAAACGCTTTAAAAGCAAAATGTGTATGTTGTAGGCATCGACCCGTACTTAGTAAAAACAACAGCTGAAAAAAAATACCTCCTGTATATAAGACTATTTTAGGAGCGACATGCAATTCGAAATGTAGGAATTACTGAAAGTGAACGAAACGAACGCATATTTTACAAAAACAAGCATAAATTATTGGCATTCAGCGTGACCATAGTCGAATCCTATATATTGCTTGTGTGTTCCGAACTAAAAAAAAATAAGAATAATAGATTTAATTCATTTTATACAGCTGAAATAAATCTTCGCAAAAGTTGGAAATAAGTTACAACATGAGTACGAATGGTAATGAATCTATTGAAAACAGAACAAAAGAGAAAAGGAGAAATATATAAGTGAAAGGGGGAAAAAGTAAAAACGACATAGTTGTTTACTGACCTGATTGAACACACGCTTATTAATATGAATAGTTAGAAAAATGTACATTTTGTTTACAATAAGATGGTAATGGCAGTGTTTATATAATGTGAAATTACTAACTAAAACGCTTTGCTCATGTGTATCTTTTCCATGTATCTATAAGTTAAGATGACGCATACGTATACATCATTAAAAATGAATTCAGTATTGCAATCATACATATACCCTTATTTGTGCAATTTCAGGGGTACACTATATAACCCTGACACACAGGCGCGCATATGATCCTAAAAGTTCAAACAAAATTGTATATAGTAACTCAACAGTGTACAAGACGGCAAGAACTCGAAATATAATATAATAATATTTTTTAAAAATGTAGAGTTAATTAAAAGCACTTTAATAAAACACAATATTTTAACATATACAACTTAAATAAAGGTGGCAAAATGCCTTAAAAACATATGTTAGATGCAAATATTTTTATTAAAATATATATATTTGTTTTCATTTTGACTTATTTTCTAATAAGTTCGCTCGGTACAACGAGGCTCATCAGAGCTTTAAACAAATAAACGGTATTAAGAATAATTTCTTTTTCGTAAGTCCTTCCTGGTCTTGTTGAAGTGAACTCCGATGTTGTGTGGACTTATGGTGTAATGTCTCTTTTTAATTTGAACTTAAATCCCGTATGGTCCTTAGTATGTCTAAATTTGGGAAAGTTCATTTTTTAAGCATCTTTAAAACTTAAAACTTTAGACATTGGTCTCCCATGAGAATTGAATGGCAATAAGCCACCACAAAATTCCAGCCTTTTTCGCACTCTTCAAGTGGATGGAAATGTTAGTGCTGTCCCTTTCTCGGTATTCCCATCCTCTTTGATTCTCTAAGACTATTTTGTGTAGTGCCCGCCGAGACCGGTGCGATTATTTTATTTGGAGGGGGGCAGTTTATGATATTTCTTGCAGTTTCTTTTCCTTGGTTCGTGAGGTGGTGTTCTTCCTGTGGTTTTGTTTTCTTCTTATTGTAACTTCCATGTGACTGATTACCATTCGTAGTCGTAGCTTGTGCCGGTTGGTTTCCGCATTCGAGCATTTTCATTAAGATTGCAGCTGTTTTTATCATTGATGTCCTGTGTATGGTATCAATGATCCCTTTGATTCCAATTTCTCCTAGTCTTTTCTCCAGATTTTTGGGGAGTGTTCTTAATGATCCTACAATACTTAGTATTATATTGACTTTTTTCATGGTCTATATTATTTTAAATTCTCTGGCAAGATCCGTATATTTGCTTCGTTTTTCCGTCTCCTTGATCTTCAATTTTTTTGTCTGCTGAAAGAGCAAAGTCGACGATTTGGCAGGAGTTTTTCTTCTTGTTGATTGTTATGACACCCGGTCACCTTGCCTGTATGAGTTTATCTGTTTGGACATCCATATCCCAGAGGATGTTTTTGTTTTTCGTTTTCTAGTACTGTCCCTGGTTTATGTGTGTATTATTCGTCACATTGTTCGAAATAAAATTCGTTTGAACAGTTCCCAGTTTACTGCTTTCCCTACGCCGTCATGTCTGTTCTTGTATACTTTTGGGGCTAGCTTGATGCATTTACTTATCATAGTATCTACTGTTTCGTCTCTTTTTCCACAAAGTCTGCATTTACTATTTTTGGGGGTTTTATCTATTTTAACTTTAATGCAGTTTATCCTTATCGCTTTGTGCTGTGCAGCCGTGAATAAAGATTCCGTTCCTCTGTTCAAGTTTCCTTTTCTTAGCCATTTCCAGCTATGTTTGTTGGTTTCTTCTGTTGTCAGTCTTAAGAAGCGTCCATGTAGTTGTTTTTCTTCCCACTTTTTTCCTGTCGTTTTGTTTCTAATTTCAGTGCTTCCCAGGTTGTTTGTTTAAGCGGTGTTTCTAGCTTCAATGTTATGGGTTGTGTATTTCTTCAGCTCTTTTTTGTGTCTACCACACAGCCTTCCATACTTAACAGTCTCTTTCACCCTTCGTTTCTTTCCATGTAGAGTATGTCGGTATCGTCTTTTGGGTGTAGTGTGTTGTGCATGGTTATTAATTCCTTAGTCTTCTGGCCAAGGTTGCGGAGTTCTTTAGTCCAGCCTGTGAATGGTCCAGAGTATCTTATTAGTGATACATCCAAGGAATTTATTTTTTTCACTAGATTTTGTATATATAATTTCGTTCCTAAGAGTTTTCTTGTCCTTGTCCGGTATGGGAATCGGAATCAAACGTATTTCCTATTCAACTCACAATTCTTTTAACTTTTTTGACAATAAAAAATGAAACAAACAAAATGCATTCATATTTAAAAGAAAACTGCTAATTTACAACATAAAACGAAGTGCCACATAATCGCAGGTTAAGAATACCATTCCAAGAGTTTGCATTTACTTTCAGAGACTAATTTACATGTTTTTATTGGAAACCATTAAAAGTAAAGTAAATTTTCTAGATTTGGCTTATAAAAAGTTTTGAAATGTTAAAATTTTTTCGCACAAATATGACGCCTCTCAGAGACTTCACAGTTGAATGATAAAACGCTCAGGAACATTTTAATAGTGCTGGTCCCGCATGGACATCCCCTGTTGTCTCGTCACCGCGTATATATCATCTGAACTAAATGTGTTATTCTATTATTTCGGTTGGAAATTCTTTCAATCTAATGCTAATTTCCCTTTGAAAGTAATTACATTTATTTTCAATTCATTGATAATTGTAAATCATATCACTGCACAACTATATCTAAAATAACAATTTCAACTGAATTTAGGGTAATGTGGCTCAGGTAAAAATGACACGTATGGATGAATAAGAAAAAATGGCACAAGTTAAAATATAGATGAAATTCTCACAATGAGTTTATAAAAATCTTGGATACAATACATGAAGGACACATATTTAAAATGTTGTCAAATAAAAAACGAAATTATATCTACATTTTAAGTTACCCCCACAAAAAAATGAGATTCTACTTTTTAGGCAAGTACGTGTGAACCCACTGTGGACAAAACAATTATAGATATCTATAAATTTAACGTAAAATGTTCTCTTCTTTCCGGGCAATTCTAACTTTTAAGCACATTAACTATTTGTTTTAAATACTCCTAAGTCCAACAGGAAAAGTAATAAAACCACACGTAATCGCTTTATTTATCGTATTACCACCCGGACTATTGTTAGTAGTAGGAAATGGCATGTTTTTATTACTTCTAACATATTCCATACTAAAGGATGATCAAGAACATTAACATGGCCGATATTTGAAACACACGAAATTGGTTACATGTCTTTAAACCGCTGCCTCGTCCGACAATTGTGATCATTTTACCGTAGATTTCTATGTGAGATTGAGTTGTTGTGGTTTTATCTATTTTTACCACATTTCAGGCTGTTTACATGTAATCGCCCAAAAAATGGATAGTCGCATTTTTATTTCCGGGGAATTATAATAGGGTGCAGAGCTCTAATAAAACCTTGTGTCCATTCACAACAAAAAGTCGTGATTGCAGATTTAGCTAAAACAACTGAAGAAGACAAACACCGATAATTTCATAAGAATGCAGTATTTAGAAAGTATCGAAAAAATGTTTAAAAATTCAAAACAAATTTGTGTCCAAAAAAAAATACTGATAAACATTAATTTATAATCAAACGATTTTTAAATTTTTAAAAATGAATTTGTGTTTTGTGAGTGGGTTTTGTCCGTGTTTGTGTTATTTTGGTGGACTTTTGTCCGGTAGGCTTTTGTCTGGTCACCGCTAAATCACCCCCCCCCCTAAAAAAATAGATTCTTTTTTTTCTGGACACCCCGAACCTCCACCCCAATTATTTACCAATTCAGACTAGGGGTCCAGTTTCACACATACACTTAATGTAAAAGTAGCGTCCATTCCGAGACATTTTTGCGTTTGGGAGCAGTTAACCAAAAAATGTATTTTGCAATGAAAAATAAATTTTGTGCGTTTATTTTTTTTTTAGAAAGGGGGATTACATTTTGCAAGCGATTACGCATAGTTTTACGGCTTTATCAGTCGGACTTAGGGTGAGTAGCAAAAGAATTTAGGGAACATCCCTTAAAACATTAGAATGACCCGGAAATATTGATTACTAGCGGAACCCGTCGCCCAGCGTTGCGCGGGAGAATGTACTACCTATTGCATGACGTCGAATAAAAAAAGAAGTGGCCTATTGTTCTTTCTCCACACCTCCTCTACCGTGTTGGCGAATGTTTTAAATTAAGAAACAAGAAAAAAGTGGCAGAGTAGAATGGGATCGAATGCTGAAACTGGCGATCATGAAATCTCCCGTCTTAACAACTGCGCCACGGGTTACAATTAAAGGTACATGTGAAAATAGTCCAATTAATCTAAGCTTGTTTATTGGCATGCGTGTTATGTTAAGATCTGCTGACCAAATGCAATGTTCAACAATGACACGGTTTATTTGTACAAGGTTTCTATAATATGCGTGTTAAAGGTGTATGATTTTGAAAATGTAAAGGTATCGGGGTCTACCAGTATCTTGGCGCTTATTGAATTAAATAGGATGTCGATTTGAGCAAGAAATTGTAGCCGCCATGTTGAATGAATAAAAGTTGCAGGAACTGTGTTCGTTAATTTCATTCGCTTGATTCCGGAATGAATATAAATGTAGAAGTCATAGGTAAAATAGAAATAACGTAATCTGATATTCGCGGAAAATCATCGGAGTGAATGGGAGCGTTCCTTAAGTTTTTGCGTATTGCTTTATATTATGTAGTAAATTAGTACCAGACAAATAATAAATAAGAACCGGTGTTTTGTGAAAATTAAACTGTGTGTATTAGTTCCCGGTATCGATGAGTAGAGTGACAGTACAGAATTGATAGGGAGAAAAGTGTTTGCTACCACCTATATGGAGTTGGTTTTTCGGAGAGACGTGGATGGTGGGCCAAATGTAATATTTAGTGTTAGGTAGGAAAAATAAGAACAAATGTACTAAAACACGCTCGAGTGAATAAGTGTAGTATAGTGGTGAGTTTAGTAGCCTGTGATGCATGTGGTTATTTTCCTATACTCCGAGAAGGTACAGGGGAAAACACGTCTCTACTTTATATATTAGATTTATTTTATATTCATATACGAAACTGATCTCCCACTTCTAAAATAATTGTTTATGTTTTTTAACTTTTCGACAAGTTGTTCATAGTGTACACATGTAATAACTAAAAAAGTCTAATTAGATTTGCGAATGAGTTTTAATTGAGGTTGTTAATCTAAAAATTAGCCATTATTATTAGTAATAGTAAACAAATAAATCTACTACATATATATATCATATTGACAATCGCAATAACCGACAACATCTTTATAATAAGTATAGAAATATCAAATGTCTTAAAAAGATGATTGGGACAGAATAGTTAACCAAGATCCTCATCGTTCTCTTAAGAATTGTTTTCTAAATAGTAACATTATTATCAGAAACAAGTAACCAGAACTACGAAATCACCCAACCAGTAAGACAATTCCATCTGCCAGTTCCAGATTGAAACTAGAAAAATTATAGGCATCTAAACACGATCAAGGAAATATTATGTAGAAACAAGTTTTTTTTTTTATTATTTAACGATATATATATATATATATATATATATATATATATATATATATATATATATATATATATATATATATATATATAATATATATATATATATATTCTAAGAATAATTATTGTTATAATTATTGTTTCAAGGGTTACAAAATTGATAATGAACCAGATATCGAATAGAATCCCAATACGATAGATGTTCAACATTATTATTAATATATATATATATATATATATATATATATATATATATATATATATATATATATATATATCCATTAGATAAATTGCATTAGCACCAAAAGAATCGTCAAGTACTAAATGGATATTTCCAAAACTTGTTTGAAAAAATAGTTTTCTATTATTATTTTAATATAAATATTGATGTATCTACATACACACACAGACATGGCTACAATATCGTGTTCGAGGATTGTCAGTTCTTGAACAGTTGTGTAACAGAAATAAATTTACATATTCAAGTAATGATCGTACGTGAAGCTTTATTACATAAGAGAGGACGTCCCCAAAAACTCACACTCTAAACGAACACTACGGTCAGTGAACATAAGAAAAAGTATACATGACACACACAAGTACATATATATGTATATATATACATATATATATATATATATATATATATATATAAATATATATATATATATATATATGTATGGTATATATGAATATATATATATATGTATGGTATATATGAATATATATATATATATGTATGGTAAATATGAATATATATATATATATATATATATATATATGTATGCTAAATATGAATATATATATATATATATATATATATATATATATATATATATATATATATATATATGTATGGTAAATATGAATATATATACATATATATATATATATATATATATATGTATGGTAAATATGAATATATATATATATATATATATATATATATATATATGTATGGTAAATATGAATATATATATATATATATATATATATATATATGTATGGTAAATATGAATATATATATATATATATATATATATATATATATATATTTATATATATATATATGTATATATATAACCTCTTTGTAGTATAGCAGGAAAAATCCCAGCAGAGTGCTCGATTAATTACGAATTAAAAATTAAAAATTAAGAGCGTAATATTTATTTATTTTGGTACAGAAAAATTAGTACAACATTTGTACCGTCGGTTTCAAGCACGGAAAGACTTAGCATCCGGCTCTCTTTATCTGTTTCGGAAATGTGAAGTCACGTGTCACTCTCGTTTGGACGCGTTATTTGCTTAGTGTTGTGTATGTGTGTTTACATTTAGTGTAAGGAAAGTTTAATAAGGTTTGAGAAAAAGGGGAAGGGTGAAAAGTAACAGTTGAGATTTAAACCGGAGGAGATTTAAAGAGATATAAAAAAATATTTTTTAAAAAATATATAAATAAAATTTAAAAAAATTTTTTAGATTAACATTAAAAAAATATTTCTATATAATTCCCGTGAGTCAATATTATGAGTTTCGTATATTTGGCCGTTACTGATTTGGGGTTTGATGATTTGTGTTCTAAAGGAATTAGGGAGATATAATATGGGATTAAATGGGTTAAAAAGAAACAACATTAATTAATTTCGTGTTTAAATCCTGGATTAAAGGACTTTAAATCAATCCCGAAGGAATTCAAATAAAGGTATGATCCGGGCGGTCTAAGGGCAGTAACTCTATATGGGTTTTAAATGGTTTGAAACCGTCTAATTGGATCTGTTTGGGAAATGTGGGAGATTAGTATTATGACCGAGAAATGGTGGAGACTTATGGGAGTAATAATAATGTTGTGAAATGAAGTGTTACCTTCTTAATGGCTGGAGAAATATTTTTGGGAAAGTTTAAATTATTGCTCTATATAAGTAGTGTGGATATGGGTTGATTAAGGTATTTGTTCGTATTTTTTAATTTTATTTATATTTATGAGGGGTGATAGTTGGGAAAATTTGCTGGAGTGGAAGCCGTTATTTCATGGAGCAATTATGGGGATACGTATTTGGCAGAGGGTGGGAGTAGCTAGGCTTTTATGTGTATCGGTAAGTCCAGTTTATGAGTAGTGCTTGTCTCCTGGATGCATCCCTTAAAGATGTCATTGCAAATATTCAAACAGACTGTATTTGGGTCAATGATGGCCCTTGATACATGGTATTTTTCAGCGTCACACAGAGGGCATCTATTTATGGCTGAAGAGAAGGATAGTCTTCTCTCAATTACTTTCCATTTGATGGTGAAAGGTGTATTTATTATTTAAGTTGCCATATCCGGGTCGTGAGTGCCGTATTTGCCTTGTTTTTGTATCTGAAGGTGTTTCTGTGTGCGTATAATCTTTGCTTGAAGCTTCCCTGCGTCATGCCAATGTATTTTTCTGCTCTACCCGAAGTCTAGTTTGTGACGGTGGCTTCATATACGAGTGAATCGATTTTGCAATTCCCCTCTAGGGGGCATTTGTTTTTGTCCTGCTATGAGCAGCCTACGTTTGCTATTGCTTTGGGTTCTGCAGAGATGATTTTTCTTGTTGATGGGGCAGTGGAGATGCTAACCTTAATAGAATTTCTGTTAAAAAGTTTGTGCAGGTTGTGTGTGTGGGGGGGGGAATGTTTGTCGAGTAAGTTAAGGAAAAGGTGGCCTACCTTTGCTTTGGTATTTGTCGAACAGGGTGGGGAAAACCAGATCACTGACCTCTTTCTATTGCGGGTCCCCCTGGTTGGTCTCGGGGGTGTATGAGATCTCTTCTCTGAACCCGCTGTCGTTTTATCGATAATTTAAAAACAAAATATAAATGACCAAAATATGTTCTTAACACACACAGACACACAATGCAAAGCAAACCAGCTAAACAATTATTTTAATACTTAGCTAATTAATATTTATATACCTGAATTAGAAGCGTACTTTTTGCTAAAAAACATAATTTTAAATTCGTCGTGCATTATTTCTGTCGTGGAATTTTATAGGTGAGTAAAAAAATATATTTTTATTAGTAAACATTGCCCATCTTCGCTGAAAAAAAATGCTGCATTTTTCTTTTTACATACTCTCCTAACAATGCATGGCAAACCGAGAAAAACAATTATTTATATGTTTAGCTAATTTATTTACATAATTAATTTACCTACTTACATTGAAAGCGTAGTTATTTCTAAGAGAAAACATCATTTTTAACTTTGGCGTGCATCCTTTTTGGCATGGAACTCTATTAGTAAGTAAAAATACATTTTTATAACAAAACATTATCATTTTTTTTTTGTAAAAAAAAATACTTCATTTTTTCCCGATTTTAAGCATTTCATTTTTTAAATCACATATTTGTAAAGTGTGTTAAAAATATTAATAGTTTTGTTTATATGATAGTCTTCGTGGAAGAAGATAACTAGAAAAATACATATTATTTCAGAATTTAGAGTAGGAATCGGGTTTGGATATAAATTTACTGTATACTTACTTCAAATTTCCGGGCCATTGTAGCGTAAATTAGGTCAATTAGCCAAATGACATTTTGTTTGTACTTTTTGGGGGTCTACTTTTATATGCGATTAATTGTCTACCACAGAAAATGTTATACATATTCATGTAAACTAATTAAGAATGGATATATTTGAAGTTTTTATAAGGTGATGCTTTTATCGCCCCCTCAGATTAAGAGTTAGACATTCCGGAGCAGTTTTTTGGTTTTCCTCGTTAGAGTTAAGATGGCACATTGATATTTGGAAACACTTTCATTATCTTCCCCAGAATACATACGATATAGTGTTACGAATATATGTATTTATTTTTCCTGATATTGTAAAATGTTGATTTTCCTTCAAAAAAAATTTCAACATGATTTCTGTGTCATTCGTACGGTATTCAACAAACGCACGAAACAACAATTTCTTATTTCAACAGTCAATAAACTATTGCGGGTGTTTTATAGATGTCAATACAACACTTTTTTACATTTAGTTTGATTTATTTTCTGGCATCGTGTTCTTTTTTACTACGTTCATAATTTCGACTAAATCTTATGAATGCCTCACAATGTCGTACATAACGTACGGGTATATATTATTTGCAAATTATAAAACATCAGATAGTTAGAAATTATTTTTATAGATATTTCCGAAACTGTTTATATCTATTCTATATAAAATGTTCAACTTATATGCAAATTTATAGAGAATTGCTATTATTGTACTTTGTAACGTGTTATGTGATTGATAAAATAAACACACTTTACTTTCACTATTCTATTTGCAAGTACAGAGTTTGTACAATACATTTGTTGATTTAGTAATAATATATAAATATAAAAGAATATAAATAACGAAGGTCAACAGGACTATAAGAAAATCGAGATAAAACAACAAGCAAATAATTAGAAGTACAAATTGCTTTATTGACTAATCTATGTAAGACTCTTTCTCTTGTTTAAACCGTAGTTTACTGTAATATATTTTACTTAATTTATTTCTAAGTTAATGAAAATAATTTCATTAAATATTTGTTCACATGGCTTTGACTGTATTTTTCTTGATTTTATTTTTAGACATTTTTTAGTTATCTATCGCAAGCTAACTTATACATCTGTGTTTTTATTACCTTTGCATTCGAGCGAAAGTTTTTTTTGTTTTTGTAAGCAAACACTTACCTCCGTTTTTTTTTCGGGCTTTATTTTATTTGGATTATTTTACAATTGCATGACCTACCTACCGCACGTAAACTATACTATTTTTGTTACCATTAACACAATTTAACATTTGAACGACTTTTATTAAATAATTATAATTAAATAAATGACACAATGCACGCCAGCGATTAGAACAACGATTCAACTTTCAATTTTCACGGCCATTTAAAATAAATCCTTATTTGATTTACTGAGAATAGAAACAACATAAGTGTCATCATCCAAATATGAAGTGGCACTATTGTAGAATTGATTGACTGAGAACAGATAACGTATTCACGCGCATAGCTCACAAACAGCATGAAAAAATATCCGAAACAAAGCAACTAAAAAATAAAAATTTCAGATGGTAGGGTGTAAGATCATTTTTAAAATCGTTCTCTTCTTTCAATACGATGTACTTTAATAAACGCTGCCTCGGTTTACAAAGATTTCTGTGTTGGCGAATTAAAAACAATTTGTTCGTTACAACCACACGTTCACTACAAACTTATTACAATAGCGTTTCATCCAAACAATGACACTTTTATCATAACACAAACGTAGCATTGGTTCAGTAGAGAAGGATTTGTGACACCAGAGTTCTGCATCACTTACTGCATCACTTAGTGCATCACTTACTGCATCACTTACCCATAAGTGAACATATGACGTAGAGTAGAGAAAGCTAACAGACATTGCATGTCTTCCTTAGATGAGGAGTTAAAAGTTTTGAAAAAGCACTGTGTAAGTTAATGAGGGTGGATACAACAATGGTAATGGATGTAAGGGATGCCCATTGATATTGTATAAGGATTTATTTTGCATCACTGGTAACCCTTTTGTTGAAAGGTTGACCCTGAAAGTTAGGTAAAAATCCAAGATGTTTTAGTTCATCCTTAAAACAGACCGAGTACGTGCTTCATATGTAAATTGAAAATGAGTTGTAAACCAAAACGAATCATATTCGAAATTTGAAACTTAACAATACGCGGATCTTATCGAACTTTTAGTATGCTGTGGACTAGAACCAAAACGACCACAAAACAAAATTTTGCGATTTTTGGAGTTAATCAGTGTAGTAACCTGTCTATAAGTATCCGAGGCGCGTATTAAAGCTCCGACATGCATTATCCAGAGATGGGACGTAAATTAAGATCTAAATAGCAAACACGGCTGCTATCACGCAAGCAGTCGAAATAAAGAACTCAATCTGGTGAGACCTTTGAATAATTATGTAATTATTTATGAATTAATATTATTTTCAAAATAAATCGATATACACATATGCTTCATGCTAAACCTACAATCGTCAAAATGGGGGTGGGCAATCCCTGCCTGTCACACAGTTCGAAACACAATATATATATAAAAAAAAAACTTTGTTGAAAGATTTTAGTCTAGTAAGTCAATCAATCTACTGCAATCACTATTTTAGTTTACTTCCAAGAATATACTCTAATATAAATATATTTTTATATATGTTTTTATATATAAGGGATCGTCAGTTGTTTACCATGAAAACTGTTTCGGGATTTTAAAAACAAAATAGTGTTTCTTTATCATGGCATCCCAGCAGTGTTGATCAGACACCACCTCCCTATTTAATAATTATTTTTTAATTTAAAAAGTTTACAAATATTTGATTTAGTTTTGTCTCCAGATTTGTTTTTCTAAAGTATTAAAATATAGTTTCCTTATATGTGTTGTTCCTTTCAAAGTGGGTATTTACTATTTTACAGAACATCTATTTTATAGAGTTAGATTATTCCATTATAATAACCCCCCTTTTTTCCCTTGGTTATTTTCTTTGTCTACAAATGTTTTAAAATTAAAAATATATATTTATAAAAATATTTCATATATACATATATATATATACATTTATTTATTTATTTTATCATGGACTATTTACATATGTTATACATTTTTATAGTAGAGTTTTGGATTTCTTTTATCAATTTCTTTTGATCTATTTCATATAATTTAAAAGCGTCAGGATAGCGTGTTATTGCCTTATTTAACTGTCTAAATATTTTATTTTTATCTCCACCTTGTTTAAGCATTCTTATTACTAATGAAGTGACTGGAGGTATAAAATCCATTAACTTTAAAGTAACGCGGGCTATTCTTAGAAATTCGGACATTATACTCCCCTAAAATATATACATAGGACAGGTACTACTTTTATGCGGCATACGAACGATATGAAAGGGAAAATAATTTCTTTCATCAAACATTTTATAAATAAATCTACCATCCTCAATTTTTATATCTAAATCTAGAAAGGTAGCATGTATTCCTGTATGTTCACAATTTAATTTTAATTCCCTAGGATATATTAAATGTTTAGTATTTTCAAACTCCTCTCTATCATTTATACAGACCAGGTCATCAATAAACCTCCTGCAGCCGTGGTAACTATACGTTCTAGATATATCATTTTTTATTAATGCTGACATATATATGTATTCATATCTATGTAAATAGAGATTTGCCTAAAAGGGGGCAGGGTCCAAACCCATAGGAATACCTATTGTTTGTATTAGTGTATTATTTCCTATTTTAAAATAACTTTCTTTAATCAGGTGACTTATAAGTATTTTAAGGTCATTTTTTGAAGTACTAGTTTTACTGTTTTTAGTCTTACACCAAAAGGCTTTAGATTTTGAAAATTCTATGTATTTACCTTTACCTCCGGCAAAAGCTAAATCTATAATGTTACCTAATTCTTTAATTAGTTCATTATGTGGTATTTTAGTATATAAGGTACTAAAATCATATGTAGAAATTGACTTAGCCTTTTTACGGGAATTTATATGATCTAGTTTTTCTTTTATTGGATATGAATTATTTACTACCCAAAATAGGTTTATATTACTATAGAACTTTCTTTTATTATGAAAATTATTTATCTGATTAATTATTAATTTAAACACATTTGATATAGCCTTACTCAAGGGTTTAGTAATACACATTTTGGAGGCAACAATAAAACGGGCCCCAACTGGTTTTTTATGTATTTTCGGTATCCAATACATACATGGAAGTTTATTATTTTTCTCATCTAATTTTAGTCCTAATTTTTCACAAATAATGGTGTTATTTTGAATAATACTTTCTTTTTCACAATTACTTACTTTATAAGTATCTGATTCTATACCTATAATTCCTACTTCTTACAATAATCGTTGTATGTAATATTTTTTACATATAAAAGCTATATTATTTGCTGCCTTATCAATAGGAACTATTACAAATTTATTTTGAAGTATTTGAAGGTCCATAATTATTTGTGAATTTCTAAGGAGAGGATTCGTCTTTTTAGGATGTTTAAACATTTTTAAACGTTCGACCTTTTTATTTACAAATCTGAGTATATTATTTTTCCATGCGTCAAATGTGGAATCTAATATTTTGTGCTTTTTTGCCATGGATATACTAAAGGTTTCTAATGCTTTATTTATTTCTTTTATACATTTTGTATAATTTAAACATTTAGGTTCTCTGTAGTTTGGACCTTTTGTAAGGAGCTTTCTCAACTTAGGATTTTTTACTATCGCTAAATTACCGGTAATTACATGCCCTATGTCATTATTACATAAAGGGGAGGACTTACATTCGCATTCTGGAATATTTTCATCCTTATAATCATTTGTATTTATATTTCCTACTGTTTTTTTTATAATTGAAAATTTTATTTCGTATGGTTTGCCCAAGTTTATATGTTACTATTGGATTTTGTCCCTCCTTTTTTAGTTCAGTGGGTAGTAATTGTAGGATTTCTGGATTATTTAATATTTTTGGCAGATTTATATAATCTAATCCTTTATTTTTATACAGAACTACACAAACATTTCTAGGTTTATGTTTTTTATATACAACAGGTGGTTTATATAGTTTAGTATCGATTATATCCATTATATATTCATACCATTGAGTTAATTTTTCTTTTTTGTACATCATATCCGGTTGTAGTAATATTTTAGATGCAATATTCTTCTGTACCTTCTTTTTTGTTTGATTTAGAAGTTTTCTAATGTAATTGAAAGAACCGGAAATATTATTAATAATACTATCTTTAGTTTTTTCAAAGAATTCCTCGCATGAAATGGCTGATTCTTTGCTGTTTCTATTTACATATGACCTATCTCTAGTACCGTAGCGAGGTAAAGCTGGATATAATCGCCCTACATTTTCTAATTCATCGTGTAAGTTATTTTTCTTTACTTTACTATTTAGACCATAAGGATAAATTACTCGTAATTTCTTAATTGTTTCATCTTCTTTATTTTGACGTATTTTTAATATATTGTTATCTACTTCTCCAAAACTATTATATCCGTTATTTTTAAATTTTTCAATGATTAGTATTGAAAAGGACGATTCACTACAGGTTTCTTTAAAATGTTTAATAACATGGAGACATCCTTTAGTGCTAGTTCTATGTATATTCATGCGTTTATTTAAAGGAAGTACGGTTTCGCCTACGTATTGTAAATTACAATTTTTACATGATAACAAATAAATTAGATTTTGAGACTTACATGACAAATCTTCCCCCGAATGATTTACTACTTTATACATTCTGTCTGTAACATTTGATTTATATTCTTTAGATGTTATTAGAATATTACAGGTTTTACATAATGAAGCTCCGCAAGGAGCAACCTTAAAACTTATTTCGGCCGGACAAGTCCCATTTGCCATTTCGTACGAAGGAGCTCCTACTTCTATGTTACTAGTGACAACGGCTTTACCCTGTCGAGATATGTCCGACCTCCTTGGGTGGTGAGCCCTAGGGGAACTCACTAGTTCTGAGGGCTGCCCAGACCTAGCTTGTGATCGTGTTTTAATAACCATAGTTATTACTATTATATATTATTTATTTTTTTAGTTTTTCAGGGTTTAAAAAAAAACTTAAGTACCTATGGTACATATATATATATATATATATCACGTGACAATTTTATCACGCGACAATATCCCGTGACCCTAAGGACTAAGTGAACGCTTACAGATTCAAGGTGTCTTTGTGAACCGAGTGGGCGGCCTGTGACCGTTTGAAGTTGTTATTCTTCTGCGCTGATGAGAGCCATGAGCTCGAAACGACGTCATACGGAGGTAACATATTCAAAGTAGAGAACTATCGCAGAGATTATAAATAGATATTAAGCTGAGATCCTAGTGCAATACTCCGAGTGTCGTTGAGTGTTATATCACATGTCGAGATATTTATAATCTCCTTTTTAAGTGTAAATATAACTGAATTTCTTCGTAACACCATAACACAGTTGTGTGGCCTTAAAATACTGAGTAAACACTTACAGATACATGGTGGCTCTGTTAACCGGGTTTGCGCGCTCTGACCGTCTGAGATTTAAATTTTCCTGAGCTGATGAGTGCCGGAAGCTCGAAACGACGTCGTGCATGGGTAAAATATTTAAAAAATATAATTTAATATTATATATATATATATATATATATATATATATATATATATATATATATGAGAGACAAATGCACGATAAATCATAACAATCCAATGCTGTTAAAGTAAAGATGTGTAAAAAATACAGTCGGAAAACACAATTTTAAATACAGGAAAAAATTTTGCAGTTTTCGTTCGAATCAACGAACGTCTTCAGAAGAAGTGAAGATTTTAAATGTAGTCGATAACGGTAAAAACGTAGGAAAAAGAAGAACGCACAGAGAAAACGTCTTTGGTGCGCGTTTAACTATTTGAAAAACGAAAAGAATAATAAAACGAGCATGTGGGGAGACGGTTAAATAATTAAATAGATAAATAAATAAATGGGGTATGAAGAAAAATATGAATGAAGTGTTGTAAAAAAGAAACAGTTTCTTTAACCAGGATCGCAATGACGCAATATTTTTGCTTTGTTCCAGTGTTTTTTTTAGCAGATGTTTGTTTAAGGAATACTATTTGAGTCTGCGGTTTATTTTAGATGGAGATGAGAGAAGTATTATAGCTCTTTCAGTGCATTTGAGTCTTGAGGAGTGTGCAGTTTTTTTTAATTAAAATCGTGGGTAAACTTGTTTATGTGTGAGATTAGTGTGTTAGTGAGATTGTTGTATTTCAGGTCCTGTTTGTGTTCATGAATGCGGGATTTTATATTTTTGACCGTTTCACAAATATAAAACATCAGACATTCGGCACATTTAATATAAGTGTGATAGTGCATATAAAAACGAAATTTATTTGGAGTAATTTTAATCCGATTTGAGTCACGTGAATCAGTAGCAGTGGACACTTCTTCTTATTTTTCTTTTCAGAAAATATAGTATCATTTTCTAGAGGTAAAATCATTATATTATATTTCACTCTGGCAACGCCGGAAGACATGGGTGTTAGTATACATATATATATATATATATATATATATATATATATATATATATATATATATATATATTTGATGTTCTAAGAAATCTAAATTGTGGATAAATGCTTGTAAAACTAAATACGGTAATGAATGAATAGAAAAAACAGCCGTTAAAGTCGAGGTGAAGAACCTCGATCACAAATCGCCATTGATTCGCAGTCAAGAGACATACGTGTTGGCCACCACAAATAAGCTGTTAGGATGAATTTAATTTTACAAATGCCAAGTCGGCGGGTATTTACAACGCGCAGCAAAGAGTGATCAACAGCAACAATAACACACCGTGTTGGATATATATATATATATATATATATATATATATATATATATATATATCCTATAAATATTAAAGTGTGTTATTTCAACAAAGGACGTCGTTTCGGGATTATCAGTGCATGAAATTATGCTTTCAGGTAGTCGAATGGGCTAACACGCAGTTCGTAAATGCTAACCTAGAATTACGAGCCTAGCAGCCATACCGACCCGCCCGCGAAAACTCATCGCATACAGTAATTTAAATTAAGATATATTTAACCAAGGGGCGGAGATACGCGACATGATATCAATATTGTTTTACGGGCGAGTGGAAATTTGCTTTCTCGCAGGGTGACAACAACAACATTGTAATTTCAAACAGGGCTTTACTTTTTAGACTGTAAATCTTCAATTGCCATTAACTATAAAATATGTGTATGTAAAAAAGCAATTTTAAATAACTCAACTAATCATCAAGTTATTCGAACCTAACCGGTACAATCTCTCGTTGATGATGATTTTTTCCTGTATAAAAATCTGATTTTTTTTCCGTCGGTCTATTTTACATATCTTCTGTTCTACGACATTTTATTAGATGACATATAGTGCATTTTAATCATCATAAATATATATATATATATATATATATATATATATATATATATAAGACAAGTACGTCAATATCTTATATATTTGTATGTAGAGGATTCATATTCAACCAATGAACATTTTATTATGTAATTTTGATTACGTTGCCCGTCTCTATTTACTTTAATGTTTAATCATTCAAATGTGGTAAAACGGGGTTAAGTTCGTCAGGGAAATTAAGACACCTCCGATTTTTGTGAAATTTTACCTACAGATATTTTACATTAATTAATGAATATTTACCCAATTGATAGTTTTCTGAGTATTTAAAACCGTTTTCAAGGGGGATAATTTTGGCGCACCCTGTCATTTAAAAATTCCAATTGATCAGTACGTTTGAATCCTCATAATACTTTATAATGAGGTAATTAACATCATTTAATAAAAAAATAAATATTCAAAAGCTCCTTTCGGTATTTTGATTCATTTCTAGGTAACTATAAACTATTTTCGTTGTAAGGGACAACTCCCCCTCTCCTTAGTTTCGCATTTAATAGAAACGTACTACTTAAGTGAAGAATTATGGGTAATTAATCTTATCTTAGTATTAATTTAAACGACTTATAAATAAATACTAAACATCTTCTACAAAGACACCGCAGTATAACAATCTTAATAGTTGCTTGAATGGATGGCTGAGTCTATGAAACTGGCTCTAAACTTATGATCTTTAAATAGACCAGCTCTATTGTTAGCTTCATATCCAAATGACCTAAATAGACAGCTGAAGGCTAATTAATGTAACTTTAGAAAGTAAGACAATACCCTCAATTGAATTCGAATTTATATAAATAAATTATAGAACTTATTAACCATTTTAAGAAATATTACTGAATAAAAATTTATATTGGTCAACACAACTTTCAGGATGTACTAGCTCTGAACGACAAACATTGAAAATGGTGTATTAGTGGGTTCCCCACGTGTGAGTTTGCTCTTTTCTTTATATTTTGTTTGGTTTCACCCCAAAATTAACTGTATAGTGTAGGATTTTTCAAGACACTTTAATCCAATAACTTTGTACTCTTTGTGAATGTTTGTGATGATTTTTTAATGCTGCAGATACGATATTGACAAACACAGGTTGTTTGGCACAAGACGAATAAAACGGACCGTAAAAATATATCTCACAGAAATGTTAAGTTCTTTTGGAAATGTGAAAAAATAACAATAAAAATAATAAAATAAAAACATGGTTATTGGAATATAATATGAACATTACTTGATATATATATATATATATATATATATATATATATATATATAGAGAGAGAGAGAGAGAGAGAGAGAGAGAGAGAGAGAGAGAGAGGCAAACAAGCCTTCAAAAACCATGTATTAGATGCGAGTAATTAAATCAAAAGAAAAATAAAAATATTTCGAAACATTTAATAAAATATTTCAAAATACCTTCCGTTTTTTTTTTTCTTCATCTTGATTTTTTTTTTAGCTAATATTTCGCTTGACAAAAACAAGCTTCATCAGAGCCAAGACAAATAAAGGTATAACCTTTTTTTTTCCATAATTTACTTCCTGGTGTTGGTGAAGTGTCACGTCCGGTGTTGTGGACTATTGTTGAAAATGTCTGTTTTAAATAGAATAGAACTTGAATACGCATGGTCGCTGCGAGTTATAAATTAGGAAAGTTCATTTTATAAAGCATCTTTTGTAAGTTAATATAAATATAGAGGCAAGCAAGCCTTCAAAAACCATGTATTAGATGCGAGTAATTAAATCAAAAGAAAAATAAAAATATTTCGAAACATTTAATAAAATATTTCAAAATACCTTCCGTTTTTTTTTTTTTCTTCATCTTGATTTTTTTTTTTAGCTAATATTTCGCTTGACAAAAACAAGCTTCATCAGAGCCAAGACAAATAAAGGTATAACCTTAATTTTTCCATAATTTACTTCCTGGTGTTGGTGAATATTAAATATTTATATATATATATATATATATATATATATATCATTTCAAATAAAAAATGTCAATAATTAATAGAACTGTTTAATATGTATAATTTTTTTATTGAGACAAATATTATTTAGCTACATATTTGTAAAACATGTTTCCGTCAAATCTATGGATAGCAAGATCTCTTTCGGCCGATGGCTTTTTTAACGGCTGAATTTAACAAAATGAGAAAAATCATGTTTTTTAAACTAAACACGTGGTTAGCTTATACAACAATTGTTACTGCCGAAAATATTATAAACCGTTTTGTTTAAAAAAATAATTTTTTTTTTATTATTATTTATTTTTTAATTCGCTATGTACTTGACATAAGATTATCAAATCGGGATTTTCACAGACTGACATAAAACTTTGAATATTGACTTGATTTCATATGTAAGCGACTTAGCTGATTTAAAAATAAAAAATGAAATAATTTATAAAAACATATCTTATTTTCTGTAATGTCAGTTAAATGCTATAGCGGATTTGTAAATATAGTCAACTATTGTAAATAATAGAATAGAGACGCGGTGTGTTCCATATTCTCTAATTGTATTGTAAAATATACTAAGTATTACTATTTGAATGATAAAAATTCATAATACCATTTTAGTTTTGTCTTATTGTGTTTTAAGATTATATACGAAATAAAATATGTATTAAAACCAAGACAAATAATCAGAATTTATATATGCAAAAAAAGTAACTAATTCATGAAAATAAGTTTAAAAATTAGCTTATGAACTGTGTATTTTATAGAAGAATGTAATTGCCTATTAAAATATGTATATTGGTTAGAACAGTGATGTAAAAATGAAAAGACTATATCTTATTATAATTAACTATTTTGAGATAACATTATCTGAATTATCAGAGGCAGATAAAGTATAATAAGTTATAATCTAATCAATCATTAAGAGAAGAATATTTGATTTGATTCATTCATACGTTGATATGCGTTTCCCAGATTTAAAAAAATAAACAGCTACTCACTGGCGAAATAACGTGCAGGTTGTGAAGATAATATGATCGTGATGCAATATCTCAGGCGAAATTCTAACGCGGCATGCTGATCTCACACTCGTCTGCATGCCGGCTGCACCTACACGATTTATCGTGCAGCTGAAATTAGACGTTAAAGTCTAAGGTAAAATGAGTATTTTCGTAATTAAAAATAGAAAATTGAAAATAACTTTTGAGACAGCGAATGCCAATATCTGACTTCATATAAAGTCTTAGTTTTCCCTCCGGTAAAATCGGTAATTGCAGTTTATAATGGAGTCATGATTATCTACGAAGTGTTTTCAGTCCTTATTAAAATCTCGTTCAACGATTCACACGAAATTGCTTTTTTTATTAAGATGGTTTTGCGTATTTCTCACATGACATTCACATATATAAGAGGTCCATTATATTTTCTAACATGGCGATTGCGTTGCTTATAATGAATAATTAATCGCTTTAATACAATTTATTTAACTATTTTTACAATCTAAACTACGAATACATTTCTGATGGAAAGTTAATAAATTCTATTGACAAAACAAAGGAAACAGGATATAGGAAACTCCACTGTTAACAAACAATAGGATTGACATAGGAGCGTCACCAACAAAGCCTTTGTTCGCGGGAAGCCCCACGATTGGCTGAGGGAACAACAAAGAATCTGATTGGTTAACTAGCAAGCCATGTATATAAAAACACCTGACAAAAATAACTCCATGCATTTAGCCTGACGATTCCCCCCGGGGATGAAACATGGGCGCCTCTGTGTAGCTTGATTGCCATATATATTTTCATTGCTTACTACCTAGCTCTACTTACGTATCGAGCATTGTTGAAGTAAATACTGAAAACTGATACATAAAAAATTATATCTCCTTATAATATTTTATGTGGATTCATGAAGTACTAATATATATATTTATATATATATATATATATATATATATATATATATATATATATTACACGTAAATTTAGTAAAGGAACAAAAATCGTGCTATATCGAGAAAAGATTACAAAACTCAACTATTTTATAAAAAAAATTAAATTTTACGAATCCCCAGGGTATGATTAAATACTGCAGATAGGTTTCAGCTCAATGGTTAAAACAATGTCATATAGCGCTTATATAATTTAATTCAGTAGAATAGGAAATTTATACAATCATTAATATGTTGTAATCATGTTCTAAAAATGTATAAACGGAACAGTATTGTCCATGTGGACACACGTTTCAGAAAATCAAATATTCTTATCGCGTTTACATAGGTTAACACTTTACAATTTCACGACTTTCCTCGTCAGCACATATTCAATATTAGCTCTAATTTTTGCAACTTGCAATGGCAATATTCACAATCATTTTAAAAGTAAACAACACAAAGTCGAGAAGAATAGAAATGGCGAAAACATCATCAATACTGAGAAAATAAATACGTTGGATAATTACTAAGTAAGAAGTATATCACAGGTTGCAATATATTTTAAGGGAGTCTTATTAGCTTCAAACCCATTTTTTCGAGCCCTTTAAAATGTTCCCATCTTGTAATGTTATTTCCATACACATTGTCTAGCCACTAGTTTATTTCTTCTGTAATGTGATCGATTTACAGAAAACATTGCTGAAGTTTCACTTTCCCTCCGTAATGCAACCGTAATGCAACCGTAATGCAATAACAACTGTTCATCTTGACATAAGTCTGTACCGATATGAAAATTTCCACAAAATGTTTTATTAAATATATAAGATCACTTTACATTGAGGCTGTGTTTTCTCTTTTAGATATATCGTATATTTGCTTGTGTTTGTTCACTAAGGATTGAACTTATAACTGCTAGGTAGAATTTACTCAAGTTTATATTTTAACCAACGTCTTTATCCACTAGACTAACCAGGAAGAGCAATTAATCCATGTTTATCAACTAGACTGGCCGAAAAGAGCGATTAATAAGCTAACTACAGAGGAGTGGATGTAGTAGGAAGCATACATAAAAACAAACAATTTTAAATAGCGTCTTTCTTGATACGGGCATGAGAGTGTTGCGTTTGTTTTTCTTTGTTTTCATGGTTTCAGCTACATAGCTGCAGTAATATATATGATTCATTTCATTTCATGAAAAAAATTCTCATTATAATACATATATAAAATTGCAACACTATTGTTCGGATCGAGGGTCGTGTTCCCCCGATTATAGACGTGTTCAGTAAATCAAGCAATGTTGCATGCAAAAGACAGAGTAATAATTAATAAACAAAATGAAGTAGTTCAAATAACGTTTATTGAACGTGTGTGTACGTGGAATGATGAAGTGTGTGATGTATGCATGTGTGTCGATGGAAAAACAGTTCTTGAAAAAGGTATGAGAAGAAATGAATCTGGCGTAGGAAAAGTCTTTGAAAACCGCACACAAAGAAAACGAGTTGAGAAACTCTTACCGTTGTTTGCCCACGTGTTGACGGAAGAAACGTGTGTTGGTAGTTGTTTTGCTGAGACCAGTTCAAGAGAAAAGCGTGAGACGAAGCGCTAGTGTATTAGCGTCGTTCTGTCGACCAGAGAAGAGTGAAACGGAACGCTAGTGTCAGCGTCTGTCTGCCGAGGCTGGTCGGTGAGGAAGAGAGAGAATTTCCGTTTTGCCCCGGGTTTTATAGTCCGAAGGGCAGATAACTCTGGTGTCGCTTTACAGTGCCACCTGTCGGTGAAAAAGCGACACCTACCGGCAAACCGGTGTAGTTATGTTTTGAAAGGAGGAGGTGACTGCTACACTATATATACGGGATTTCAATCAATACCTTATGAATTTGGTCATCAGTATACGCAGTTATTAAGAAATCTGCAATATGTTGTTTGTCGAAAAGTGTCGTTTTGAATGGAATAATTACTTTTGCTTATTAACACCTATAAAAAAACAATAAACCGGTATCGTCCGGGCCTTTGGGTCTGGATTTACGCCGGTCTATTGTGGGTTGTCCGTCCTGTGCAGTTCTAGGAAGTGCACCCTCCCAGACCTTGCCTCCCCTCTTTGGGGAGGAGTAAGTTTATTGCTTACTGTCTGAGGCGCCCCTACCGGAGAATGCCGACGGGGCTGCCCAAGCAATTTTTAAATGACCAGAGTACTCACCTCTCGAGCGCTGGTTTATATAATCCCACTTTCCCGACCTTGTGTTACATCTTACTTTGTGGGAGGTAGATAAATAAACCCATAAAAAAACAAGTTTGTCATACAATAAATTATTTGCTCCAATAATGCAGCATTTATTAAGTAACCAGACATATTTAATCACTGAATACCTGAATAACATGTATTTTTCTTCAGTCTTCTTGGACACTGCATATACTAATTATGTTAAATCAACAGTGAAAATTGACTATAAGTATTTACAGTCTATGTTTAGTATTATTTTTTATCTTTGCTTTTTTCCCAATTCGTTCACGACTGTTAATTTCGCAATGTTTTCTCGCTTACATTTCCGAACGACTGTTGTAGAATCACTTATCTCAATCATTTTCATATTCTACGCTTATACCCAACATGACACTGCTGATGTTTCCTTATAAACTAGAATACCGTTATTTAAGTAATTTTTGTTATTTGTCATATACGTATTTGTTCTTCAATTACACACATACGAGTGACGTTATGCACCAGACAAGACATTTAAATTATACGTGTAAGATCTCGGCGAAATAGCATATCGCGCATAACATCTCGGCGAAAGTTACTCACAGAGAGATTTTATCCCAACGGGAAAATGATTCATAAAAAAAAAATGTCTTAACTTGATAATGACTTTGTAAAGTCGAAAACTTGTTCAATTTTTATGGTTTAGTTAAGAGAAAACACAATCCAAGTATTTATTTGACTTTCTATATTATATTCTTGTAAAAATAAATATGTATAGAACGAAGGTGTATTGCGTTCAAAGGTGAGTGGTCGATAAGAAATTATTTGCCATAAAAGAGAAGAATATAGAAATAATATTTTTGTTAAGTGTACATGTATATAACTATTTAGAAATTTAGATATAGTTATTTTAAGCAATATATAGATGTTTTATTACGTGGACAATAGCAAGAAGCTCACTTTTAAGCAATATAGAGACATGGGGGATTATATCATTAAGATGTCTTAACGCATACTTATAATAGTTATAATTGTGTATACAATTGAAGTATGATTGAATTGATATAATCCCAGACACTGCAGACCAATATTACAATATAAAAGACTTTAGACAGATAAGCGTATATATTTGCGGCAGTGAGTGTGCGGGGTTCATTTTAAAATGTCTCGCCAACAGATTAAATTGGCGGCAATTCATCACAAAACAGATTAATGATAAAAGTAAGCTTATTCAATGTTATTTATGGTAATCATAATAATATTTCATGAAATATCTTAAATCTAACTTAATAACGCATATTTGAGACTGCCTAGTCTTGATATAAAAAGTGAGTGTGTAGTGGTTATATGGAGATCGGAATACAAAAGGGGAATGTTCGAGGTATTTTCTGAGCGGCGATATTTTTTTTTATTTCTAAGTCACAGCTTTTTAAGGTTAAGAACCACTCGAGGATAAAGGTTAATTGGATGGAATGATTGTTTGCCCAATTTAATGAACCAAGTTTTATTAAATATAGGACACTTCTAGAAAAGTAATTGATGTTTGCATTTGATGATGTCTTTTTTTTGGAGTCTGCAAGGAAGTAGTCCTGCGGTGATGTGTTCTACGTACAGGAGGGTCTTGCAAAGAAGCTCTATTCATGAAAATTCTTTCCTGAGGCTAACTAAGCACATTAAGGAAGAAATGTGGTCGTAAGACGAGTTATTGCTATGAATGGCGAACGAAGAAAGAACATAAAATTCAAAAGTAGTCGAGCACCTATGAAAATACAAATAAAGTAGAGAGAGAGAGAGAGAGAGAGAGAGAGAGAGAGAGAGAGAGAGAGAGAGAATCAGCGTCTTTTCTGTGAGGAATGGGCTGCAAAGAAAGAGTAGACACCATCGCCCACTAGATTTCGAATTTGATTCTGAACTTTGTTCAGTCAATGGAAAGGGCTAAAAGCGATTCCTCCCCAGATTTTGTTTTTACTTACGAAACGCCGCTTATAATGGTCCGGTGGTAGCACGAGGGCAACGATTAAAGAGATCGTCAATTAGGCGATGAACGCAACAACGCGAAATTTTAAAACAGCCGGTGATAATTGAGATATATTGTTTACCTAGGAAGACGGCTCAACAAGTATTTGTTTACATTAGACTTGAAGACGACTATTTAATATCTAAGGATGTATCTGACTTGTATATTAATATATATATATATATATATATAATATATATATACATGTATATATATTATGTATATATATATATATATATATATATATTAGGTTGTCCCAGAGGTTCATGACCACTTGCGAAAAATGGAATTTTTATGCAATTTTTTTCATTGTTCGTTGCGTTTATATTGTTATAGTTATCTTCATCTTTATATTCCAGATGCCCACGTATAACATCGAGCTGCGTGTTTTAATTCGTTACAACCAAGTGTTTACGAACTTTTGGGGCAACCTAGTATATGTATATATATATGTATATATATATATATATATATATATATATATATATATATATATATATATATATATATTGCATCAGAAATTAGCTACTTTCTGGATCGGTTAAATGGTCAAGCTATTTATCCGGCGACTTTATCAACATATTTAATGTTTATTTTATATTTTACATCTGGAGAGAAGCGTGTCGAAGTAAATAAGGAGAGAGTTCCATTCATTTAGACTGGTGTAAATATGGATCCCGACGTTGGTACTGAAAAAAGGTAACTTTTGTTTCAAAGTTTTAAAAATCACAAGTCGTTGCCCCCTCATGGAACCACGTGTTAGAGATCAAGAGATAGAGATAGCTAGAACTTTATCACCAGTTCACTTTGAGGTGCTACTATGGGCAGTAGTGTATCCTGCGTATATGTCAACAAATGATCTCAAAATAAGATTATATTGATCATTAATGTAGGTCGGGAAGAAAAAAATCCACGAGACAAGGGGACATTAATACTACCTGCCTCAAAATTCTGACCATCAGCGGCTACTTTATATACCTATTAGATAGAAAAGATGTAATAATTAAAAACACGTTACCAGATGTTTCATAGCAGGCAAGCTAATGCAACACACTATAGAATGCGTTTGATAAAGGAAAATATATTGCTATATAAACAATGCCTCCGTGAGATTAGCTTATTTTTTGCGATAGTACATTATGAACTCAAGAAGTTGACATTGTAAGACGAAATTCGTATTGCTTGTCACTAAGCAGTTTGGTTGTGATAAGGTGGTTTATAATTTCATATTTTTCTCAGATAAAAGTAACTTTCAAATTACGCATAGGAGACTGATCGGTATCTACTAAGATGTAGACGATTTACTATCAGTATTTTTGCACAGAGATGAACAGTGCATCCTTTTTAATCAACGGTTGTCTAATTGTGTTTGGGTAGGAGCAAGTCATGGTACCAGCGTCTTATGTACGATGACTGGAATCTTTTAGTAGTGTATTTAATTATTCCGGCCCACCGTTCTTCTATGTTTCCTGGGCTGTCATTGCTTCTGGATTTTATTCATAACACGTGTATATTTATGAGCTCTATTAGTTCATAACATCAATATATCAGATTATTTCTGCGTATTCCCTCTGCACTGATCGTATTAACTGTGTTATCTGGTATGAATATCATCCGAGTGTTGCAGCGACGCCATTTTTTAAATTAATTCCGAACAGCTAAAAGCTGGTTTGGAATGTATTTAAAATTTGTTTAAAACTTAGTTCATCTCAAACAAAATAAATTGCGACTGTAGACGTAAGGGGCTACCTGAAAATTAGGGTAAACGTTTAGGGGGTTATCCTAAATTGAGAGGTGTGCATTGAGATGCTTGTTCACATGAGTTTTAAATTTCTGCATGCCGGTACAGGGGGCAAGAAAGAAAGTTTCAAAGGCCGGCAGCGTGACGTAATAAGCTATTGTTGTATAAGGGTCTCCGGCATCTGCGGACCTCCACAGTGAATGGATAGGATTTAGCTGATTGTCGGGTTGCTCGGGGGTATTTACGTGAAGGGTGTACCAGGGCAGTAAGTTCATCGGTGAACATTCCTTTGAAGTACAAGAATGCAACATTGAGGCAATGTGACAGGAGCTAGAGCTTGGTAGATAGGTAAGGACCTATCAGATTAGAAAAGCTTTTTGGACCTTGTCTAACAGGGAAAGACTGGTAAATGGTGTATCAGTTCAAATGTGACAACTATACTCCATACAAAGGCGAATTATGACTTTGTTGAGATATAAGTTATTGTCAGGTTGAGAAGTTCTCTAGCATGGCAGAGAGAGCCATCATTCTTTGCAGCAGCCTTTACAATGTATTCTATGTATTTGTTCCAATTCACGTTACCTCTGAATGTAAGTCACATGGGGGTTGAACGTTAGCCTCTCAGGTAGGGTGTTATTTGTCATGGCAATAGGTGGTTGAAGAGGTTTATTGTATTTGTTTAAGGTAAAGAGCTTTGTCTTAGCAACATTAAATGATACCAACCATTCATTCCTAAATTTCATTACAGACTGCAGGTTACTTTCCAAGTATCCAGACATTGCCTCGGAAATGGGCGTGACCGTTTTACGTACATGACGAGAGTATAGCGTGGAGTCGTCAGCAAATATACCCATCTCAGACACACTGTCATCAAAGATGCCGTTTATTGAGATCAGGAACAATAAAGGTCCATGGATCGATCCTTAGGGTACACCTGCATTTATGTAATGTTGTTTGAATGAACGACCATCGAGGCCAATCTAGATATTTCTGTAGGATAGGAAGGATCTAATTATATTAAATATTCAGCCAGTAATACAATATGAATTAATTTTTATTAGAAGATCTTTATGCCAGACATTGTGAAAGGCTTGCGATATATCAAGCGTACACCCCCAGCTTAACCTGCATTGTCCAGTGTATGGTATATGCGTTCAGAGATGACCGTTAGGATATCTGCAATACACCGTGCTTGCCTAAATCCATACTGATAGTCAGAAATAAGTTTAGCATAAACGAGGCGACGGAATATCGCTAAATTGATTAAATATTAAAAAATGTGAGAAAAGAGCCGTGGTAAACTGATGGGACGTTCATTCTGAGGGTGAGGTCTATTTCTAGTATTCTTGATGACTGTAACCACAGAGGCAATTAACCAGCAATCAGGGAAGCAAGATTCAGCTAAGGCATTTGTTGTAGAGTTTGGAGAGGACATGGGCCAGTACTTCAGAGCATTACTATAACAAATATAAGATCAAGTTCACATGCTTTAGATGTGGCAAGGTTTTCTTGGGATGTCTAAGACCAGAGATGCAGTGATGGTCAGTTAATCAAGTTTGGCTTTAGTCCACAATGGGATATTTGGGAGATAGTTGTTTGTGGAGTATGAAGTGCAGTTTGAGGCGAAATGCTGGGCAAGTAGTTCAGACTTATAAGTTGCCGTGCAAACGTAATCATTGCGCTTGAATAGCTGGGAACATTGTTGATGACCAATTATTCACCACATTATTGGAGATTTTCCAGAAATCACTTGTCTCTGTTACTCAATGCGTTTTCTAGTTATCTCTATACCTTCTTTTTGCTTCATCTATTGCAATCTTACAATGATTTATTGACTAAATAAGTTGAGGTATCTTTGTAGTAAAGCTGTGGCTGTTGAATTATCGCAATGCTTGTTGCCCTTGAGCAATAGCATCTTGTCATTTCGAGGTGAACCATTGTGGTGTGTGGGGGTTGCTGTATAATTTTCGCATGGAGACATGTTCTGCAATGCCTGCTTTGACCCATTCGGTTACCTAATTTGCGCATTAATCAGGAGGAAGAGAAAAAATTGCAATCAATTGGGCGTCTCTGATATGATCTCTGATGGATTCCTAATCTGCCCGCTTGTAGAATCTTGTCGTTTAGTGCAACGACTCATCAGCTCTGGATGAGATTTTAGAGAGATGTCAATCATTACCACAAAGTGCTCAGCGTTCCTGAGCGGTATATGGGCATTAATTGCACAAGCCTCGAGCAGTTGGGTCAAGAAAAGGTCGAGAAGTGAGGTTTGCCGGTCCACACAATCAGGAAGGCCGATCTGGAAAGTGACAGTCTGTGAGAGGTAGTGCCTTCTAAAGAAACTATAAGTGGAGTTACCGGCTACGTCTGTATAGCTGGAGAATTCAAGCCAGTAAGGGTGATGTACATTAAAATCCCCAAATACATGTATTTCAGCACTCGAGTCAATTGAAAAAAGACACATTATACTTACAAACAAACTTTACAGATTGTCTTCAGAAGGTTTTGTCAAACTAACTAGCGAACAGACAGATTCTCGCATACGTATTTGTGAACTCATCGACAATACTACTTAGCGTGACAGACTGACGAATATGTTATTTGAAATTACAACGTAGATGATTGAAATACTCACTGACAGACGGCCATAGTTTAGTATATAACTGTGTTGGAGTATCTGAACGTATTATTTTTAACTATAGCGAGACAAATGGGGTGTAATGCTGATTCAAATTTACAACAGACGGAGTTATTCACAGACTGACTGGGTGAACAGGTTTTAAATCAAGATTTTTTGACGCACATGTTTCTTAATACATACATTCAGTCTTTACCATTTTACTTTATTTTTTCATTGCTTGTTTATGTTATTTAAAAAAGCCCGAAGAGTCCTTACTATAAGTTAGTGTGTTGAGTGTTAACCTTGTTGCAAACACATAGCAACTAGGTTCACCGAAACATAAATGTTCACAAATTCTATTCCTTACTTTGGTTACTGCATGCTCTTCTTTTGTGCGAGTCTACGTTGCCCTCCTACACAACTACTCAATAAATAATCTTGTTTCATACCTTCGAAAAGATAACATTGATGGATACAGCAAACCTTTATTAAACTTGGTCTCTGTTCGAAATTACTTAGAGTTGGGGAAAATCGTTAGAGAGAGAAAGAGAGAGAGAGAGAGATAAAGAGATAAAGAGAATAGTGAAAGTTGTCGCAATGACAAATTAAACATATTTTGTCAGCTAATATCATTTTACCGATCAACGCACCGCGTGCTTCTAAACGGAATTTGTTGTACCTTATCACACTCTCTCTTTGCGTTTTATCTGTTTCTATTATATTCCTATAGCTTATCAATTTTAAACATGGGATCACCGAGTTGACCCCAGCGGCTCCGATTACCTGCCCTTCGTCAACAAACAGTTTCTTATACTAGTAGATGTATTCTCTTAATATCTAACACTTGAGGTATTGCGTGTCATTTGGCTTTTGTTCCAACGGTATTTAGATATAGAGAAATTATCGTAGTCAATCTAGTATGTTATTATGGAATATTTGTTCTTGATGATGGATGTTATTGGGTTGTTTAGGTAATTTTAGAAAAAAACTGTAATAGTACTGCTATATCAGCTGAAATATCAATATCTTTTTTCTGTCTGAATAAAACTCAGTCGATCTTTCATAATAAATAAAACTAACGGCAAGATTATTTGCCCCTGGGAAGTTTCCCCTTTATTGGGGTCTCACATGTAGATGAGTCAGCGAGGTGGAGAGGTGTCTCTAATTCATTCCGGTTTTAAAGTCAATCTTAATACGTATATTTGACTCAACGCGATGTTCCTCCCTTTTCAAGTTTCAGCTACCACGTCTTTGGAATCTGACCTTTTAAACCATGCCAGAATAATTACAGATCAACCATTATTTAAAACTAGATAACATATTGCTAACCCCTCACAACACACGCACACGCACACACACATATACATATAACTATATATACTGAGAGATCTGGAATGCCTGCTAGAGACAACTTAAATAACTACTGGGGATAACTTGAATGTCTATTGGGGACAATTTGACGGTCTACTTGAAAGAACATGAATGCCTACTGAAGAGAACTAGACTGCTTACTAGACTTCGTTTTCGAGTGTCTAATGGATCTGTGTGCAATGGTTTGCCATCGCAGCTAGACATGAGGATATTTTCCTCTACGATTAAATCCTGACTAAATATTCAAAATTGCATAGTATTCTAAGCCCACATAACACTCCCTCAATATTGCTACCCCATATAGTAATAACGAAGGTCCAAAGAAACGCAAATCACTCTGTCCGTAGATCACAACGTCCTCTGTCAACTTTCAAAGCAGATCTCACCGTTCGTCACACGTGCACTTCCTTCGCACCGACTCGATCAAGACGGTAAGAGACCCGCTTTTATTATACTGAGGCACACCTAATTTGCATGCGTGCAACGTGACTTCGCGAAACTCTGCGTCAACCGTACGTAATAAAGGTTCATGGACGACATGTTGAATGTTTTTCTTTCATCGCACCGGACAGACAAACACGAGGACGTTTCGCAGGTAAGCCCCCTTCATGTTCCCCACACACCACGCTTGGTTATACGAGAAATGATGGATTTTCACTAATTGATGTTTCCTCTAGTAACAGCACTAAGCTGGATACTCCACCAGCCTCGATATATTCATGTCCTTCTACCCCGTAACCCACGAGGCTGTAAGAAATATATACTATGCTATAGTTAACCAACCAATTACTGAGATGAAATTTAACGTTTGTAACTTCTTTATTAACTCAACATTTTAGAGTTAAAAGGGAACTTCATATAGAGATAAAAGTTAGCCCCAAGAATGGGCCCCTTGATTTTTGAGAACTCTGACTGGAGTAATATAAAACAAATATATATATATATATATATATATATATATATATATATATATATATATATATAGCCGCACTGATGAGCTGTGAAACAGCGAAACTATCTGTATGTGGATGACTATATAAAGCTCCCCCCCCCCGGGGTAAAGCTTATGTTTGTAAAGGTATCGCCAACTGCCATTTGCTTAAAAAGGCAATGCTCATTAGGTAAAAACTAATTCGAGCTCCTGCAAATGCAATGTTTACATTGAGATACAACTTACATTCAGTCAGTGTCGTATGATGGCGTTGGGGTCAGCAGCGTAGACTGTCAGCTTTACGGTTGCGTTTCAATCCCGGCTTGAGGCACTAACTGGTCTAGCCGCATTGATGAGCTGCGAAACAGTCTGTATGTGGATGACTATATATATATATATATATTGGTTTTGCATTGTTTAGGAGTAGCTTTGAAAATTACCTATTAATTGAAATTAAAGAATTAGAATTCCACAAACAACATAACAATTTTCAAAAGAAATTCCACAAGATCGTTAGAAACATCAACAACTCTTACAAAATCTTTGTAAAAGCGGATAAAACTAGAAATATTTATAAAATAAATAGACAAGAGTATAACAAACAACTCTAAGAAAACATTACGATAAACTAAAAAAAATAATTAACGAACGTAGCTAAATAGATATAATAGATGCTGTAAAATAAACAAATCACCGATAGACGAATAATTAGCGACAAGGTTAGTAAATCAATGACTATATCTTATTTACAGACAACAAAAGTAATTTAAACAATAACCCTTGAACTAGTTTAATTTATCTTACCAAATTCGAAATAGGATGGACTAGGAACATTTTTTTCTAGAATTAACACGTAAATAAAAAAAATACCTAGAATTTAATCAGTGGGGGAATACTGCCAAAGCAATCACTTGGTTTAATAATATCGAAAAAAAAAAATGTACCTTCCTACAATTTGACATCATATATTTTTATCCGTATATATCCGAAGAGCTCTTCAACTGCGCCCTAGAGGTTGCCGAGTTGTATACTGGTAAATCCAAGGATAAAATACACATCATTAAAACATGTAGAAGAGCAGTTTTAATCAATAATAATGGCTAATTGATTAAAACAAATATCATGAACTGTTTTGATTTAAGCATCGGTGTCCTGAATTCTGCGGAAGCATTAGATCTAGTAGAGTTATTTATTTATATACACTCACAAATATATTTGGCAATACAGATATAGGCTTATACAGAGATAATGGATTAACTATAAGAGATTTCAACAAGGTCAAGTGGGTAAACCTTCAAGGAAATTATATATCTGGAAATTAAAAAATAAGCCATAAGAGTATTGATTTACTCCTCTCCAGGAGTTAGGCACAAGCCCAGTTTTTATCTTACTCCCACAAGTAAGATGTGACCCAAGGTCGGGTCGGGAAAGTGGGATTTAAAAATTGCCTGGGCAGCGTCGTCGGCATTCCCCGGTAGGGGCGCTTCAGGCAGTAAGCAATAAACTATCTTCTCCCCAAAGAGTGGAAGGCAAAGCCTGGGATGGTTGACCTCCCAGAACTGCACAGGACAGACCCATTGACCGGCGTAAATCAAGACCCGAAGGCCAAGACAACACCAGTATGGGGTGCAGTATCCATCGGAACAGATACTACACTTTGATCTTAGTAGATGCAATGGCTAACATAAAAATACCTCACTTTCTGGATGTCAATTTAAAGTTAAATGAAAATACTTACGAGCCATATGTAAAGAATAACACCAATCCAATATACGTAAACCCAAAGTCCAATCACCCCCTATCAATCATAAAACTCATTCTTAATTCTACTGAACGTAGGCTTAGCAATATCTTTAGCAACGAAATCATATTTAAGCAGTCAAGCAACATTTTCAATTCAACTCTAACAAGAGTAGGTACCATTATATCGAAATTAAATACGAGAAACAGAACAGCAATAATTATAATGAAATTAAAAACAACAAAAAAAAGTGGAATACAATCTGGTATACCCCGTCCTATAATAAGATGAAACTAAACTGGGCAGACATTCTTTAATCTCATCGAAATACACTTCACCGTAACCAACTCCCTGGATGAAATATTTTATAAAAATAACCTAAAACTGTCCTACAGAGTTGTGAAAACATACAAATGATAATTAATGCACACTATAAAAAAATAGTAATAGAGAACAGTAGCGAAGACAAACATAATTACAATCTGCGTAATAAAGTGCCAATATAGCAAGAATAACACTAAGAAGAACAAACATATAACTACTAGAAATAGTAATAACCCAAATAGAAATTAAAAATAATTAGTAATGAAGAGAAAAGCTGTAACGGCATAATTCGTACACGTTGTCCACTATAAAATAATGCCTAAACAAAAGTATTATTTACTAACCCACAATATGTACCAAAAAAAGACCGAATAACAAAAAGAACTACGTCGGTATTACCTGTGTATTTTAAAAGCAGCTATTACAACAACAGCACATTTAAAAAAAAAAACGCCGAATAAAAACAGCACTTGTGAAAAATTACTGGTAGCTCAAAGAAATCGCACGCTCACAAATAATCGAATAGAATATAGTACAACCTACCAGTATATGTTACAGATTTAGACGACTCGTGTAGATTATGACTGGATTAGAAATTTGAAATCCTAAACATTAAAGCAACCCCAATATTATAAAACTGTAGAGAGGAAATAGCAAACAACTGCTTACACAGAATAACATTTACTTTAAGATAACAACACATAACATATAAATGTATAAACAATAAGTTCAAAACTAAACTAAACTACCAACTTATATATATATAAACGCACGCACGTGTAAAAATAAGGTCACCTGTGTATTCCTAACAACAAGGAAACACGGATTAGTGACACTTATATCAAACAAAACTAAGGAATAAGTAGTAAAATCAACCGAACCTTTGTCTGAGAGAAGCTCGACGATTGGCTAAGTGAAGCATGAAACGGTCGGAGGGAATAATCTGATTGGTTAACAAGCTAGACTAAACACCACTTGTATATATAAGAACACCTACACACTTCAGGCAGTTTAGCTTGACGATTCCCTATGTGTAGCTTAATTACCATAAATATATTTGCATATCTTACTACAAATATATATATATATATATATATATATATGTATATATATATATATATATATATATATATATATATATATATATGTATATATTATACAAACTCATCGGCCAATTCCCCTCCGAAACTAAGCTCCTAATTCGGACTATTGAAAGGATCTACCAAAGGATATTTAGACACGAGTTGTCTCTTATATTCAACAATACTTGCCTGTAAGAGAAGATGTTGCCTATATATATATATATATATATATTCAAACATGTAATTGCCTCGCTTAGATGCTTGAATAAGGCCGGAGGGTTGAAATAAATTATTACACCAGTGATTATGTGGTTCGGTCTTTGTTTTATTCGTGCTGTGTTTATAACATTGAGCTATCATACTCAGATTTCCTGCTAGTATTCATTCCACTCTAACACACACACATTATATATATATATATATATATATATATATATATATATATATATATATATGTATATATATATATATGTCTATATATATATGTGTGTATGTGTGTGTGGTTGAATGTGTCTATTCTATGTAATTTTTCACAGCTTTTGTATATAAAACTGCGTAGTACTCTCTCTACCAATCTGTATTCGTAAAAGATCTGAACATAGGTATTATCATTCCATATTGAGAATAAATAACAAAGATAATGATTTACGTATTTTATATAGTCATCATTAAAGTGCATAATACATTTAGCACGTGTCTAATGATTACATCGTATTACTAATAATTCGTATCGATTCTGTATCTTTCGTCTACTGACAGCTTCGATGTTGTTTGATGGCATTGGTAATCGAAATATAATCAGCCATTCAGATAAGGGGTCACGTGAAATTTTCCAATATCTTCAATAAAACTGGAGCTATTGATATGACAAGACTGCACACAGAGAGATGCTGTGTTGGTATCAACTTCTTTACGAGTTTAGGATTTAAAGTATTTTTTAAAAATAGCTTTATTGACACACCAATTCATGGAATGCAAATTTTTTTACTAAAAGCAAATATGTTGTGCGGTTGACAATAGGTGTACTTGTAAAAGAACGATCACAGCCACGAAAGAAAAGTATTATTAAAAACGCTGTCTGAGAGTCGTAATGAACGTATGCGATATGATATTGATTACTTCCATTCTCTGCTGAACTGTACGATCGCACGTGTCAATGAAACCTCGCGAAAATTATCCAATTTTATGTTAACATAATCAAATATTCGCCATCTTTTGATTCTCTTTCATTATCATTACTGCCCATTTACATTTTACATTTCAACAGAAAAATAGTAAAGCATTTAATTCAAACATAAGTTCTTTGAAAAGTCTAATGGTTAAATATGTTCGTAATGATATAAAAGAATAAAAAATTACAAACCAGATTAGATGCATGAAAATGTTTATTTTACTGGGCGTTTTGATAGGATAATTTATGCAAAACTTGCTAGAAAAATGTTTTATTTAAATTCAGATTAAACAATGACTGCGAAGATTATTTAAATGCTTACTTATATTTGATTCAGTCTGATAGTTTACGCCAAATAATCTTTTCCGGTTTAAGTTCAGAGCACAAGAGCTACGGTAATGGGTTAATCCGACACACGTTGGTATTGTACACATAGCTAGTTGGGGGGTCCATAATTAACTGATGGTATGTGCAAAAATGCATAATAGATCAGCTAGTTTTTGTGCACTGTATACTGGATTATATAGGCATCGACCATATCCATTAGGGACAGTATGCATCTCTCTACACAGAAAAGCTAGTCTTTCATCTGTAATTATATAGTTCTAACTGGTTTATAATTGAATTATTTAACCTTGATCACCACAGCAACTGAAAACTAACGAGATAACACGTTTTAATTAATAGTGTAAGAGATGGAAGTTGTTCCTAATGTATGAAAAAAACTTGTGGCCTTAAATAGCCGGCAACAAGGAGTTAGTTAACAAGGGTATGAATTTACAGAAAGTACAGATGATATGTGTCCCAGACATTGCTTTTTGATTGATCATATCCACTCTCTCTCCTTCTGTCTGTCTGTCTGTCTGTCTGTCTGTATGTATGTATGTATGTATGTATGTATGTCTGTCTGTCTCTGTCTCTGTCTCTATCTCTATCTCTATCTCTATCTCTATCTCTGTCTGTCTGTCTGTCTCTCTCTCTCTCTCTCTCTCTCTCTCTCTATATATATATATATATATATATATATATATATATATATATATATATACAATGTTCTAATTTATTTAATGTACGCATAAAATAAATAAATATATATATACATATATATATATATTAACAAAAATATGTCCTATAACGTTAAGAGCGACTAATAATGCAATTTTCTGTATCTTAATCACTTAGAAAGTGAGACAATCTTAGTAGTACTGAGCAGAAAGAAAAAAACAACGAAAGCTGTAATAATCAACACAAATAATTACACGCACATGTATATACATATATATATATATATATATATATATATATATATATATATATATATATATATATATATATATGTGTGTGTGTGTTAACCCCATTATCATTAGGCAAACTATTGGGAAGAGTCCGCGAAATGATGCAATAGTGTAAAGCACTATAACACAAATAGTCAGTTAACATTTTAAAAAGAGTAAATAACAAGTCTTTCTTATATTTCTAACACAATAGACGCTTTTTATTCGTCTTGTTCTTTTTATCCGCCAACTGTGTTTGTGTAAATATAGCGATTTGAAATGTGTGACTACAACGTGATATCATGCATAAAATATTTAATGACAGAAACAAATGTCAGTTAACTCAATCTTCGTCAAACATCCTCGTATTATGGTTTTGTCAAAGTTAGTCCATATATGACACCAGGAATGTTACTATGCACGGACAACTCTTTTCTGTGAAATATATTAAATTAGGGACCTTTTAATGTTATATAAAGATGACTTCGATATGGGAAGAATGAATTCCAGCATGAGAAGACTACTTGGAATGCTATTTACTGCGATTAAGTAGGTGTTAATACATACGCAAGGGCTATTGGGGAGGGTATGTAATACATACCACGGCATTTGAAACCAGTTTACCTATCTCATAGTGTTCCACTGTATCCATTATTCAACTTTCCATCAGCACTTTATGTGGTTAAACCTAGCGTAGGATGTCCTGTTCTCTTCCCCACACCATCTTTCTCACGGAAGTGTGTGGCTTTTTGTCTAAGATCAAAGTGTAGTATCTATTCCGCTGGATACTGCACCCCATACTGGTGTTGTCTTGGCCTTCGGGTCTTGATTTCCGCCGGGCAATGGATCTGTCCTGTGCAGTTCTGGGAGGTCAACCTTCCCAAGCTTTGCCTCCTCCTCTTTGGGGAGGAGTAAGTTTATAGCTTACTGCCTGAGGCGCCCCATACCGGCGAATGCCGACGGGGCTGCCCAGACAATTTTTAAATCCCACTTTCACGACCCGACTTTGGGTCACATCTTACTTGTGGGAGTAAGATAAAAACTGGCCTTGTGCCTAACTCCTGGAGAGGAGTAAATCAATACTCTATCGTTATTTTCATTGTTTGTGCTCGACTTATATCCAATTCATGCTTCCCCTCTGTAAAACAGTGACAACAAAAACTTGTCCCTCTACAACAACTGTAAATAAATGCCTTTCATCCTTCTGTGTACCGAAAACTAAACGAAACGTCTATCAGAAAATGTATTACAAAAATCTATCAGTCTGTGAAACACAATGCAATAAGGCTTCTTCATGGCCGACTATAGCCTGGTCGTTTTTAGATCTAATGTTTAATTTTTGTTGAGACTTTCTTTTTAAACAATCTCATTTCTAGCCCGTATCAACCAATACGCATGTTGTTATTTCACTGCCCTCTTCAAAACTCAGTAACCCTTATCCTCGAGTGGCATATTGGCCTTGATAAGTGGTGACTCGTTAAAAAGACAAATAATATTTAAACATGTTTCGAAAGTGTAATATTGCTTGTAAAACATTCATTGTAGACGAACTTCCGTTGTTGAGATAAATGTTTCTTACATTTTTAGAGGAGGTTTTGTTTTCAACAATCCACAGGAGGTGTATCTATATAGGGAATTAGCTTGAAAATTGAAATAATGGTTCAGGTAAGAACTTGTGTTTTATTATCCAGTACTAGTACCACACCGCGATTTTCACCTTTTTTTTCGGAAACACGGCCAAAAATAAGTAATTAAATCGGATCGATATTCAAAGTCATTTCATCGTCATCAGAAATAATGAGAAATGTATTAATGACGTATGGGATTTAATAGGAAAACAATTTCACACCGAAATAATATCTGCAAAATTAAACGGTATATTTTTCTCATGATGCCAATTTAAATAGAAATGGCTTATGAATAAACAAAAAGGTTAATTAGCCTCAACATATGAATTAGCGGAGGAAAGTTGATGCTAAATTGAAAAGATTGACAACCTTGAAATAATGAGCTCATTTAAAAAGCTATTATATTTAACTGATTTTGATTTCCTTTCCAGTTTACTCGAGATAACGATAATTCCACGATAGCCGATGCAGGTGACCATGTTGTCGTAAATTCAACTAGCTAGAAAATGGATTGCTTTTCCTGCAGCAAATGAACATCGCTTTAGGGATTTTATTTACGCATCATAACTAAATATAGTAATGTTATTACATAATACAAACAAAAGAAAATCTTATGGCAAGTCTTTCTAACACATACTTTGAAGTGGATAAGTGTTTAACATATTAATAATCATTATTATAATAATAGTAATATTATTATTATCATTATTATTATTATTATTATGATCTGTACACGCTAAAAGTTCTTGTTACATTATGAGGTGCTTTACTTTTGAAAATGTGTACGTCAGGTAGTGTGAATTGTAAATTAAGTAAAATTAAGAATTAAGTGTAACGTCAAACTAACAAAGTTTGGATGAATAGTTATGTTTTCCAACGTGTCAGAAAAGACAAGTTGAACTTGGAATCATAAGAACAGATATTAAGGTCAGTAAGGGTTTAACACAAAGCGAGTGAGAATTCGATGACGTGGCTTGTTTGTTTGAAGGATGACGTAATGTTTGTGACAGTGAGAGTAAACGAGTTTGAAAATCAGTCTGCAATGAAATGTTTAGGCAAGTATTGATTTACTCCTCTCCAGGAGTTAGGCACAAGGCCAGTTTTTATCTTACTCCCACAAGTAAGATGTGACCCAAGGTCTGGTCGGGAAAATGGGGTTTAAAAATTGCCTGGGCAGCGTCGTCGGCATTCCCCGGTAGGGGCGCCTCAGGCAGTTAGCAATAAACTTACTCCTCCCCAAAGAGGGGAGGCGAAGCCTGGGAGGGTCGACCTCTTAGAACAGCATAGGACAGACCCATATACAGGCGTAAATAGCCCGAAGGCCAAGACAATACCAGTGTATTGGGTGCAGTATCCATCGGAACAGATACTACACTTTGATCTTTGCCAAAAGGCCAAGTGAACCGTTAAGTTAAGTCTCGAATGACACGAGAATTAACCACCTTCTTCGCACAAGTCAGGAATTGTGAGGTATGAGCTGAGTCAGAAACTTAGTGTAATAGACCAATTAATTTAGAAAACGACAGTTTCTCTCGCAAGCATTACAACAAAGAAGATGAATAAAACTTCTGACCCTGGCTAAAAAAATCTGTCTTCCGCATTCGTTTGTCGTATAAAAAGTTATTCCACAGATACACCACGATGATGATCGCGGGCTAGTAGAAAAAGATGATACCAACGCAACTAAGAAAGTGAAAAAATAAATGGCACAACGGAAGATTAAAACTAAGCAGATATTTATGTGGCGGCAAACGAGGATGGAAGCGAGGAAACGGAGGAGGTAAAAAAGAAAAGGGCGTTGATTTATATTGAAAAAGAACAATCCGACTAAAAATGACCACGGCAAAATAGGCATTATAACATTCAAAAACGTTTAACAGAATTGTTTCGTAGACGCGGAAACAGTGTATTGGCAGATTGAAGGTGTTTTATTAGCTAAAAAACATGTTAGTAACATTTCCACTGTCGTTTGATGAACCCGATTCTCGAACAAGTCATTGTCAGTGACAACAAGCCTCTCTAGATTATTATTATTATTATTATTATTATTATTATTATTATTATTATTATTGTTATTATTATTATTATTTACTCAGAAGTGGGTAGTCGGCTTTATCTAGGGTAGTTTCCGAATTTTTTAGTTTTTTTTTGGTAACTGTTTCTACCTCTCCTATTATTATTATTATTATTATTATTATTATTATTATTATTATTATTATTATTATTATTATTATTATTATTTAATAATAATAACAATAATATTAATATGGCAAAAAAGTCTTAAAACATAGAGAAAATACTAAAATAAATTGTAATTAAAATGAAGATTGAGATAATACAACGAACAGCAATGATGAAAACAGCTGAAATATTAAGGAAAATGCTTGTATATGGAAACCAAGCCACATAACCAACAAGTGGTTACTAGCAATCTATTTCTTCGTCTTTCTACCATACCTTCTAGACATAGACCGCTCACACCGACTATTGATATTTTTGTGCATCTGTCCATGTCGGACAATAGTGTTTTAATTACAGCAAACAGTAATTAAGTTCTCTGATATTTCGAAATGAAACTAATTCGGCGATGTATTTATTACGTTTAAAAGATGTCCGCAATGTAATTATTACGTTTAAAAAATGTCCGCAATGTATTTATTACGTTTTAAAAATGTCCGCAATGTATTTATTACGTTTCGAAAATGTCCGAAATGTGTTTATAACGTTTAAAAGATGTCCGCAATGTATTTATTACGTTTAAAAATATCCGCAATGTATTTATTACGTTTAAAAAATGTCACAAATGTATTTATAACGTTTAAAAAATGTCCACAATGTATTTATTACGTTTAAAAAATGCCCACAATGTATTTATTACATTTTTAAAATGTGTGCAATGTATTTATCACGTTTAAAACATGTCCTCAATGTATTTATTACGTTTAAAAAATGGCCGCAATGTATTTATTACGTTTCAAAAATGTCCGCAATGTATTTATTACGTTTAAAAATGTCCGCAATGTAATTATTACGTTTTAAAACTGTCCGCAATGGTTTTATTACGTTTAAAAAAACTATATGCATTGTATTTATTACGTTTTACAAATGTTCGCAATGTATTTATTACGTTTTAAAAAAATGTCCGCAATGTATTTATTACGTTTTAGAAATGTCCGCAATGTATTTATTACGTTTAAAAAATGTCCGTGATTTATTTATTACGTTTAAAAAAAATGTCTGCATTGTATTTATTACATGTAAAAAATGTCCGCAATGTATATATTACGTTTAAAATTGTCCTCAATGTATAAATTAGGTTTAATAAATGTCCGAAATGTATTTATTACGTTTCAAAAACGTCCGCAATGAATTCATTATGTTTAAAATTGTCCGCAATGTATTTATTTGGTTTTAACAATGTCTGCAATGTATTTATTACGTTTAAAAATGATGGCAATACATTTATTACGTTTATAAAACTTGGGACTGACGCATAGACGGACCCATCTCAATTTATAATTTGTTTAAATACAGTTTGTTCAGTCTATATTTTTTAACTAGTTCTTTAGATTCGTCTTTGACAATCGTCTATAACCCTGACCAAGGTTTTAGGTCTTGTGTCTTGTTATTTATTGTATATGTCATCCAATCCAGATTTATGTTCGTTTTCTGGGGGTGAATATATTTGCGAGGAAGACAAATCGATTCCTTCATGCCTTTGTATATGTTTTCCAGATTAATTCCAGAATTGAGATGAGAAAACCGATCATTGTCGCGCATTTAAGTTATTGTTTTATTCTATCTTGCCATGAAAAATCGATCTTACTGCAGCTACCAGTCTTGTGTAATCTGGGAATCGCGTGTATCGGCTATCTAATGTAATCTCCTTTATTTTCTGTCTCGTTTTTTGGTGATGTCGTATTTCCGTAAGAATTTTATTAAATATTCTCAATTTTGTTTTTCACAATAGTTGTCGTATTGAGAATATATATTGCGTAATTGTTTATTTTCTCCTCCAACATAAAATATGTTGGGTTCCATGTACATAACGATGCACGTATATGGCATTTAAGGTATAACAGGGTGATATCATTTTAGTAATTTAAACAAAAAAGAGAACAAATGAGCATTTAGAAACGAGCTGCTAATGGATTAAAACACATTTAAAATGTGTATTCATACATTTACTACTTGCCATGCTTGATGGTCTTCAATCTCAATGGGATTCGCAAAGAAACAGACTACAATTTTCTACTTTAGACGGGATGACTGTGTTTGCTTTCCGAGCCGGAAAGCCGCTTGTCTGGGACGCCACTTGTTCTGACTCCTTTTCACCAGCGAGGATTGCGGAATCCGCGGTGAAGCCCGGCACAGCGGCTCTGCTCGCCGAAACAAGGAAGCGCGGAAAATATAGCTCGCTCACTGACCGTTTCGTCTTCCAACCAATTTCAGTGGAAACGTCGGGTGTGCTTGGCCCGAGACTGTTAAATTTTTTAAGGACATTGGACGGAGGATTTCAACGTCTAGGCACGAGCCCCGTGAGTCAGCCTGGTTGTTCCAACGTATCTCCCTGGCTATCGTTCGTGACAACGCTATGTCAGTAACGGCGGCGTCACTTCCGTTCTAATTGTCATCTGTTGACTTTCTCTTTCTTTCTCTGACAATTGTTTCAAGCAAAAACATAATTGATGTTCTGGTATTAGAACGGTACCAAATTTCATCTAATAACAACAAAACGATATCGTACTTTAGTAAAAAGAAATCATATATTAGCGTCATGTGATTGGGAGAAGATGAAAGGGAAATATCCTCTGAAAACCGAAGTGATGAATCTATGTCTAATAATTACAGCATTTATTTTGATGTGCAAGAAAATATGTTGCCACACGTGCGTAAAGAGTTCATATATAATGTTACATGTATTTATTATGTTTGATTGCTAAGAATAGTTCGTTGGGGAGATGCCGCAAGCGTCCTTCACGGGAGACATGTCGAACAATCGTGAGTTCAATGCTCTTGTGTTAGGAAGAGCTAAACAGAATCACTTAAGTGATGTCACAGATTGGCGTTGAATATTTTAACCTGTGTATTTTCATATTGTCCAGTATAACCTTAGTTGACACAATTTTAGAAGTAATGAATAGTTATGAGTGACTGGGTCAATTGAATGTGTAAAGCGAAATTACTGATTAGACTATCACCAGACATGAAGTAGCAGTTTTTTATCAGGCACCGCTAAATTTTATGGGCAACCTTATTTGTCTGTCAGAATAACAAACCAGAAAGGTGAATATTATGATAATACGTGTTCACATTGCAATTAATGAACCGACCGGAAAGAAATAACGAGGAAATAAACAAATTGTGAATCGTGTTCGACGTCTCTTATTCAAGAAGATTTTCTAACACCAGAAAACAGTTAAAGATAGCTACAAATAAAAAGGACAATAATATATATATATATATATATATATATATATATATATATGTGTGTAGAGAGAGAGAGAGAGTAAGAAATAGAGAAATTAATCCAAGTAAATTAAACATCCATAAGATAGGAACCCAAATAATTTATATATATATATATATATATATATTTATATATATATATATATTTTATATAATATATATATATATGTATATATATATATATATAATACATATATATATATTTATATATATATATATATAATATATATATTTTATATATAATATATATATATATAATATATATATATATATATTTATATATATATATATAATACATATATATTTATATATATATATAATATAAGTTATATATATATATATATATATATATATATATATATATATATATATATATATATAATATTGTGAGGTACAAAACTTATAAATGCTTTTAAAAGGATGCGTGGAAATCTCTCAAATGCCCTTTCGACTATCATCTCGCCAGGAGAAAATCGATAGTTTTTAATCAATAATATCATCGAAAGAAAGAGCAAACGGGGAATTGAATGTGCCAAAATTAACGATAGAGCGATTAACAGAAGTGAATCTAATGATTTCGTTAAAAACACAACGAGTAAAAGGCACTACGTTAGGGGAAGAAAAACAAAATAAAACGATATGATTGATTAAAAACTATCGTTTTTCCCCTGACGGGATGATAGTCGAAACGGCCTTTGAGAGATTTCCGCGCACCCTTTATATATATATATATATATATATATATATATATATATATATATATATATATATATATATAAATATACTGGGTTGTTTGGGTGTAGTCTTTAGCCCCTTATTTTAAGCTATATCCACCTCAAAAACAATCCTATAATCTATTTTCAAATGATATTTATTGCATAGTTGCCTAATTATTCTTCCTTGCCAAAATTGCATAATTTTCAATTGCATAATTTTCTCATGTTCAAAAAAACAATACACATCGGTAAACGTGTAGAGAAATCAATTTTCCTTTGTACACGATTATTTCATGGACATTTCCGACGAATCTGCACTGGAGAATAATTTTAACCCCCAAAAATGTTACCCAATTGATATTTTTTCACTTAAGCCATAATAGTTCTGGGGCTAAATAATAAATATTCACTTTTAGGACATTCAGAAGTTTATTATTGATATTTTAAGCTATCCTATTTAAAATATTATTTTCTTGATTAAAAATACTCTTTAATAAATAATTAATTACTGAATATTTATTTTCATTTTGAAGAAGCAAACATATAATGTAACTAACTATTTTCAAAGGAAGGAACAGCAAGATTCTAATGATGGAATTTAAAGATATCTGCTTTAAATCAAATAATGAAATGTGTTATCTAAATATTAGCAAACGTGTGTTTTTACATATTCTTACATTACTGCTTAACGAACTTTACTATATTTTACGTATGATCTAACAAAAAATAAAAATAATCTTTAATAAATAATTCATTACTGAATGTTTATTTTCTATTTTGAAGAAGCAAACATTTAATGTAATTAACTAGTTTCGATGAAAAGAATAGCACGATTCTAATGTTCGAATTTAAAGAAATCTGCTTTAAATGACATATTGAAATGTGTTATCTAAATATTAGGAAAACGTGTTTTTTACATTAATAATCGCTTTAAATATACCTTTCCCAAAATATAACGCTCAGAAGTTATTTCCTAGAGCAACGTTTTTGTTAACTGGCCTAAAACGCTACATTAGTCCTAGAATTGAGCTCATTTTATATTAAATTTATATATTAAATCAAAATTCTAAATCAATTCATTTTATTTTATTCAAGGTGTTTACACGTAATCGTCTAAAAAGGTAGAATATCATTTTTTAGGGTGAATGTGATTTCGTTGAGCGTGTTAATTAGCTATAATACTATACCAATATAAATAATAATAATAATAATAATAATAATAATAATAATAATAATAATAATAATAATAATAACATTTTAAGCCTTTATATAGTAAAGAAATAAGCTACTTAACCTCTACCAAAGTAACAAATACAACTACATTATGATAAAAGTTAAAATATAAACCTAAATTTATTAAAAAAAATTGTTAGTAATTGTTTTTTTTAATTCAAAAAACACATTTGATTTTTTTTTTAAAATAATTTTTCAAAATATATAAACTTACATTTTAATGTTAACACATTTTCACTATCTTTTACGTAATTTATTGCGATTTTCAATTTTCGCATCTGTTTTTATTTGCTGGGTATCATAGACTCCAACATAGAGATATTTTAAGGATTGTTACCGTCCCTTCAAGTGCTATTCTTTATATCTCTCAGCCACGAGATATATGGCTTGTACTTGTTGCTCGTCAAACGATTTCCATAATAATAATAAAAACTTATTATTAGTGTTTTATTTAATTGCCTTCTATTTCAACCGTTTATATCTTTAGAAAATTTGTTTTACAACTAGTTCAAACATAACATAAAAATCTGACGCCAATGTGTGTACTTTGGCGTCAGATTCTTTCCGCACAGAGCAGTGAGTCTTTGAAAACGTCAAACGTTTTTTTTTCAGACCTATTGGCCACGCATCCCAAGGTTTGCCGGTATAGTGGTATCGACCAAAAGCCCACTGGACAAACTAATTTATGCAAGTTTCATTGTTTTTTTATAATTTCTTTTTACGCAAGTAAAATAAGTTAACATCGTATCTGTATGTAATGATCTATACATTTTAGTATTACTGTTAATTGAAAAACAATGATTATTATCATCAGTACTAGAAAAGGTAAATTAAGTTTAAGAAAACAAATAAAATAGTGGTTTTGGGAATCAGAAATTCGGCTCAAATTCTTTCTATTTTTCCAATTCCTTATTCTGATTCCGATTAAGCGTCCAAATACTAGTATAAGTATTTATTATTTGTAACCACTAGAAACCCCTCTAAATAGACACTGTAAGTGTAGTATTAACACAGCTTGACGTCTCTAGCTATAAATGCATCGTTCCTTTCATTAAGTTTAACACTCTTATGACGTGAATCCGCCGAAATAAGTGTTAAAATGATCACTGTTTATTTAGTTATACAGCGGTGGCCGAGTGGTTCTAGCTGTCGGGATTTGAGTTGAAGTAAAAACTAAAAACTTACAAGACATTTTAATTTTAACTAGAGATAATGCAAAATTAATAGACTTTTTGCAAGCGCACAGACTGATTTCACATACAAATACCTGAATCTGTTGAATGAGATGCGTCTTGTACCAGACACAGTAATAAGTGATGGGGGTATGTGGCGATGCAGTATTATCTCTTTAAATGATTTGTTAACCATCGAAAATTGCTTAATTACTACTCACTCGAAGGCTAAGACACTGAAATATATATGCATACCACATAATTACTACTGCTACTACACTTATATCACTATAGGCTTTAAGAAGTCAAATATTATCTTTTTTAGTCAAGTCGTGAACTTTTGCGAATTATGTTCACGTCCATAGCCCATTTGAATAAGCAGTTTAATAGGTTTCGTAAATAGAAATTAAATCAAAGGAACAAAACAGGGCAATAAGAAGCATTGTTTTTGTTAGTTTCACTATTGCAAATGCGTTATTTTGCGATGGTCAAAAATGTACTCGTATGAGTGAACACATGCGACCATCTGTTCATTAAAGCGTAATCCACAATGTTTTCAGAAAATGTAAGCAACAGGCATTCCGAATGATATTCCCTACTCCGAAAAGGTAAGCGATCGTAATTTAGATGTTAAAGCTATTGCATTATGTAGAAAGTATTAATAAAGACAAAATTAAATAATTTAAGTGATTTAGCGAAAATGTCCTTCTATTAAATAAGGACTCGGTGTAACAGGTGGAGATAAGAGTAGATAACTATTGAAGAGTAAAGATAAATGGCACCTTCTATTTGGAAGATTTATTTAGAAGAGTCCAATTACCCGGAGAAAATATAATAATATTGACAAAAGAAGAAATAAATGCATAATTTCTGGAAACACGCATGATGGCTTATCCTAATTGGATGGGGAAGCAGATAAACATATGACAGTTTTAGTTATAATTCTATAATGTCTTTATGCGGCTGGAAATCTAATTTACTTTATTATAGATATATAGATATATATTCACAATGACTGTGAAAAGTCTATATTTTCTCGTGTAGCAGTGATTTATTTTCAGTATTACGGCAATCTCTAAATTATAAACTGTTACTCAAGTCACTTCTAACATTAAATATGTAAGCCAATGGACAAGCAACCCTTTAGGAGTTGAAAGTAATTTAAGTGGAATACTAAATTATACATTGCTTTGCCTTCAGAATAGCGAATGTCAAGAAGCAAAATTTAAATGCCGTCATATTTCGGCACATGATGTTAGTATCTGACATCTTTCGGGAAATATAATCGAATACCACGGACACTGCTGGCTAAATCACATAAGTGTTGGTTCAGCATTAACTTTTAAGATGTCTACCAATACTATCACTCCTATTACAACTAATAATATCAGTAATATGGCTTCTAGCAGTAGTAGGAGGAGTAATAAAATATAATAAATCTATAGCCCCTAAAATTATTGAGCACAAGTCCATGTGTGTTCCCCTGTAGAGATCTAGACATACCTATTATATTTTAAGATGTTTATATTCTGAAACTACTACTATTAAAACTACTGCTACTACCCGTTATAAGTATAATATTAATAATCAAGTAGGGAGTATATGTATTAAAGAACCACACAAGAGTGTAATGGAAAGTCTATAGAGGGGTTGTTTTGCAGTGGTTGACGTGAAGAAAAACAACAACTACTAAAACAAGTTAAAATAATAATAAATATAAACATTTGCAAACTATTTTATGTACGTGTATTATTTTTTTTAGTAAAGAACAATTGCAAACATTACATCGTTAGGAGTCATTTTTTTCTAAATATCTTGAGGTGTTTCCTTGATAGAAAATTTAAATGTGTATTATTTGTTAATTTCGTCTACAAATAAAAGCGATATTTATATGATAAGAATTCAATTAAATTTATTTTATTTTATTTTCAGGGTGAACATAATGAAAATGAAATAATTGTAAAAGAGCAAACTTACCATTATCTCTGAAACTCTGGACATGTCATAACATTTTAAACCCACTTGTTTATTCGAGCATTGTGATTTCACAGTTTGCATTTGTTACACATCATTTTAGTTCAATTGTAAAATCGTCTCGCTGCTTATGCACCGGATTGAAATTAGATTTCCATAGACATGGCAAATACTACTAAGATGTTTTTTCAAGTGTGTAAGTTTAGTAGGATTCGGATTTGAATCTTGAGCAAAGATGTCAATGCTGATTTAACAAATTTACCTTCATATATATATATATATATATATATATATATATATATATATATATATATATATATATATATATATATATATATGTGTGTGTGTGTGTGTGTATAATTAGGGTTATTCGGACTACTGTTCTCGTATTGAGTGTTATTCTCACAACGTCTAGGCATTCATCAGCTGTATCTTTTCGGACTAAGGAATATGTCTGCCAAACACGGGAACAGTAATCCGAATAACCCAAATTATACAAATTATAAACTGTCTTCCTTTAAAATATTCAGAATCATATATATATATATATATATATATATATATATATATATATATATATATATATATATATATATATATATATATATATCTATATGTGGGTGTGTGGGTGTATTTTTATAAACCCGGATATCTATACGGAACTTTTAAAATACACAAACAAAATTCCCCACTCCGCCTCATCATATACCAACTCACTACCCCTATATACTCCCTAACAAAGACTCTAAATGAACTTATCAGCCCATATATTCCTAGCAAATGCATCGTTAAGCCCACACAACAACTGTTACAAATCTTACACAGCAAACAACCTGAAAATAAAACCATTGCCTCTCTAGACGTAGAAAGTCTATTTACTAACGTACCTGTAAAAGAAACAATAGATATAATCATAAATAATATATATAATAACCCATCTCTCCCTCCACTTAAAATAAATAAAACAATTCTTAAAAAGCTACTAACAATTTGCACGACTGAAGTACCTTTTTACGACCATATGGGAAACATATACGCTAATTGACGGAGTTTCTATGGGTTCGGTGCTCGGCCTGACTTTTAGTGAATTTTACATTCAACACAATTGAAAAACCTCCTTTTTACGTTGGATATGTTGATTATATACTAATTCTAGCCAATAACACTAAACAAATTAATAAACTTTAAGACCTATTTTTAAAAAACTCTGTCCTTAAATTCACCATAGAATTAAACACTAATAATAGAATCTCATTCCTAGATGTACTAATTGACACTTCTAACAATACTTTTAACACCTCTACCTATAAAAAACCAACCAGCAAAAACTCCAGCCTATTAAATTTCAAGAGTGAATGCCCCCACCGTTATAAAATAGCTATCGTAAAAAATTTACTAAACCGAGCAAAATTTAACTCCTCCTCTAAAAAACACTATTCATCGAACTAAAAAATATAAAACAAGTATTAATTAACAATGAATTTCCCAACTACCTCGTCGACGAACTAATAAAATCAATGATAAAAAACCTGACAAACACTAATATAAATAATAATATACAACATAACAACTCCAATTACATCAACATATATTACCGCAACCAAATGTAGCCAAATTTCAGAGTAGAAGAAAAAGTTATAAAGTATATTACACATCGATATATATCTCCAACAGATAAAGAAAACAAAATTAAATTAATTATTTATCATAAAAGATTCACAACGCAAAACCTTGTAGTAAAAAACCCCCTCTCCAACCCCCAAAACACTAGAAAGAACCAATGTAGTTTATAAATTTAAATACCTTTTAGGAGGATGTACCTCCCAAAATTATAATAGCTACATTGGTTTTACAACAACCACTCTATCCCGCCGCCTCACTATGCACCTCGCCACCACTAGTTAAATATACAAACACCTACAAACGCACAACTGCCCTACATCTGAGTAATGAACACAAAAATAATACATTCCGAAACTAATCTAAAAAAAATTAAAATACTTGAAGCCGTATACATAAAAACACCTAAAAGTAATTACATTTCATATGAGACAAGTAAAACTATTTTAAAATGCTTAACTTAGTTCAGTGACACCAACCGGTGTCGCCTTATTCAATTAAAAAAATAAGGAACATTTTATTAAAATTACTTTCTGCCTATCTCCTCCATTTTCATTCTCCATAATTATTAGACTAGACCAAATTATATCAGCCACTATTTTAAATTAAAATTATAAAAAATAATTAGAAGAATAATAAATAAAATTAATAAATAAACGAAGAACTGTTTCAATCGTCACATTTCAAAATGTAGACGTCCGTCTTTTACCTGAACGGTTTGCCGGCGTATTTTTTAAGAAATTCAATTCTTTCACTCGCTTTTTATTCATTTTTGCCATTAAAGACCTGAAGATAGTTCCGGAGAGAATCGAAAACGTTAGTCAAACACACGGATCCTACATTAATTCATTCCATTTAAACGTCAAAAAGATCATTCGACGAATGAGAAAAAATAAAAAAAGGAATCATTAAACAGAAGAGTTCTGTTGTTTTTAACAACACATGCATTAATATATATATATATATATATATATATATATATATATATATATATATATATATATATATATATACATATATATATAAAAGAGGGTAGTGCAGTATTAGTGCAGTTCCAACGAGAGAAAAGTATATATGTAAAGGAGTAAGGCTACCAACATTTGTAGAATGTTTTTTTCAACATTTATTTATTATTTTGTTGTTTTTTTCAACATTTATTTATTATTTTGTTGTTTTACCATTTTATGATTTTATATATAACGCGTTTCAAGCGGTGGCCCGCTTTCATCAGATATGAAAATCCATTTGAAGAAATGTCTTTCGATTCGAGCAAATGTTGTTTCATTTGAGGAATTTGTTATTGTTTTTGCGCATGCGTGGGTTTGCGGGTGTGTGGGTATCTTTGATTTTTATTTTTATTTTTTATTTGTCATTTTTCCTGCTTCTCTTGGTCAAGTGCGTGTTACCCATCCATGATCCATCGGTCATCCCAGCCTCCTAGGGTGCGAGAATTTCTTTTGAAATTTAATACTTTTTATTGCCTTTTGTCGTCTACAAAAATGAAGTGGTGTCTGCGTGCGCGCGCGTGTCCGTATGCGTGTGGTCTAATCTTGAGTCTTGTGAATAGGTGAGCGATACATACACATGCACACACATAAATACGCACACACACCCATGCGCGCGCACACACAGGCGCGTGGTTATAGTGACAGAGAGGGGGATAAAGGTTGAATTATATACACATACATACATACATACATACACACGCACACACATACATATATATATATATATATATATATATATATACATACACATATACATACACACACACATACACATATACACACACATATTTGCAAAAGATAAATTAATGCAAACGGTCCAAATAGATTTGAACTTGGTTTGGCCGATTTCATAGTTCGGTATTTTATGTGCAAATTTAATGTCTATTGTAAATGATTCATTTAACACGAGTTGCTATTTGACTCATAGCTGTGTAGAAGTGCGCAATAAGAAGTTATGTACTAATATTATCTTCCTTGAATAAGAATTTTCCAGTCTATAGATCACTATAAATAGTTATTTATGTTTGTACTTAACTAGAGGTGGATAAAGTGTGATCAAAGTGTGTGTTGTTAGAGTTATGATCTGTTTAATGTTGATTAAATTTAAGTATGAAGTTTTTTTCTTGTGTTAGTAAGTAAGTGTAGTCTTGGCTTTGGAAAATTGGCATTATTTTGAATTTTCCTCCGCTGCATGAGTGCACATGTTGGGAGACGAATAATTTACGGTTTTCTTTGATTTTAATGTTGCTTTTATGTAAAGATACTCTATTATTAAATGTTTTTGTCGCACCTATATAAGCTTCATTACATATTGTACATTCTAGCACATAGACATTAGACCACACGCATACGGACACGCGCGCGCACGCAGACACCACTTCATTTTTGTAGACGACAAAAGGCAATAAAAAGTATTAAATTTCAAAAGAAATTCTCGCACCCTAGGAGGCTGGGATGACCGATGGATCATGGATGGGTAACACGCACTTGACCAAGAGAAGCAGGAAAAATGACAAATAAAAAATAAAAATAAAAATCAAAGATACCCACACACCCGCAAACCCACGCATGCGCAAAAACAATAACAAATTCCTCAAATGAAACAACATTTGCTCGAATCGAAAGACATTTCTTCAAATGGATTTTCATATCTGATGAAAGCGGGCCACCGCTTGAAACGCGTTATATATAAAATCATAAAATGGTAAAACAACAAAATAATAAATAAATGTTGAAAAAAACAACAAAATAATAAATTAATGTTGAAAAAAACATTCTACAAATGTTGGTAGCCTTACTCCTTTACATATATATATATATATATATATATATATATATATATATATATATATATATATATATATATGGAGTCATATATACTGAGTGGGAGAAGCAAAATTTACACTTAACGTAAAGTTATTTCTCTCAGTATGGTGTACGTCAAATTTTTTAAACCTAACATATATTGATGGCATAATCATATCCAACACTGCCATCCTTACCTTGTCAGAAACGTTTGCTTATATAAGATATCAGTAAAGTGGACGTAAAACAGTGTTTGATTTGCTGAATTAACTCGTCACACCAAAGGTTATTTCACTAATAGTTGGAGTGTCCATAAAGACTGTTGACAATATAAAATATAGAGTGACTATGAGAAAACTGTACCAAAGCTATTATTAAAGCTCTCAAATGCCGAATTCTAAAGCATCCAATTAAATCCATGTGAAGAAGGGAAATTGAACTTGATGTAGATACAAGACAATTGTAAATGCTGTGAACTATGATTTGAAATTAAAATCGTACACAAGAACACCAATGCACTTGTTGACAACAACTATGAAAAAAAAAGAAATTGGAAAAGTGCAATAAAAGTATTATATGGTTGAAGGAGATGACCACTATTGTAAGGATCTTTTCAGATGTGAAGGTCCTCACGGGCGACACTGTTCTTACTCGCAGAAATTTAAGTGTTTTCGCAAAATTGACAGCTAATATTAGGGGGACATTCAGACAAAAAACATATTGCTTAAGTTTAGCTTTAGGTGTTGTGGATTTCGATGGAAAAAAACAAGTTAATTTCTACAACACTAATAAAAAGGCATAATTGATACTTACTACAAGAATCTAAGTTAGCAGATCATTTAATGGTTCAGACAACTGCACAGATGGCGATCATGTATGAACACAGAATGGTGATCTAGCCCACACTGCTAGATAAAATACAATGTTTCTGTCAATTTAACTTTAGCGTTTTAGAGAATCATGTATATGCCCATCTTCTAGCCAAGATCGAAACCCTCTGGATTATGCTATTTTGAGTGATTTGGTTTGGTAGTTTGGTATGGTAGTTTTGTTTTACGGCATATCAACCCTTTTTGGGTTATTTAATGCCGAATCTGGTCTTGTTTTCTTCTCTTTTTTGTTTCTTTCCCCTTTTAATATCTGTTTCTATTTAACCCATAGTTGGGACCCTAACAGGTACTACCACTCCGGGTCAGGGTGGACCTGGGAGCAATGGTAATTAAGAGGAGGCTCCACATTCCCCAAAGTTTCGTAAGCCGGATCTCACCATCGGATGTAGTTTAAGGTCATATCCAGGACCGGGAGTAGGGTAGGAAAAATAAAAATAAAAAAGGGGAGGGAGAAAGGGAGAGGGGCTGTTGTTTTTGGTTTTGGTTTTGTAGAACATAATTAAGTTTTACAAAAAAAAAAAAAAAACGTCAATGTAGGTGAATTTCGTCTCAGGGAGCCACAGGGAAGCCTGATCTGGTATCACCAGGAGTGATTTGGAGCATACTACATACAGAACATCACACATCAATGTCGACTCTCTTAAAAATAGTATTAAAGATAAATGGAAGAAGTTGTCTCCAGACATATTTGAAGAACAGTTGTTGTAGTTTCAGGAAGCAAGTGAAAGCAGTTATTAAGTAAAAGTGATAAAATGAAAAAGTTTCTATTATGTAAATATTATTGTAGCAAAATAATTCTCATGATTTCGTTTGCTCAGGAACTGATAAGGTTGAACTACACTCCCAGAGGTTCTTCTTGAACTTTATTCTTGACTCAGCACCCCGCATACCTAAATGTCCATTGCGGACTGGAGCCACACTTGATGACCTGGTCATCATATCATCTCATGTCAGGGACATCATACAAAAAACATTGACATGTGGGGTTGATCTTATATCAGTAATAGTAATAAAGAAATGCTCTACTGAACTGGCCCATGTCTTCTTAAAACTCTACGACAAATACCTTATCGAATCTTGCGTCCCTAATACCTGTACCGTCTTCAAAAATTATGGAGGGAGAACTGATCCTCAGAATTATAACACCATCAGTCTACTCCCGATCTCAGAATAAATCGTTGAATCCTTAATCAATCTAGCTATAGTGCGGCACCTCATAAATACTAAACTTTTTTTCTGACCATAAGTATGGATTTCGGCAAACACTGTGTGCTGCGGATATCCTAACGATCATTTTTGAACGCATATACCATACACTGGACAAGACAAGTTAAGTTAGGGCAGAAGCGCGTTATATAGCTAAAACCTTTCACAAGGTCTAACATAAAAGGCTTATCATATAAACTCATTAATATGTCATTATTAGACAATTATTTAACATAATCAGATTCTTTCCTAAACAAATAAAAGATCCAAATGGAATCGATGTTTATCTAAACTACATCACATGAATGCAGGTGTGCTCCAGGGATCGGTCCTTGGACCTAAATTGTTCCTGATATTCATACACACCTTCCCTTATGAAATTGTGTCTTAGATGGATATATTTGCTGATGACACGATGCTCTACTTTCGTCATGTGTTCAAAACGGGCTCGCGCATATCCAAGACAATCGCTACATATTTAGAAAGTGATCGCAAGTCTGTAGTGGGATAGGGTCATAAATGGATGTTAATGTTGCTAAGAGAAAGCTCCTCTTTTTCGGAAACTACAAGAAACCTCTTAAGTCACCGATTGACATGGCTAATAACAGCCTACATGATAGAACAATGTTCAAACTCATCTGCCTAATATTCACAGGTAGCTTGAATTAGAACAAATACTTAAAAGACATTGCCAAGGCGGCTGCAAAGAACATAGGCTTTTTCTACAATGCTAGAAAACTTCTCACACCTGATAATATACTATATCTCTACAAAGCCACCATCCGTCCACGCATGGAGTATTGCCGCAACCTATAGGCTGATGCCCCATCCACCGGTCTATGCCTCTTAGACAAGGTCACAAAATAGTCGCTAATTATTAGCCCCTCAATATCCACCAAGCGCCATCCCCTGTCCTATCGCAGCAATATCGCATCCTTGTACTTGTTTTACAAGTACTTCAATGGATTGTGCTCCGGTAAATATGCTGCTCTGGTGCACTCTTGACTAAGATACACTCGACTAACCCGACAACAAGCTAACTTCCACCCATTCACTGTGGAGATCCTCGTGCTGCCGGAATTTTTAACTCCCTCCCCTGATCAATTTTCTGCCGACCTTACCGACATGCAGAAATGTAAAACTAATGTGAACAGTCATCTCGCTGTACAGCACCTTATTTAGGATGTCAATCGCACAAAACTTTCACCCTAAATTCACAATAGGCCTTCACTCTCGACAGAAGCAGATAGCCATGTTTGTTGTGAAAAATGACTTTCCATAAACTACTTGGTCATAAAGTGTCTGTTAATTTCTGTTTGAAAATATTTCAAATTGTGCTTCTCTACCCCTGTAATTATATATATATATATATATATATATATATATATATATATATATATATATATATATATATATATATAAGAATAATTTTTTTTTTTTGAAGGCGATAACAATGCGTTGTTAAAGTGACACATACGACACGTGGAATCGTAAAAACAAAACAAAGTGACAATATTGAAAAGTCAATAATTTTCAAATTTTTTTATTTTTTATTTACCAGTGTATCGTGACCGTGGTGTTGGGTTGGAGTGTGTCCTTTTCATTATTATTATTTTTTTTAATTTTCGAGGGTATCCCTCATCCTCAGAATAAAATGTGTCACTTTAACAAGGCATTGTTATCGCCTTCAAAAAAAAAAATATTATTCTTACACTATACAAAATGCTCCAAGCGAACTACAACATTCTTCTCATATATATATATATATATATATATATATATATATATATATATATATATATATATATATACACACACACACACACACACACATATATATATATATATATATATATATATATATATATATATATATATATATATATATATATATATAAATAAGTCAAGGTAATTTTATATTCCAATAACCATGTTTTTATTTTTTTTATTCTTTCACATTTCCAAAAAAACATCACATTATATTTATATATATTTATTTATTTATTTATTTATTTATATATATATATATATATATATATATATTTATATATTTATATATATTTAATTATCTCTTTTTACTCTCTCTCTCTCATTCCATTTATATGTATATGTTAGTGTGTTGGTTTGTGATTATAAAATAATATATAAGTAATGTGTATGCTGTAATGTTTTGTTAGGTTGTGCTGCGAAGTCAAAGTAAAATGTCCGATCGTATGTTATTATTATTATGCAAACCCGATTGGAGTAGTGAAGTGTCACTCGACAACCAGACGGAAAGGAGACAGCTGGAAGTCAATGCAGCTTTAGGTTGGTTGCTTTTGGAGGTTATCTCCAGGTTTATTACAAACAAAACAAAGTAGATAAATAATACATCTATTTACTTTGCTTAGTTTTAAAAAATCTAAGCCAGAAAAATTGCAAAAAAATGAACAGATTTACAAAACGAACAGATAAATATATAAATATCTCAGTTCTTGGTGTGAGAAAACGGAATCGTTTTTTTTTTCATTTTCTATTTGTCTTTTTTTAGAAAACTGCATATTAAGTAGAAATGGTTCCCCCTCTTCCTACGGAGCAGTTATTTAAACACTCTATTATAAATAAGTTAGCGTTTCGATATAAGCCTCGCAGATATCAAATTGTGTAGACGTATGATTTCCTGACAGATACTGATTAAGCATCACACATATGTTTTCTAGTGTTGCGTATTTTGTCAGTGTCAGCTGTTCAACTCTTTAAGAAACCCGAAATGTATCCAGTAATGACAAGTGACTTTTCAAGCAATATAATGCATATGATTTTACCATGATGAAACGTTGAGCGCTGTTTATACGACTCTAGAATGGTTTTAAAGGAATGTTGCCTTCGCTGGAAATTAGTTTACTTTGCAAAAGGAAAAATGTGTCAAGCTTCTTGATGCGTTTACAATGTGTCGACTTTCACACTTTTCTCATCAATCATCGTTGGCAATCTTTTTGAGACTTTGAGAAATAATCAAATTATTACGAACTCTCAATTGTAAACAGAGCTTATGGATATTTGATGAGTAAATTTGTAGAAATGGCAGCAGAAGAACGAGTATAAGTCGGCTATCTCCTCTTTCAATTTATCTTTATTTGTAGCTTTTCTCTCTTTGTCCATTCTTACTCACACGCTGATCTGACGTTGGCTAAGTGGTTAACGGCAAGGACCGACAACCTGTGAGTGCCTAGTTCGAATACAGTTCGCTCCACAAAAACACTTTAACTTAGGATGTTCGCAACCTTTACGCGGTCTCACCCGCATGTAAAGATATCGGGGGGAACCAATGTCGACCATAGCATCATCTGATTCATAGGAAACGATGAATGATACTCAAACACACTTTTTTAAAAACAATTTCACCTAACATAATATATCTTGTGTACACTTATGTTTTTATTTCACCATTCTTGTTAATCACTTATGTTTTTCTGACCTTCCTTTTACCTTTTATCCTGTTTTGCATTATTATTATATATAGTCTCGGAAGTTTCTCAACCATTAAAACTATATAAAAAAAAAACAACAAAAAAAAAAAAAACTTATAGTCTCAAGTCTTCCAGTGGAAAATCACTCATGTAAGTCAATTTATTTTTTACAGTTATTATATTAGTTAGTTTCTAACACTATTTTAAGGGATCATCAGTTGTTTACCATGAAAAACTGTTTCGGGAATATATATATATATACTACTCACTATTTCCCCCCCCCCCTACTCTGTCTATCTCACCCTATGTCTCCATTATCGTTTCTTCTCTCTATCTACACGCTATTTCAATCCATTCGTTTTATGTTTGGTCTCTTTTTTCGTACGCAATAACAACGTTGGCACTACAATTAACCCTATTCCTTGAAGTTAAGCGACTTTGGGCCGGGTCAGTTCCATAGGGGTGGTTATTTGGAAACATCAACAGCTGTATGTTGGAGAATGGCGATAACCCCTACAAATAAAACAAAAACAACCGCAAAAAACGTAAACGTAAACTCGCCTGACTATCGTCAACAGAAACATAACAATAATTGCCGAATGAGTGTTGATAAAATATAGGGTATGTATTTCAACGTACACTTATCAGTTAACAACTGTGGGTGTACTCCCCCTGCTTGCACAGAGACAGTAATCGCAAATTTCTTGCAGCAATCCAATTTATGCTGCGCTGGCTTCGATATACGACGCTTTTGCTTGATGGTACGTACACGCATCGCTGCCACAGTCGGACTCTCTATTAATAAGTTTGGCGAAGTGGCGATAATTGTTGAGAACAAGGAGATGTCTATTATATGAGCAAAAGAAAAAATAAAGGAAGAGGGGACCAGGGATATGTTAGTAATGAAGAGAAAAGAAAGGGGAGTTTTACCTACTTACTCAAGCTACATTGTTAAAAATAAAATGAATTAATTAATGGAGGAGAACAATGTTTTTTTTTTTAAATCTGACGAGACGTCATCTATCGGTCGACTCTTTTTCAAGGTAATCGTCGACTAAATGATGGGAGTGAAAATACGAATGAAGTCGTGGTGAAAAGAAACATAAAATAATTGGCGAATGAGGGGTGAAAAAATATGAGGTAGGTAGTTCAACCTACACCCATCAGTTTTAAACTGTGGGTGTACTCTTTCTGCTTGCACAGAGACGGTAATCGCAAATTAATGGCAACTGCTTCGAGAATCTTGAGATAATCTCTCGAACAAGCCCTCTGCAAGACAAACAACGATTCACCTATATTTTCTTTTTATGAGACTTCAATGGGGTAAAAGACCTAATAATGTCATGAACCTCACCACCAATACCATAACCCTGAAGTGTGTGCAGAAAACTAGAATGCCACACTCTGTCGAACGCCTTCAAAATGTCAAGCGAAATGGTCTTTTATTTCTCCTTAATTATCCATACACCGAAAGATCCGCTCAGTCTAAAAAATCAAACAGATCAGAAGTTGAACAGAAACAACGAAACCCATACTGAACATCACAAAAGAGGCCCAGAGTGTCCAGAAAATGAACAAGCTTGCCGTTGACAACCCTTTCAAAAACCTTGCTAATAACGGCGGGTGGAGACTAACAGGACGATACTTCGTTAGGTCAGACCGATCACCAGCAGTTTTAAAGATAGAGAAAACATAGGATTCCATCAAGAAGGGAAAAGGGACTGCGACAAATAAAATTTGAATAATTTAGAGAGGATAGAAGAAAATTCAGGTGCGCGAAAACAAGAATTGAATCATGACCGGAAGCTTGAGTGCCCGTATATATATATATATATATATATATATATATATATATATATATATATATATATATATATATATATACAGGGTGGGCCAAAATAAGAGTCCTATCTTTAAATTTGAATAACTTGAATTTGAATAACTTCCACAAAATAAAAGTTAAACTCACCAAACTTTATGTGTGTGTTGACTGACCCTTCCGAGATTTTTTGAAATAAACAAAACAAATTTTAGCCGAAAAACACTTCTTAAAACTTACAAAAACTAAAGTATTGTTTTTTACACTGTTTTGAGTTTTTTTAAGCAAAACTAATGTTTTCTAAATGAGGGTACGTTCCTTAGGGCTAATACGGCTCATGCTTGCTTCGGAAGGGGTCCTTTACTTATTCTAAAAAAAAAAAAATTTTTAAATCAATAAATAAGAAAGTTATGAATTTTTAAAAATAGGACCCTGATTTTTGCCCACCCTGTATATATATATATATATATATATATATATATATATATATATATATATATATATATATATATATATATATATATATACACGTGGTATTTACACAGATCCTTATGAAAAATCGTGCATTGGCGTTATAACTCATATGCTTTTGGACACTTTATTTTCATTATGAACCTTAGTCTCGATATGGTACATTGAGTACTGAACATAAATGGATGTGTGTAGGACATTTTAAATGTTTATAATATATATATATATATATATATATATATATATATATATATATATATATATATATATATATATATATGTGTGTGTGTGTGTGTGTGTGTGTGCGTGTGTGTTCCTTACAATGTGAAAGTCATATATGATATATATATATATATATATATACTGTTACCTAAAATATTGAGTTCTCTAAATCTATTTGAACCATGGTATATATATATATATATATATATATATATATATATATATATATGTGTGTGTGTGTGTGTGTGTGTATATATATATATTTCCAGTACGAATAAACATGGTTTTAGTTTTTTCCGAACATTCCAGCATTTACTACATGCCGAATTCCGCAGGCTACTGTTATTGGATTTGACGAAATGTGTTCTATTTCCGTCTGTATTTAAACACTAGTAAATTCTTAACGATATAAAACGAAATGTGCGTTAGGACTTTACCCAGAACTATCACAGTCGTTTATATCTTTATTTGCTATTGTGTCCCCGCTGAATACCTCGCATGCAGTGAAAGTTTATGAATAGGCAATCCTTTTATTAATACCAGATGGAGAAACTTAAAATTGACATAAATGTCCAACAATGTACAAAGGGCAGTAATATAATTGTTATTTAACACTGAAGTTACGCTTAGGAACAAGTTACATCTAGGTCATTTGATGCCCGTCAGAAAGTGTATCTAAAGACTAAAGTACTTTTATATTAATTAGAGAGTCAGAGATTTCAAAATTCAGAATCCCAGTAAAATAACGACCTCAAACTTATTTTTATTGAGTCTATTTAATATGAAATCTCTTTTTAAGTAGTTTGTATTTGACTGATATTGAATTCACTTGCAAACAATCTTTTTAAAACAGAAACATACACCAAAAACAGCTGCACTGTTAACAGTTGGACGCTTGCCAGAACGCTGGTTTTGTTTCCGCTGATGTGCGGCCATTTTTTAATCAGTTGAACCACTCCTTAAATTGTGTCACACATCACATCTTGTCAAAATCTATGCTGAATCTAACGAGATGGACACCATACCTAAAGAAGACTTCCAGAGATGTTTCCGGCAGTGGATGGATCGGTGGGCTAACTGTGTGCAAGTTCAATGGGCCAACCCCGTTACGTATTTGAAATATTGTTCTAGCCTAACGTTGGATGCTTGTCAGACATACCTCGTACATACATGCATATATACATATATATACATATATGTGTATACATATTTATATATGGATTTTCTGATTTAAAAGTGTATACATGTTATCTAACAAGAAAGCTTGGGTTTCCAATATTTATTGAGATATTTGCATTAAAATCCTTACTAGCACAAATACATTTGAAAACCGGAAGTGAATGCTTTGTTTTTGTTTGTGTTTATTTCTTTACTAAATTGTAACGAAACCACCGCTTAAAATATTACCAGATTGATACATGTATTGTGTGTTTTAAAGGGTTTATAAGGCAATAGAAAACGTAACACTAGATCGTATTTTATGTAATCACATAATTATTATTTATGATCTTTTAAAGCTTTTTAATAATATGTGCATAACATTCTCTAGTTAATTAAGTAAAAACCAAAATTAAATAAGTATGTATGGTTTCTCATGTAAACAAAGCTTAAAAGTTATCAGGGAAGTGTTTCACTGAGACTTTAATGGTATTGTTAACGATACCTTTCGTTCAATTAAGGAAGATAATCCACTTATTTAGTCAGTCAAAAATAACAACACCGTATTATTTCCTTTTAGACACACATGATGGCTTCGACAAAGTAGGTCTTATCTGTTGATCACTCATGACGTAGTTCCTTTGATTCTTGCGCTTCTACGAAATTGGGCATGCATTCTGTTTCCGAATCGTCTGACGAGGTTCCGCTTCAAATCGACTGACGAAGTTTCTGCTTCCGTATCGTTCGAGGTTTTCGAATACGAATCCACGGCTCCATTCCCGTGAGGATCACTGACGCTACTCATTTTGGTCTTTTGGCTAAGATCAACGTGTAGTATCTGTTCCGATGGATACTGCACCCCATAGACTGGTATTGTCTTGGCCTTCGGGGCTTGATTTTACGCCGGTCTATTGGTCTGTCCTGTGCAGTTCTAGGAGGTCCACCCTCCCAGGCTTCGCCTCCCCTCTTTGGGGAGGAGTAAGTTTATTGTTTACTGCCTGAGGCGCCCCTACCGGGGAATGCCGACGGGGCTGCCCAGGCAATTTTTAAACCCCACTTTCCCGACTCGACCTTGGGTCACATCTTACTTAACTGGCCTTGTGCCTAACTCCTGGAGGGGAGTAAATCAATACTCATTAATAGTTCAGTGCACGATGACTGATTATTATCCACATATAGTTTCCCAAGTTGTTGAATACAGGGCAGAAGTCGCGTATGTAACGTGGAATTCTATGAAGTAGTTCAGATTAATACCTGAAAACGCCAGTAACGCGCGAGTGTTTTAATTTGGTGGTAAAGTGACAGCCTGGTGGTTTCACGCAAATAATCTCCAACACAATATGGTTCGTCTATCCTCGTTGTTAATTGACTGCACAAGGTCGATTACTTTTTACACAAGACTGGTACATGTAAGTAGAATGTGTGTGTGCAGTCTCTAGGCACAAGCCATCCTTCGGCGTTACATTGTACCAGTATGTTGCTTCACAAATGGAGTACTTCTTCCTTGCAGTAATCCTCTTTATGCTGCGCTGGCTTCGTTATACCACGCTTTTGCTTGATGCTACGTACGCGCGTCGCTACTACAGTCGAACTCTCCATTGACACAAAAGATTTATGACTTGCTGGCTGCAACAGACGTGGTAGTTATCGGCCAACATCGCATGCGATTCGACCGCTCGTAAAGGGCAGATAAAAGTTATCGAATAACGATTGCCGGGTCTTGTTGTGCAATTAATCGCCAAACCGCTAAACGGGTGGGTCCACAGTCGATGAGAGTAAGAATGTGGTTGACATTATAATTGCTAGTATCAATTCCCACACTTTTCCATGCGTTAATTGTTTATATTCGTCCTATTCATCACCGTGACTCGCATGATTTCCGATACAAAGTACGTCTTAATCCATTCAAATCTAAAGGGATGGTGATCTGTTGATGTAAAGTCTGAAGAGTATAGCAAGTGATGCATATATTCACAGACTAAAATACAAAGTGATCTAGCAATATGAAGTATAGCGTTAGATTTATATATGATGAAAGACTATGCAAAAAATGGTTCTTACCCGTTGATAATTTACCTCCATTTTGCAATATACGCTGAATGGTGATGTGTTTCATATTGAAGTCCTCTCTTAGTTCCTTACATGTACACGCAACTATATATATATATATATATATATATATATATATATATATATATATATATATATATATATATATATAAGGTGAGTCAATGAAAAATAGTTAGACCTGTAAATGGAAAATATCTTCTGTTGTTCAGAACAAGGAGCATTTAGTAAATAAAAATAGTTATTCTTCTTTTCTTTCAATTGCATTCCTTTAGCACAGCTTTTCAAAGATTAAAATCTTATCCTCAGAGGAAGTAGTGATTGATAATATATATATATATATATATATATATATATATATATATATATATATATATATATATAAATTAATACACATTGCAGAACCAAATACTTTTTAGAAAGCCTAACATTTATAAATGAATATTACATTATTTCCTTACACGTGGGACGTACCGAGTTGTTGTGTTCAAATAGATCAACTAATAACGTCGCATACAACAGAAATAACATTTGAAAAACAAAGATTTAAAAAATAATCTAACAATCATTCCAAAGAATGTGTATCTGTCAATTCTGGGCAATCGATCAATGTTTTCTCTCTTAATTCATGTTTATCTTTATCTTAATGGTTTCAGCCTTTAGATTAAATTTTAATCACACATTGTTATTGGGAGGCTTTTGTTTGTCTATCATAAAAAAAACTGAAAGTTGTTGCATGCTTGCGTATCGTTTCTAGAAAAGTATCAGTCCGCTATTCATTATACCACCGGCCCTTAACCGCTCTAAAACACTGTATCATTAGATATGCATAGATACTATTAAATTAGTTGGTAGTTTATCTCGCTATAACTTTCAGGTCTAAGAATAAAAGACTAATAGATATACCTCCTCCTGGTGGCCCCAGGAATATATTTGTGAGAGAGAGTATATATATTTTGCTTAACATATAGAATGTTATTTGTATTCCATTGATGATTACAGTCGCAAGTACGAGATAGCTCGTGGTATCAGAAGAAAATTGTGGTTCACATATTCTTAGCCTTCCTTAGTAATCTTAATATGACAAGTTCATGTATATATCTATATTAGAGTGTATTAAATGCATAGCCGTATACCTCATTATTTACATTTAGCTAACGTTCACATTAGGCACTAGGTGTATCCGTGTTTCTAAGAAAAATCCCTTATTAATCTTAATTGTCGATTATATCCTATTTCACTTCTTATAGAGAGCAACCTTTGTTATCCCCTACAATCTTACTCCGTCTATTGCTTATACATAATGTTTTATTTACCCTATGCTACTGTCCCTATTTATTCTGTGTATGACCCATCAATATTTAGTATCACATAATCCCAGATGTAAACGTTCCTGATCTACTCCTAGTTTACTAGGTTATATTACCTACCAAGTTGCTAATAATGTAAATAATCGTTAAATTAAGGTTGAGTAATAATGTATACCCCATGTATATACAGGTTTGTGACGAAAAGAAATATATGCTGTTCCATGCAAACAATTATGAACCAACTCTTGCCTCTTATTCAATAAATTGTCTTTAGACATACTTATATGGTAAGATTACAGAGTGCAGGGACTGCACCCCTTACATTTGTTAGGTTCGTACTTCCCTGATTTACATAATATAGACCATTTCAGATTTTACTGAATCTTTTACAAGGTGGTTTACTTAATTGATTTAGCTAAGGTTGTAGGTGTCTTCACCGATCTAGTACATGGTTCTGTAAATGAGTGTACACGATTTCTGATACTGTTCTTGAAACTACAACCTGTGGACGCAACATATGTTCTGATTCTATTTATTTATATGCCGTTATATTTAAAAACTACATATGTGATTAAGCATCTCCCTTCTAAAGTCCACTTATTTTCATTTTTACAATTACAGCGGGGGGGGGGATTATCCTGGACCTAGACTGCAGAATCGATATTTATTTTATTTATTTTGGCATTATTTGAAGCTACAATAGTTGGAGCTAAGTTAATCAATGTTGGGAAAGATAGTTTGAGGGTTTTTTAAGTTATAGTTCTACCTAATCTGCTATCCCTAGTAGAATTCCACAAGATAATTCGGTAGAACTGCTTTACTATGCAAGTTAGGATATTTAAGACATAGGGAGGTTTGAACCAAATTGAATTTCTACGTCTGTTTTTCTTTCTAGCATTATTCCTTTCAGTAGGTGAATGTATTGTTTTACTAGAGCTAGGTGTCGTGCCCTCAGTATTATTTGCATTTCTATTATTATTAAATGGGATAGAATTTCCTATAAACATATTATATGATATTATGTGGGATGTTTTTTTCTATTTCTAATACAGTCTGCATTATGTTCCACCGAGCTCATTCAGAATATAAAGCCCAACCAAGTCAGTTACCATCACAAGGTCGTGTGCTCCAATAGTGATATCAACATATTTTTCCTATCCTTGTTATCATAGAATTAATGTTCTTCTATCTAATTGTATTATGTCTATTTCTTATCTAGTTATATTTCCTCTAGTGATAATGCATGCATCAATAGTTTATGTAACAGTTGATGGACATGTGTAAGATTTTTACTTATATTATCTACAAGGAAATTGAAAATAAGACTACGACATTATAGTATAATTAATGTGAGGCGTTAATTATGAAGACAGAAACACACACGTACACGTAACATTGATTATTGCATACCTTTAAAGGGTAGTATTGACGTTCGAAAAAAACTAGGAAGCCTAAATGTACTGTTTGGTTTAGTTTTTAGAAGTAATAAAATAAATATGCTATATGACAAAAATATTTATCCGACACTAAAACGTAACATTTTTATAGTTTATTGGCATTTAACAAAGAAAATATCTAACTTAGATTTATTTCGTTTCGTTATTAATATCATATATACCATGCCGTCTTCTGCGAGTATTCATAAATTTAGAAACTTGCTATTTTAAAAGTGTAGCCATTGTGTAAAGCGAAAAATTATAAAGAAATATTTACATGAAGGTTATAAAATGAACATATACCATGCCGTCTTTTGCGAGTATTCATAAATTTAGAAACTTGTTATTTTAAAGGTGTAGCCATTGTGTAAAGCGAAAAACTATAAAGAAATGTTTACGTAAAGGTTATAAAATGAACATTATCTTAAATAGTAACCAATATTCTATTATAATCAACGTTATCGTAAAGAGCATAAGATAATACAACCCTATTAAAATGGAATACAAAATTCATGATAGCTGTGCACTTAGTTGTGTATCCAAGCGAAGTGAATATACACACATAATATTAATGAATTACATTTTGCAATGAGAAGTATTTTTTAGTTAAGTTAAGTATTTTACAGATAAACAATAAGTATAATTTGCTAAAATAGAATAATTAAACTAAATTAAAATTGCTGGAATAGGCTGCTTGATTTATGGGGCTAACTCTGAATTGTCAATTCAAGAATGTGAGGTCAACGTTTTACCTCTGAACGTTTTTTCACAAATGTCAAAATACGTTGTAATTTTTTAAATTGTGGACTTTTCTCATAAGTTTTGAAATGAACAGATCCTATATTGACATGATGTAAATTCAAGCGAAACAATTCGTAAATAGTTTACACTGTAAGATTTGTTATAAATGTTTCGTAAGAAAAAACAAAGAATCTTGGAGTTTGGAATGTAATTGAACTTATACACGCTCTATGTTAACATTCATCGAGCTTAAATTGGAAGGGGCTAGTAAATAATAATGTATTGGAAGTATATGCTAAAACATATATTTTCACAATATATATATATATATATATATATATATATATATATATATACACATATATATATGTGTAGTGAAGTATTTGTATGTATTACGATCAATTATTTAGTATAAGATAATCTTGTAGACTAATTAATCAATTATAATGCATTTTGGAATTTATATTTTAGGCAGAACACTAAGTAATAAAATTATATACATTTTTGAAACGTTATGAGTTATATGTATATAAATTTAAGTCTGTACATAAATATATATTTTGTTTTCTATATATGTGTATATATATATATATATATATATATGTATATATATAATATATATATATGTATACATATATATATATATATATATATATATATATATACCATTTAGCAACACACACTCTTTCACCGACAAACAGATTATTGTGAATTTCGGGGTATATCTATTCGACAACACTGAGAAACGTAGGCACATTCTTTCTTGGTAAATTCTGACATTAAAGAGATGCATGTATATAAAGTTCGGAAAGTGTAAATATTTGAATGTATAAAATGTTCTCCTCAATTAATTGACAGACTATTATGGATTTTAGTACACTACATTTTGAGTAAAGTGCGGGTTATTCTAGGTTATTTGTTCATTTATTTATTTTTTTCAAAACGAGACAAAGAGGGGGGGGGGTGGAAGTCCTTCGTAAAAAATCAGATACCTCCGATGTTTATGAAATTTCAACCATTGGTATAATACATCAATTAATGAATATTACTCCAATTTTAGTTTCTTTGGTGTATTTCAAACGATTTTAGCGGACATGATTTTGACACAACCTCCTATTTGAAAATTCAGATGTTTCAGATTTGCGTTGAGTTAGATCCATCAATGAAGCAAGCTTTACTGAATTTAAATTTCTTCTTAAGACACTTTAAAACTTTTATAGAACAAAATAATATTATGGATGTCGAGCACAATTTTAATAAGGATTCTAGATATAAGTTTCAATAGCCTTATATCGTGATTTTAATGCTCAGAAATTGACATTCCAATGATGAAAAGCTTTTTCATTCTGTGAATAGTTTGCACCCGTCCTGGTATAGGGAATCTTCTAGTATATATATATATATATATATATATATATATATATATATATATATATATATATATATATATATATATATATATATACATATTTATATATATATACATATATATATATACACATATATATATACATATATATATACATATATATATATCCATATATATACACACATATATATACATATAAATATACATATATGTATATATATATATATATATATTAAAATCGAAAGACATTCCTTCAAATGGATTTACATATATTATGAAAGCGGATCACCGCTTGAAACGTGTTATATAAGATTATAAAATGATAAAATATCAAAATATTAAATATATGTTGAAATAAACTTTTCACAAATCTTGGTAGCTTCTTTGAAAAGTCTTGATTTAAGGAAGGAATCATAACATTTACCTTATTTAAAAGCCCTTGTTTTGAATAATTGATGACTTAATAGATATTCTATTTTTCATAATTTGTATGCCTATCATTTACTTTATTTCAGTCAGTGTAACCCTCGACTTTGGCGGACTCGGAAATAATAATGTCGAACTCATGAATTTGTACGAAATTTCAAAGGTAAGTCTTTATTTAATCTACAGAGATAATTTTCTCTCGTTCCGTAAGACATGACGAGATACAATTCTTAAGTTATTTGTAACTATATCGCCTGTACAGAAGATTGAACCTTTAACATCCAGAAAACTGTAACTTAGAATGAATTATTACATTATTTCTTTTACACGTAGGACGTATCGAGTTTTTGTATTCAGTGAAAAAATTAATATGTTTTTAGAGAGTGCTGAAGCTCTATGCCAGCAAGTCGAAAACTAGTTTAATACATATCACTACAAATAGCCACACATTCTTCGACCAGATTTATCTGTAGATGAAACTGCACATATCAGTCATAGAAACGTATATATACATATATATATATATATATATGATGAAGAAGAATAGAAAGGAATTAGAGAAGCAAAAGCCAAAACATAATTCAATTCAATTGCTCAGAGCAAGGTATATTCCGCAAAAAAGGCAATTTATTAAAGTTAAATTTTCCTTAAGCCAGGCTTTTCAAAGATCAAAATCTTATCATCAGAGGAAGTCGCTGGGATAAATAAGTTGGCAAAGGCCAAGATTTAAAATTTGAAAAAATAAAATAAAAGTTGTAGGGGGAAGAAACACAGGGCAAAATTCTGCCCGAATGCAAGCAAGCTTTATTCTACCTGCTCTATCCTGGATATTGAGCTGTATACTCTTCACAATAGGTTTCACTTTTCCTAAAAGTTCGCTTTTAGTACACCACTTTATATATATATATAAATTGTTTTTCTCGTTTCTGCTTAGCCGTGCGTCTGACACAAAGCCGTTAAAATCGTCATGTATCAATGTATTTTTTAAACAAATACAACATAAAACATCATGTACAATTTTGGCAGATGAAATGACTTTATTTATTAGCAAAAGGCTAATTTTATTAAAAAAGAACACACATTTTATCTTGAGAGATGTTATCTTCTAAAGTAAACGTGGTCTCATGGTTAATGGCGGGGATGTGGTATTTAATTCATATGTGTTTGCTGTGAGATAACATCTATGGAATCGATTAAGCTGAGTCCAAATTCAGTCGGAACTATTGCATTTGATATTAGTGTATCAGTTTTATGGCGCATCGCCCCTTTTCATATTATCAATAAAAAACAATTCATACTGGAAGAACATCTTCTAATTTTTGTATTACATAACACTCCTGATATCTAGCAACTGTTGTCTAAGTTTGTGTATTATATCAAAGTACTCCGAATACCACAAATAATGGCAGTCTACGTTTTATCATATTCGAAGGTGTAGATGAAATACTGTTAAAGTAAACATTATTATATGCAAAGATATAAATGAAATACTGTTAAAATAAACATTATTTAATAGAAAATACTCAATATCATAATTGAATATTTTTAATTTAATGAAATTAGATAACAATATTTTAAAAAGTTTTTTTGCACTCAAAGTCTTTCTATGCATTGAAAGATTACTTTGTCTACATCTTAAATTCGCGCATTACTTGTATAGGTATACTATTTTAAATAAGAGCGTAAGTATATTGGGAAGATAAGACGTCCGTATTTTAATGATCAAAATAGCTACCGATATTTTTTACTAAATCTACTTTTATCCAATGGACATATTCTGAAACATTAATATTTACCGAATAAATCAAATACATAATGTAGCTAAAAAGAAGTTAATACTTTGTTAAGTGTAAACATCTAAAAGATTGGATCGTTATTTTATATGCCATTTTAACGCATTGTGTTACTGAACATTCTCAGTAAATCTAATAAGCGTGACATTATTAGTAGCTCTGTCTATCTCTCTTTGTATCTGTGTGTTTCTTTCTGTTTATGTTACTACAATGTCTACTCACTTTTGCATTTATATTTATATTGTCTGAACAGTTTTTAAATACTAAAGATATTTTGATGAGTCATATTTTCTTTATCTTATTTTTCTCAATTCTTTTTCTATAATAAAATTTGGAAATTCCGCACTTGTCCTGCATTGATAAACATACCACTAAATGATATTTACTTCATCAAAATATTAGCTTAGCAAAATAAAGTAATCAAGGTGCGTTTAGCGATGATAATGAAATTTAAGACGGTAGCCTGACAAATCAGAAAATACCATTTCAGATGTAAGCTTTACATACCAAGAAAAATGCTATTTCAAATCCAGGCTTGACAGACTAAAGAAATGCTATTTCTACCGCAAACAAGACAATCAAAGTAAATATATTTACAAACTTATGTTCAAGAGATCATGGAAAATCTTATTTCAAACTAAACTGCAGAAATTGCTATTTGAAAATTAGGCTTGACAACCCAAATAAAATGATATTTCAACGTAAACACCACTATACAAGTAAGGTAGCATGTTTAAATAAACACCCTTGTCTTAATCCAGAAAAGTTATAAACCCATATTCAAGACTACTGTCTTGCAACCAATATTCATTAAACTAGATTCTAAATATTGAGGTTTATTACGTAAAAACTTTAACGTTATTAAATGAACAAGAAAGCATATTATAAATAATTTCAAAACTCTTGCGTCAATCCAACCAAATATTACACACTTAAGGTGATGAATTCTTACAATCAACACACAATTCTCATGAGGCGTAACAGTTTAGTTAGTGACGTAATAAGATTTACCTCAAAGATATATTGTAAGTTGGCAGACTGTAGTTGTGTTTAATAAATAAAAAATGTTGACTTAATGCACCGAACACATTACTCAGGTATTTGGTTGTGATTTCACAACCAACACGATATGAATATTAAAATTGATTATTAAAAAACTTTAGCCTGTCAGATCAAACTTGAACATGAGAAACTGACCAACAAAACGACAGACAAACGTATCTTAAACAAGATAGTGTTATTTTATTCAAATTATTTTACGTGTAAATGATAATAAAGGAACAATCTTTATATTATGATACCGCATAATCAAAGTTTAACTACACCAATAGAGTAAGCAACACCTATTCAAAATGTTGATTCTATTCAATATCTATTTCTGTCTCTTTAAAAATATCGACGTCTGAGTTGCGATGTTAAGAACCTTTAAATTCAAACGTAATTCTCATGATGATTTCAAAAAGACAAGAATAGAAGCGAATCAAAATAATGTCTGTATTTGAACGATCAAAATAACCACACACATTTTCTGATAATCGTTGTTTTCAATGCATTCATTTGTATATGAAAATTAACTTCATAGAAATAATATGCGTTAAAAGTGTATATATATATATATATATATATATATGTGTGTGTGTGTGTGTTTTCATAAGCAGAATACCCGTCCGATTACGAATATAAGTAAATATATATATATATATATATATATATATATATATATATATATAATTAGTTTAATTGTTATTTGAATTTCTAAGGTGCGCCACCAAAATGTTCAAGTTCACAAAATATTTATGTACTCACGTTAAACACTGTGTTTCCTAGAATACATATTCCATAATTTATAATGATGAATTGATAAGTTATGGGGTTGACCACACCGCGGGCATGCTCGGTTTTACTGTTATTAAATAATATTACCAAAGATTATATATAGAGTCTCTATTTATTTTGAACATGCTTATTTAAAACGTATATATATATATATAATCATATAGAAATATACAACTTTACGCCCCCATCCACCTCACACACACACACACATGTATATATATATATATATATATATATATATATATATATATATATATATGTGTGTGTGTGTGTGTGTATAGTAAGCTATGAAAATATATTCATGGCAATTAAGCTACACGGAGGCTCCCGCATTTCATCCCCGGGGGAATCTTCAGGCTAAATGGGAGAATCTGTGTAGCTTAATTGTCATAAATATATGTTCATATTTTATTACCTTGCTCTACTTGCGTATCGAGCACTGTTGAAGTAAATACTGAAAATTGATACATAAAACATTGTATCTCCTTATAAAATGTTATGTGGATACATGAAATATATATATATATATATATATATATATATATATATATATATGGGGGGGGTGCGTGTGTATGCGCTTCAAGATAATATACCGGTTCGATTTGTCTATTTTAAAGACAATTACTTATTTGGAGATATTTTAATGCAATAACTTATTAGCAAACTCATTATCTACGATAAAGTAAACGCACCTTCTGATGTGCTTAAAAGAACAACACCATAGTGATGTATTTAAATTTTCGGTTGCGGTTAATGAGTGTAGGTTAGAGACGGACTTTGACTGGTTATACTTCTCGGGCCCAAAACTGCTCATCAACTGACGGTAGTAATATCGGGTTTCGATCTTATAACAAGTTCTGCCCCCCCCCCTCCAAACACCCACTTTAGGACTTTACTGTTAAAACAACCACTTCCTCAGGGTGTTTTCCTGAGCGACGAAGTTTTCATTCTTCCACTAACCTTTTTGGTAGTTTGTTACAATTATCAATTATTTTATTTTTTACAATTATCCATAATTGTTTTGTTCCGGGCCAGATTGCCGACTTAAACCGACAATTATTCATTTTTATCAAGCAATTTTTTCGGCCACGTAGACCGACTCTAAACAACGATTATTTTATTTTTGACAATATTTTTCTTCTGGCCAGGTTCGTCTTTATGCCAAGTGCACTTACTGCTGTCGAATAAACTTTTTCAGTCCATCCGGTTTATCTATTAAACATAATTATGCCCAGACATTCAGGGAAATCACCGAATAACGCCTTTCCGAAAAGTATTTATTTTTTAAACTTTATTTGCATTACAATTATCCTACAGTAAAAAAAACACCTAACCAACAAAATGACATTACATAAACACGGATTGATGTGTTTTATATGATATATTCAGTATTTTTAATTCTACAAGTTTTGCGCATATAAATGTTAAATACTTCTGCTCGCATTGAATTTTAAACAATGAGCATGACTTAATTTCATTAGAGTATGTGCATTTGTTGAAGAGTTCGAATCTCATTTACTGATGTTTTGTTAGGTCGAATACTGTTGTTCACCTCGAATAAAATCACGACGCGACAACTCTTTATGATTTTATTTGTCACTTCTTATTCATCATATGGATTGTACTCCTTACATCAGTCAGTAAAGATGTATGCCGAAACTGCCTGGTGTCCCGGTAGAAAGAAAACACTCCGCTTGCCTCCGTAAAAGTGCACAATATACTTTCTACCCGTCATGTCCCGGTTTCTCTCAGTTTGTCATCATCTCAATTAAGCCAATTCAATGGTTCATTAATGTTTAGCCGCATTGAAATGGGACAACGAGTTCAATATTGATCATGTAACAGAAACATCATTGTCTACGCCTCTTTTTTAGGAACAGAAATCCTTACTAAAGTAAAATGCATACAGGTCGTTCATAGAGAAAAAATAATGACAATACAATATATTTGTTACACGTTTCTGACATACAAGGCAACATGTGTAACCAGATGACACCATAAATCAGTTTGCATCATTTTGTGAAAAGAAAGAAATGCTAAACTGTCTACAAATCTAAATGTGTATAAGTCAAGTATACTGCAAACTCTGCACCGTTGAAAGATAAACTATTTATGATGCCTATATCAGAAAGCTAACTTGATCACAGGCAAGGTAATTTTGACATGTAAAACATTTTAAAAGTTGAGTCATTTACAGTAATTACCTTTCTGAAAAAGATCAAAATAGTCGAATTAAAATGTACGCATGCCAGGGACACGATTCACAAAATATTGTATAGTGAACCCTCTTAGATCATATGCACCGGATGATCTGTTCAAGAACATGCTTCGAGATTATTTTGATATATTTCATAACATATCAACCCAGTCAACTGGGTAACACTAGCACTAAGGTCCCCTCTCAAATTGAGAGTGAAACATCAGTGACGCTACTCCACACTAGAACAGATGTGAGAGGAGCTTAATTGGTGACGGTGAACACTTTTGACTAGTCAGATATTTTAAAGTTTGTTTAATACTATTATGAAAGGCATGATTGCTCAACTTTCGCTATAAGCACAAATACATTTTTCTCGCCATTAGAATGTGTTCAAAAAGTACAAGAAAATTAAAGCGGCAAAAATTTGGAAGTGTGCGCATATTCACCACTCTCCACCTTGCATAGACATATATAACCGTGTTAATCTAAGCTGCACGACAGACTTACAATACATCTTTGGTCTGATTATCACCAGTCTTTTCCGCGTCGTGTATCAACTTCCACTGATTAACACTCTTATCATTATTATCATACTGATTTTTCCCGGATAAAGGTCGTAATAGGTATGTTGTCCATTTCAAATAAGAATACAAAATCCCGTGGTATTGTAATCATTTTTGTTTACTTTCGACCTCTCATAATAACTAGGTGAAGGAATAAAGCAACAGCTAGCAATATATCGAAACATAGTGAGGGTGTGATTATATCAGTTCGCCCATCCAACACACTTCCCGATCTAGATTTAACAAACTTACCTTTTCTTATTTCTGTGACTTAATGTTGTCTCAACATGCACATCAGAGCGATATATTTGTTTCAAACATTGCCAGTCCTACCGGGCATTTATACATGCAATTGACCTTTTTAACTTTTGAATAATTCTACCATGTAATCACCAAAACCTCCAATTACACTCGACCCACACCTGTGCTCACCAAGTAATTGGGTCATACACTCCAGTCGTGTCATTTCGTGAATCACAATATATCGCCATAAATTGCTAACGAACAATAAAAATGAGACTATTCTGTTATGACGCGTTACTAAGTATAAATAACTTCCAAACATTCTCAGACGCAGTGTGAACACGTACATGGTCGAAAATGTGTGCATATATATATATATATATATATATATATATATATATATATATATATATATATATATATATATGTGTGTGTGTGTGTGTGTGTGTATATATATATATATATATATATATATATATTTACATTGTAAAGTCCATTCAGTAACACATTATTGATTCAATAGCGTAATGATTCAGACAAAGGTCTCTATTGCAGCGAGGAAACAAAAATAATGTAAAATATATGTTTTTCTTACAATATTTCGATTAGGCACTGAATGCGTACTGGTGTGAATGAGAAACTATGTTTTCTCGTGCGTAAAATGAAAAAGAGAGTAAAGTTTTCTCGGAGTTTGTAATTTGAAGATAACTGTGTCTTGTAATACAATAGTGAAAAATACGTAACACGGAAATTAGTTTTCTAGATATTCTGGATTGTTTCCTTTTTTCTCCTTCTTATTCTTTTTTTCTCCATTTTTTACTTTTATCTCCTCCTCCTTCACCTCCTCCTCCTCCTCCTCCTCCTCCTCTTCCTCTGTCTTCGTGCTACTTCTTGTTTAGTGTGTTTCCTTCTTGTTTTTGGCATTGTCTTCATTCTCCTTCATCTTTTTCTTATCTTCATATTTTTCCTTTTACCATAATTACGTGTTCCTATCCAACTCTAATGTATTTTCACACCACAAGCATAGATGTATAAAAATCATACTTTTACAGATGATAATCTTGTAGTTTTCAATTAAAATACGTTTTTCCAGCTCTCGTGAATGCTCGCCCAGTCTAACTATACTAAGCAGTGACAATTAAACATGCGTATATTCTAAATATATAATTATAGATTTCCTTTTATTTTTTTAATAAAAAAATATTTACAATCGTCTGTCGTAGTTTTTTATGTACATCTAGAGTTAGCATTCTACGTCTGCATCACCATTGCCACATCCGGTGTATTATTATTATACTGAATTAGCAAACTAAATGCCTATGAATCAGCAAATCATCATTTTAATGTGTTCGATATAGTTTTGATTGCATTGATTTACCTCATAGAATTATGTACTCCCAGGTAAGATTACGCGAATGCTTTCAAAATATCAAGTGAACGTTCAGCGATAAATCTTACAACACACGAATACGGCAAATGTGTACTCTGTTCACCAATACCACCCACAACTGGGCGAGTGTTCAGGAGAGGCAGAGCAATGCTACAAGTTATTTCGACTATCCGTACTTAAAGAAGTCTCAGTTTATGAAAAAATATATGACTAGTGGATGTTAAAGTATACAGTGTGACAACCCCGAAAACGTTGCAGTTCAGGTCACCCCCTAGGTGGAAACTTAGTGATAATTCGTTGTAGATTTCATAATGGTTGTCTTCGTCTAGTCATTATCTAAGAGGAGATAATACAATATATAATTCACTTGTTTATTTTTAAATTTTGTAATGGAAATCGCTCCAGACAAGGCATGAAGCCACTTGATTAAAGAGCTAAAAAAACTACTTCAGGGTCAATACCTAGCCAACCATAAGTGTTATATGGATAGATTCTAACCCAGGAAACAGCAATTGTTCCCCCTTTGTCAGAAACATCGCTCATTGAATGGGAGGACTCATTAACCTCTCCTCTTTTGTAAAAAGTAAATACGTTTAATGTTTTATGAAAAATTAATGCTTATTCACCTCTCTTTATTTGTAAAAATTAAATATGTTTATTTTAAAAAAAGAAATTAGTGCTCCGTACGGTATTTTCCTTTGTAAAAAGTAAATACATTTATTTTGTATTAGAAGAATTTGTGTTATTCACCTCTCCTCGTTTGTAAAAAGTAAATACGTTGTTTAATAAAGTCCTTAGTCACATCTCATTAGATGTAGATTTTAGTACGGTTATTACTTAATACAAAATTAGTGGTTACTCACCTCTCATCATTTGTACAAAGTAAATACGTTTATTGTTTAATAAGAAATAGTGATTATTCACTCTACACTATTTGTAAAAATTCAGTACGTTTATTGTTTAATATAAAAAACAGTGCTTATTCACCTCTCTATATTTGTAAAAATGAATACGTTTATAGTTTAATTAGAAAGGTGTGCTTATTCACATCTCTTAATATGTAAAAGGTTACTACGTTTATTGTTTAATAAAAACTTAGTACTTAATCACCTTTACTTATATGTAAAAGTTAGTGTATTTATTGTTTAATAAAAAAAAATTCATGCTCATTCACCTCTTCTCATTTGTAAAAATAAAATATGTTTATTTTTTAATACAAAATTAGTGCAAATTCACTATTCCTTATTTGTAAAATTTTAATACGTTTATTGTTTAATGAGAGTTGGTGCTGATTCACTTGTATTCATTTGAAAAAAAAGTTAATACGTTTATTGTTTATCAGAAAAATAAGCGCTTAATAATCTCTCATCATTTCATTCTCATCATTCTCATCAAATACGTTTATTGTTTAATAAAAAAATGGTTCTCATCAGCTCCTCGCAAATGTTAAAATTTAATACGTATATTGTTTCATAAAAGAATGGTGGTTATTCACCTCTCCTTATTTTTAAATGTAAATACGTGTATCGTTTAATTACAAAATGGTACTCATTCACCTGTCCTCATTTGTAAAAAGTTAATACGTTTATTGTTTAATAAAAACATAGTGCTTATTCACCTCTGTTCATTTGTAAAAAATAAATACGTTTATTGTTTAATAAGAAAAATAGTGCTCATTCACCTCTCCTCATTTGTAAAAAGTAAATACGTGTATTGTTTAATAAAAAAAATATGTGCTGATTCACTTCTCCTTATATGTAAAGACTAAATACGTTATTTTTTTAATCAAAAAAGAGTCTTCAATCACTTCTCATTAAATCTAAATGTTAGTACGGTTATTGCTTAATTAAAACTGTACGCTTATTTAACTCTCTTCATTTGTAAAAAGTAAATACGTTTATTGTTTAATAAAAATAATAGTGCTTATTCACCTCCCCCATCTGTAAATATTCAGTACTTTTATTGTTTAATAAATAAATTAGGGCTTATCCACATCTCCTTAGTTGTAAAATTAAATACGTTCTAGTTTAATAAGACATTATGGTTATGCACCTATCTACATTTGCAAAAAGTAACTACATTAAATGATTAATTAAAAAAATAGTGCTTATTTAACTCTCTGTATATGTAAAAAGTAAATACGTTTATTGATTAATAAAAAGAATAGTGCTTATTCACCTCTTTTCATTTATACAAATGAAATACGTTTATTGTTTAATACAAAGTTAGTGCAAATTCCCTATTCCTTAGTTGTAAAATGTAAATACGTTTATTTGTTGATAAGAACATTTGCTTATTCACTTTTCTTATATGTAAAACCGAAATACGTTAATGGTTTAATAAAAAAATAGTCCTTAATCACCTCTCATTAAGTCTAAATTTTAGTACGATTATTGCTTAATTTAAAATTAGTGCTTATTCACCTTTCTTCATTTGAAAAATATAAATACGTTTATTGTTTAATACAAAATTAGTGCAAATTCACTATGCCTAATTCGTAAAAAGTAAATAAGTTAATTGTTTAATAAAAAAGTACTGCTTATTCACCTCTCCTCATTTGTAAAAAGTAAATATGCTTATTGTTTAATACAGAATAAGTTGTAAAAAATAATTTGTAAAAAGTCAATAAGTTTATTGTTTTTAAAAAAATAGGCCTTATTCACGTTTCCTCATTTGTAAAAAGTAAATACGTTTATTGTTTAATAATCAATGAGTGATCATTCACCTCCCCGTAATTGTAAAAATTATATATGTATATTGTTTAATTAAGAAATTAGTGGTTATTCACCTTTCCTCATTTGTAAAAAGAAAATACGTTTATTATTAAAAAAATAATGGTAATTATTCACCTGTCATCATTTGTAAAAATTAAATACGTGTATTGTTTAATAGAAATTAGTGCTCATTAACCTCTTCTAATTTGTAAAAAGTAAAGACGTTCATTGTTTAATAAAAAAAATGAGTGCTTATTCACCTCACCATATTTGTAAAAATTAAATACATGTATTCTTTATTTAAAATTTAGTGCTTATTCACTTTTCCTTATATGTAAAATCGAAATACGTAAATTGTTTAATTAAAAAAAGTCCTTAATCACCTATCATTAGATCTAACTTTCATTACGTTTATTGTTTAATAAAAAAAATAGTGCTTAATCACCTCTTTTAATTTGTTAAATTAAATACGTTTATAATTTAATAAATAACTAGTGCTTATTCACCTCTCTTCATTTGTGAAAAGTAAATACATTTATTTTTTAATACAATAATAGTCAGTATTCACCTCTCTTTTTATGTAAAAGATACATACGTTTATTTTTTAATAAAATATTAGTGCTTAATCACATCTCCTTAGATGTAAAAGGTTGTTCGGTTATTGTGTAATAAAAAAATGAGTGCTTATTCACCTCTTCTCATTTGCAAAAAGTAAATACGTTTATTGTTTAATAAAACATTAGTGCAAATTCACTTCTACTCATTGGTAAAAAGTAAATACGCTGTTTGTTTAATAAAAAATGTTCTTTTTCACGTCTCCTCATTTGTAAAAAGTAAATATATTTATTGTTTACTAAAAAAATAGTGGTTATTAACCTCTCTACAATTGTAAAAAGTAAATACGTTTATTGTTTAATTAAAAATGGTGCTTATTCACTTGTCTACATTTGTAAAATGTTAATACGTGTATTGTTTAATAAAAAAAATAGTGCCTATTTACATCTCTCTATTTGTAAAAATTAACACGTTTATTGCTAATCAAAAAATAGTGCTCATTCACCTTTCCTCATTTGTAAAAAGTAAGTACGTTCATTGTTTAATAAAATAATGATTGCTCATTCACATTTACTCATTTGCAAAAAGTATACACGTGTATTGTATAATAAACAAAATAGTGCTTATTCACCTCTCCTCATTTGTAAATAGTAAATACGTTAATTGTTTAATAAATAATTTGTGTTTTTTCACCTGTCGTCATTTGTAAAAATGCAATATGTTTATTGTTTAATAAAAAAAATAGTGCTCATTCACCTCCCCATTATTTGTAAAAAGTAAATGCGTCTATTTTTCAATAAAATCAGTTTAAATTGACATTACTTCGTTTTAAAAAGTAAATAGGTTGATAGTTTAATAGAAAATGATTATTTATTAACCTCTCCTCATTTGTAAAAAAGGAAATATATTTAATGTTTTATATAAATATTGTTCTAGTATCCTATTTCTATTTGTCAAAAGAAAATTCCTCTCTATGTAATGATTGTGATTATGTGTCATTCCCTCACCATTTCTGAAAAGAAAATACTTTAGTTATATTAAACATTATTGATCACAGCGCTCACGTCATTTTAAAAAACAAAATGCGTATATTTCATGGTGTAAATTATTCATATTGAATACTATTTTATTTGTTAAAGCAATACATGTTTAATTAAGAAAGTATTACTTTCTCATTTTACTGTATTATTAACAGTATTGGCGACGAGGATACGAACGAGTATAGTCGAAAACATCACCAATTGTAGTAATTATTAGTTTGTATCCGTCATAAGTCCGAGTAACTCTTGCCAGTGTTGTGTGCGATACATCCGGGTTACGTTGTGTCTTAATAAGTATTAGTTCTTTGCCGCCAGTGGTTTGACCTTTATTCGCCGATCATAAATAAGACAACACGGTGGTATATTTTCATGAGTGTGTATGTACAGAATAGTATGTTACAGAAAGATGCTATCACACCATAACAACTTAAAATGTTTATTTAATAGCAGCAATTTTAATGAATATGTGTGAGTTCGCTATTTACGCCTGTCGAGAATAGAGTATCGGGTTATCAGCAATTGTACGTATCGGATGCGATCGTATGGTGGAAGTCGTTCATGAAGATCATGAATAATACGGTTCAAAGTTTCTTCCCAAGGATCACACCCACAATAATGTGATGTTCTTTAGATATACAGCTTTCGAGAACGACTTTTTTATTTATTTAAGAAGCATCTTATTAAATTGAATATTCGTCCAGTTATACCGTACAAATTTATTAAGCTGAGATAATCTTCATGCCAGCCCTTGTCACAGGCCTTGGATATCTGAAACGCTAACCGTGTTCGCTTTACCTGTATTATCCAGCGTATTGTATATGCGTACAAAGATGATTTTTTGTACCTGCAGTATGGTGATTGCTTTAATCCATACAGAAAAAAGATTGGATCTGTTTGAGAGATATAGTGTTTCAGTGTATGCTAAAAAAATCAATAAAGTACTCAATCACAAAACATATGAGAGCTAATTTTAAATGGTCGTAACATCTCACAAAATAAAAACAGATCGACGAAGATAGTTTAAAGACCACCGTCACCTCTTTCGGTTCGTTAACTTAAGCGTCCATTTGGAAAAAGTACATTGGGGCGGACTATATATTTATATGGGTCTTAATTGTAGCTAAGTATTATTTAGAATAAATTAATTTTTGATAATGGATGTTGTATGTTTCTCTGCTTCCATGATACATTCATATTTAGGCGCGATAGTGTGGGTTGTAGTTTAGTGGGTTAGATTTTAATTGGGGTTGTATTCCTGTTATTAAAGAATTTAAGTGTTATATTTATATTACTTTGCATAATTTTTGGATAGTGTTATATTTCAGTGTAATACTACTGTTATAATTCTAGTTTTAGCTATGTGAGAACTTCGTGTTAATGGAAGGCGTATTTTTCTCACTTAAAACAGTTTCCTAACAGATATCAAAATAAGTTGATGGGTCAATATAAACTTGCTATGGTCATGTGTGGTGTCTGTATTGGTTTGTGTGGGATAATTGTGTTTAATTAACTCTGTTAGCTTAAATCTAATATTGTTTTCAAGCCTGTGTGAATCGATTAAGTTTAGATCTTGGTCATATATATTTGTCTTTTAATTAAAGGTATTTGAGGAATATATTTCTTGGTATTTAACTAGTTAGACTTAATATATTTAATATATTTAAATGTTTAAAAACACTTTTCGAATATAATAAAGTATCTAATAATCTGTGATATGTGTGATAGGTAGGGATTGCGAGGGTGCGAGTACAGGTTGCATTTGGGTTAAAAGGGTATATTTGAATGTGATAAGTATATTATAATATATCCGAGGGAGGGGGTTATATGGTATAAAGGAATGAATTTCATAATAATCGGAAAGGAAGTAGGGTTGGATGGAGGAAATAGGTCTCATATCATACATATGATGTAGAGCTCTTAAGACTTATGTATGGAAGGGAATATCAGTGTATTTTCATTGTTAGTCCATTTGGCTAGTAGAGCTTTTCTATTCTGGGACATTGTTTAAAGCTATCAGTTTTGATGGTCATACAGATCATGAAATGGTTATTGATTGCCTGACGATCCTGAATTATTCAGTGGTGCATCGTAGGCAATTCTTGGAATTAGGGCTATAAGGCTTTTGTTCATCGATGATCTTCCAGTTGATTTCATAGGGAGTACTTGACTTCTAAAGCGCCTATATAGTGGTTGCTAGGGAGATGTTTTTTCCTGGATATTTAAAAGTGTTAGTGTGAGCGTAGAGCCTGTGTCTGAAAGTTCCTTGAGTCATTCCGATGTAAGTTTCTTCTTTCTTGGAGTGTATCCTGGATATGACTTTAGCTGTGTACACTATAGATCTCATTGTGCAACCCCTTCTCAGAGCGCGGATTTCCTCTCACCTGTATGGCAGCGGGGGTTGGGGATGTAATTGAATTGTTGGTTTAGAGGCGAGAAGCGATCCTACAGAGGGACAACAAGAATAGCTCGTTTTTACAGTATTTCTATTAAAATGTTATCAAGCTTATTGGATAGTGGGAAGTGTTTATCTATAAATAAGATGAAGTGTTTAGTTATGTTATATTTGACACTGACAGGATAGGGTATAGTTAACCAGATAATATGTTTTCTATTATGTTTGCGTTGTCTGGTAGGTTGGGTTGGTGTTAAAGATATTTCTACTCTATAACCGCTTTCGCGATAATATATATATTATATGTGCATTCCAATGACCGACGAAACAATCAATCCATAACGATACATTTCATCTCTTCTTTCAATGTCTTAATCTTAATATATCGTTGTGCGACCACAACCATACATGTATCCTGTTCTGTTCATCTCTTTGGTTTCATATATCAGCGATAACTAGAATTCAAAGGTATGGTTATGGATTGATTGTTCTTTTGGATATTGGAATGCAGCTATAATATACATACATATATATATATATATATATATATATATATATATATATATATATATATATATATGTATATATATATATATATATATTGCATAGACTTGAATATATGTATATATCATCATTAATAAAAAAACGATATATCTAGAGTGTATAGTTATCATGGATGTAGGCGATATATTGACGACTTTGTTTGCATTAATGATAGCGATGTGTTTGCAAATACTAAACATTTAATACATCCTAAAGAGTTAAAATTAAACTGTGAACATCAGCTACTTTTCTTGATTTGGATATCAAAAGTGAAGATAAAATATTTATCTATACACTGTTTGATAAAAGAAATTCATTTCCGTTTCGTATCGTGCGGATGCCACATAAAAAATAGTACCTACCTTGTATATATATATTTTACGGGAGTATTATGTCCGAATTTCTAAGGATTGCTCGTGTTACCTTAAAATTGGTAGATTTTATGCCCCCAATGTCTGACCTAATAATAAGAATGATTAAACAAGGTGGCGATCAAAATCAAATATTTAGACAATTAAATAAGGTAATTACTCGCCATCCTGATGCTTTTAAGTTTCATCAAATTAATCAAACTAAATTGATAGAGCAAATCCAAAGCTATCTAAATATAAATAAAAATAATGTAGAATATGTATAATCGTACATATACTAATTATATAAAAAATGGTTACATGTAATAAACAGTAGAAAGGGATAAATAAAGAAAGAAATGTTAAAAAAGTTAAAAAAGAAGAAGAAAGAGAAAATATCGACAGTTAGCTCATAACACCGATTGGAAACGCTGTGAGTTAAAAAAAGAAGATGAAGAAAAAGAAAAAGAAAGAGAGAAAAAATAGACAGTTAGCTTATGAACGCCGGTTGGAAACGCTGTGATTTAAAAAAAGAAGAAGAAAGAGTAAAAATCGGCAGTTAAGCTTATGAACGCTGTGAGTTGGCAATGAAGATTAGTATTTATTTAAAATTGATGACAAAACATTAAACAACAAAGTAGAAGGAGGCGGAGAAGGAGGATGGGGAGAAAAAAGGACTAAAAGTATATATATGTATATATATAATTTTCAATTTTTTTTCTGTATTTGGATATGTTGATATTTTTTATATTTCTAATATAAAACTAAAACTAAAAATGCATACATCACCTAAAAAGTAGTGTAATGGATTCGTCTACACACTTTAAAATGTAGCAACATTTGTGTAAGTAACGGATAAATGTTATTAGACAGACGAACAACACAGGTAAGGAGGACTTTTTTTTAATAACTAATATAAGTTAGCAAAACATGTATACGGAACAGAACTTAGGTTTAGTATACGGAACGTTTATGTTTTTGTCTTTTAAGGGAAGTGGGGTCTGATCAACTCTGCTGGGAAGCCATGAAATGAAATAATGTCTTGTTTTTAAATTCCCGAAACAGTGTTTCATGGTAAACAACTGATAGTCCTTTAAATAATGTTAGAAGGAAACTAATATAATAACTGTAAAAACTAAATTGACTTACATGAGTGATTTTCCACTGAACTACTTGGGACTTTAGGTTTTTTATTTTTTTTTATATATATAGTTTTAATGGTTGAGAAACCTCCGAGACTATATAAATATACGCTCTGAAGTTTGTAATACAACTTCATTGAGCTTGCGATTCGGAACATTTTCGAATATTACAAAGCGTATACTCCCTCTCTGTCATCCACTTTACCCCTGCTCATCCCCCACCTCTTTCTCTTACCACCAGCCACAGTAGTCCTTGCTCAACCCATCCTTCCATTTTTCCCCACTCATTTTCTTCAACATTCATTTTTATTCTCCAACAAGTACGGACGTCCACCCAGTAGTGGCCATTATTTCATTTTATTTTTCCTCCCAATATGTCTACCCTACATGTATCTGTACTTGCATGACATTTTTCTCTATATTATCATCCTGATGAAGTCTTATAAATAAAGACGAAACGTTGATGTACACATAAAAAACATCCATTTTTTGGTTTTCCTTTTTCATTTTCCCATACTTAAATATATATTTTTTGTAAAAATCCATAAACATATATATATATTCTTTAAGTTTAACATATTTGAGATGCTTAAAAAATGAACTTTCCCAAATGTATACATATCAGCGACACTGCGCGATTTATGTTCAATTTAAAAGAGACATTTACCCCGTAAAGTCCACACAACATCGGACGTTACTTCTATAAGACCAGGTAGTATTGTTACAGGAAAATATATGGTTAATACCGTTTATTTGTCTAAAGCTCTGACTATCCTTGTTATATCAAGCGGAATTATTAGATTAAAAAGTCAAGATGAAGAAGAAAAAATATTGTGTTGATTTTTCATTTCGATTTTAATAAATATATCTGCAACTAACACATGGTTTTTTTAAGGCATTTTGCATCTTTCTTAAAGTTTAAAATTCTAAAGATGCTTAAAAAATGAACTTCCCCAAATTTGTATATATATATATATATATATATATATATATATATATATATATATATATATATATATATATATACATATATATATATATATATATATATATATATATATGTGTGGGTGTGTGTGTGTGTCTGTGACAGATTAAAGTGTTTCTAGGTAGGCAACCCATTTAGGTTGAAAAAACTCAAGGGTTTTGAAGACAGTCAGCTATTCTACCAGCCACGCACATCATAAGCCACTGTGAAGGGGAATTTTAATATTTCTCTAAACATTTAAAGCTGTCGAGTGTATTTGATATTATTACAAAAAATATGCATTATCGCTAATGGTAGCCGGCGATTTTATTTTTAATAGTGCTCAAACAACTCACATATTAAACAGAAAAGTAAGGGGAGACTGGGAGAGAACAGACAATAATTATGATGTACGAACTATTCGTTTTGTCCCGAGATGTTAGAATAGTTTGAACTATCTAACCAATATACGAGTATTTATTTATTCCTCTCCAGGAATTAAGCACAAGGCCAGTTTTATCTTACTCCCACAAGTAATATGTGACTCAAGGTCGGGTCGGGAAAGTGGGTTTTGAAATGCCAGGTCCCGAGAATTTGAGCACTCTGACCAGTAAAAATTGACTGGGTAGCCCGGTCGGCATTCCCCGGTAGGGGGGCATCAGGCAGTAAGCAATAAACTTACTCCTCCCCAAAGAGGGAAGGCGAAGCTTGGGAGGCTGGACCTCTTAAGACTGCACAGGACAGACCCATAGACCGGCGTAAATCAAGCACCGAAGGCCAAGACAATACCGATCTATTGGGTGCAGAATCCATCGGAACAGATACTACACTTTGCAGTAGATCAATCCTATTACCTAGATATTTTGTAACGGACACCATTAGCTTGTGTTGTAAGACACGCGTATTTCAGAAAATAGTTGTCTCACACACAACTGCCGTGACAGACACGCGACCAGTCAAACAATCTGCCCACTTTTTACATTTTGTAGTTCAATCTTCCTGTGCGATTTAGCACCGAGGAAACGGAAAAGGCGAACGTTGACGAAGAAGAAAATGCCGTCCTCATCTTCTACCTCTCTGCTTAGTTGCACTGGGTAAAAGTGAAAATCAAAGGAGTTAATCGCCAGCCGCACTGTTCCGACGTAAACACCAAGCAGGCACCGAATTTCTCAACTCCGTGTGTTTCTTCTTTCTTTCTCTCACAATCGCTCTCTCTCTCTCTCTCTCTCTCTCTCTCTTTCACTCCATCTATCTTTACCCTATCTCTCACTGTCCCCGGCTGCTGTCACCCCTTCTTTTCTTTGGATTGTTTTTTTCAATTCAAGTGAACTAGGCCGTTTTGGCTGTACTTATTTTGTTCATGGGGGATAATTATTGTACCACTGCTGCATCCTTTGACCAAGTCGAGGAACAAAAAGACCGACGTGCTGTTGAATATATATTTCCAGAAGAAGGACTGGTAGGAACAATTTATTCGTATATATTAAAAATATATATATATGTATTTGAAGATATCACGATCATCGTTCGTGTGAAAATATATTAATTATGTATAATGTTTTCATTAAACCTCATGTATGTTATCATGTGTACACATTTATCAACGTGTATATGTCTATACACTTACATGTCTGTCGGTGACAAGAGGCTACAGCATTGTGTCTTAAACATAACATAAAAACAATACATTGAGAAATTATACAAGTACGTATATATATATATGTATATATATATATATATATATATATATATATATATATATATATAAACAGTGTTATTATGTACTACTATTCTTATTACTTACATATACATATTTATTATGCACACATTTACTAATATATATATATATATATATATATATATATATATATATATATATATATATATATATATATATGTATATACATACCCCTAAAAAGAATATATTACTATATTTAAGGGAATTTCGAGTATTTATTAAAAAGTGCTTACTACATTAATATATATTTATGAAAATAATAATAATAACAGAACATAACAAGGAAAATAAAGGGGCATGTGACAGTCAAATTCGATCATATATTTCATAAACTTAAGAATTCTAAACGATAAATGTCTATTCTCTTAAGAGAAATTTTGAGTATATATATGTATATATATATGTATGCATATATATGCATATATATGTATGTATGTATATATATGTGTATATATATATATATATATGTATACATTTTTAATAGTAAGTCGCGAAATCCAAAGAAAATGCGTTGGTACACTTCCCGATTCCCTTCTTAAGGGAGTAGCAGATACAAAAGTGTGTATTCTGTTCGCCCTCGACTAATGTCAATAAATTACGTATTATATATATATATATATATATATATATATATATATACATATATACGTATGTGAATCTATATACGTATATATATACAAACACACAACCATATATATATATATGTGTATAGATTCATATATTTGTATGCATATATATGCATATACATATATGTATGTATATATTAAAATATATTAATATATGTAAACTTATGCATATCTATATACATATATTTATATGTATGTATATATGCATATATATGTGTATATATATATATGGGTATATATGTATATATTATATATGTATAATTATACATGCAACCAAATATATATATATATGTGTATATATATATATATGTGCGTGTGTGTATAGATGAATATATATATGTATATATATACATATTTATATACATATATAATTATATGTATGCATATTTGATTATATGTATATAGGTGTGTAAATATGTATATATAAGTATGTGTACGTATATAAGTATATATATATATATGTATATGTATATATGTATATATATATATTTATGTGTATATAAGTACATATATATAAACAAGTATATGTATATATATATATATATATATATGTATATAAGTATATATATTTATGAGTATATATATATATTTATATAACTATATATATA
>OY744518.1:24131300-24138800 GCA_963556195.1 Sepiola atlantica
CATTAAATATTCCAAATATACGTCTGCTGGTTGAAGCGTTAGGGGTTTCAGTTATTTTAAAGAAACTAATTTTAACCTTTTATTATTTTCAATCTGTGTGAACTGATCAGTTAAAGATAGATTGAAAACTGACAAATACAAATGATTCTGATTGGTTGAGCAATATGACGTGTTAGAACAGTGTTGCTTGTATGGTTATTTTGTATTTCGGTATCAACCCTCCTCGGGTTATCTAATGCCGAATCTTGTCATTTTCTTGAAAGTGTTCATGCTTCAAGTTCTTTATGTGTTCCAGTGTGAAGCTCAAAGGGGGCAAAAGGGGGAGGGGAAAGGCGTAGTGGAATGAAAGAGGGGTAGGATGGCGGGAAATTGTTGTTTTTTTGTTTTGGATTTTGAAGAACATCATAAAAAAATAAAACAATAACACATCAATGTTTGGTGCATTTTGGGTCAGGAAGCCGATATCTGCAGACAGTCTTATCTAGTAGCACCGGTGTGGCATATTTTAAGTCGTTAAACGTTAGTTGGTGAAATACAGTGTTAATGTTGCATTACCCGTTCTTTCAGGGTGTCCGGTAAGATCCAACAAGAATGACAAAAAACAGAACGTATATAGAAAAAACATTGGTTTTCTTTATTTCCTATCATCGGATGGTTTACGCCGGCTACGCACACACATATAAAACATCTTTTGACATACTTTTGTCTCATGAAAGTCTTTTTCTTGCTGAGGTCACAGACTTGGTTTCCGCTAGAAACTCGTTCATATATACATCCGATTGGAAAGCAATTTGCTCTGCATTGTCTATCTGAGCGTGAACTGAAGCAATTGTTCCACAAGCCTTTCCAATTGTCTGTTTGATAAAATAAAACAGGGGATTTCTTCAGTGTACCAACTTGCTTATCAGTCGCATTTTTAGTCAGTGGACACGAAAGCCTAACAGCAAGACAGGCTTGGGTACCATAACCAATAAAGCGTCCTCGGTGCCATAAACATCGATTAACTCGCATTCTTCTGGTACTTCGATACTCCTATCACCAAGCGCTCCGGCTCTTCCCGTTTCTGAAACCGCCGCCTTTCAAGTCTCGTTTGCACTGCGAGACCTGCTCCTTTTTAACAGTTATCAAGTCGTTTTCTTTCTTTGACGACGTCCCACCCACAATTCATTTTTGGCACTCTTCATTATCTTACATTAGCATCAGATTGGCTGTGAAAGTAAAATGATAATAGAGAATTTCCAGACACCGCAGATATTAGTGTGCATTATTAAATGAAGTAAGGTCGTGAATGTTCACGTCGTAAGGTGTTGGTCCGCTGACGAGCAACCACGGGACCACCAGCATGTTTCAACTAGACACACGAATGGTCCGCTGGTGGCTGCCACTGAAAGCAACAGGACACCAGTTCTCTAGCAGTCTGCTGCATTTATTGAGGAGAATATGTTCAGAAAAACTTAAATAAAATACTTACTTCCTGAATTTGTACGGGATCCATGAACTATTTAGACTTTTATAATATATGTCGTATTGCTGAAATCAATTGAAATTATAATGAAAGAGTATGCTTATATGCATTTGTCATTTCATTTACATTTATTGAAGCAAAAGAAAAATTTAATAAATTTATTTTTCAAAATTTAGAATTTTTCTATTATAATAAAAGAATCTACGTTGGTCAGTAAATTAGTTATATTTATCCTTTGCGTTTTTCGACGGTCACCTTCGAGATTTACAACTCTTTGAAAAGACGGAAGTCCAAACCTTGAACTTATTAAATTATTGGAGATAAATAATATATAATAGTTCACTCATAATTTCATTCAGTTGTATGTTTAAAAAAACATGTAAATGTTTTATCATATACCTTAGCCATAGCTGTGTTTTATAAACACTTGTTTATTAACCATCAAATAACATGCACACTTAGTTAACGTACTTTCTATTAAAGCGTATTAATGCCAAGGTAAATGAAGGATGCTTACATTTCGGTAAATTATGACACATGCAAGTAAAATCTAAGCCAAATTTTGAACGATCTGTCTAGTTTTAAAAAGTGCAATGAACTCACTATTTGGTTTGAAATCGTCACAAGCGAACAGAAAACGAAAAAAGAATCATTTCGGTTCTTTCGTTGACTGTGTAAACCAGCCATTGCTATTTTTAAAATCAAACTTTTCATTTTTAAGCGTAATAAAAAGAATCGATTCCACGTGTTGTAACTAGTCGGTGCGATAAGAATCTTTATTTTCATATTGAAGAAACGGTTGCACATGTTTTTTCTCTATTAATCGTAGAGTTTTTGTCACGTTTTTCAACTGAGATGTTTCATGTGTTTTAGATGATTTTGAAAATACTTTTTCTTAAATCTCTTTCATCCTTCCCTTCTGCTATATTTGGGATAATACGTTTGCCCGTTACCATTACGTTAACTATTGCTTTGATTACCAGCATAATTAAACTAAAGACTATTTATTTCTCATGACTTTGCAGAGAAAAGCGCGTGTAAAAAAGTATTACATTTGGAAATGAAGGAATAAAAAGTGTTGTTTTGTAAGACGTAAAAGATGTACAGGTATTTGCTGAAATATTCAAATAAAGATATTGAAACATAAAATGAGAATTATGTTTTTGGATTGATTTTCCTATTGTTATTGGAATGCAACTATAATATGTATATATAGGGTGGGCAAAAATAAGGGTCCTATTTTTTAAAATTCATAACTTTTTTATTTATTGATTTTTTTAATTTTTTTTTTTTAGAATAAGTAAAGGACCCCTTCCGAAGCAAGCATGAGCCGTATTAGCCCTAAGGATCGTACCCTCATTTAGAAAACATTATTTTTGCTTAAAAAACTCAAAACAGTGTAAAAAACAATACTTTAGTTTTTGTAAGTTTTAAGAAGTGTTTTTCGGCTAAAATTTGTTTTGTTTATTTCAAAAAATCTCGGAAGGGTCAGTCTACACACACATAAATTTTGGTGAGTTTAACTTTTATTTTGTGGAAGTTATTCAAATTCAAGTTATTCAAATTGAAAGATAGGACCCTTATTTTGGCCCACCCTGTATATATATAACATTTTTGAAAATAGACAACTTGATGCTGTCTAATTGTAGTATTAATTATCGTAATACTATTTAATGTTTCGATAATATCATTCTAATATTTGATAATAAAAATAAATCGGACATTCATGTTAGCATAGTAACATCCACATGCTTAACAGAACCATGTAAAATACACGTTTGTTTTATAGCGACTGAACAGGTACAATAAAATGGCTGTTCACTTGTTTAATACTTATTTGTATTTAAATTTGTGTGTTATTTTTTTAAATTCTTTCAGAATATAAATTTTTTAACTTTCGTAGTATACATGAGTATAAAATATAACTGTTGTACTAATTTAATAATGTTAACTAAAAATAAAACTTAGATTATGAAAGTAGTAAGTGTGGAATATTTTAAATATCAGTTATAATGGTTTCTATATGTGTACATATGAAAATGTGTGTTCGTATTTTACGTTTTCATCAATTGTTTGTCTATGCATGTATATTATATGATTGTGCTGATGAACCTTATCGAAATGGATCGATTACTGCAACGAGAAGCCGAATAAATGACGTATTATGAAATAGAAATGCCTTCGGAAATGCCATGAACATTTATTCATTGCCAGTAAATTATTCTAAGCTCTCGATCCTAATAAACATTTTAATGGCTTCTGGAAAATGAAAAAGAAATCAACTTAGCCAACCGGCTGAACATCGCCTCGTTTGTTTAATCGATGTCTATTTCATGTGTATTAGGTGTACTCTCTTTTTAGGCTGTAAGGAATGTAAGTAAATGAGGCTTGCTTTTGAAGGAAATTGCATCGGATAAATTGTGAAGTTTGTGTTTTTTCGTCGCATCTAAATATTTCTACTAGCCGATTTAAAGAAGCAGGTTTTATGATTTCTAACCTGATTCATTTTGAAGCTTTAAATCCGCATTATCTTAGCACTATAAGGTTGCCAGCTTTTCCCATAACTAATGCTTTTAAATGGTAATACAAAGCACAAATCGATTCGTAAAACACGTCTATCGAAGCTTCACAGTCAAATATTACACATACACATATGTGCACCACACATCTACCCACACACACATATATGTTCATACTAAAATTATTTTAAATCAATGTTTGCTTCCTACAGGCGTGTTAATATGTAATTTAATGACACAAAATACATGTTAACATTTTCTGTAGATATTCTAATTAGACGTAATTTCTATTTAGCAGTACTACATGTAGGATCCAGGAATGTTGGAGTTGAATATGTACTAAACAAAAGAGAAATATAGAAGTAGATGGAGAGTGCGATTGGAGTTTGATAATACATTTAAGGCAAATAATCATATTTTTACCATTGTAAATAGAATGATCGGGTGGATGGTTAGGAATATTATTTCGAGTGAGACAAATGTCGTGTTAAGGATATATAAAGCTCTAATAAGACCTCATATAGAATACTGCACCCAGGTCTGGGCTCCAGCGATTATATATAGAAATTGGAATGTAATATTGAAACTGGAAAGCGCACAAAGAAGGGTGACAAAACTCATAAGTAAAGTAAAGGAGTGCAGTTACAGGGAGAGATTGGACAAATTGGGATTGACTACTTTGCTGAAGAGAAAATGAGAGGTGATATGATTGAGACATTCAAGATAATAAATGGCATGTCTACCTATGGTTGGCATTTTATTAGTATTTCTCCTAGATCTGGAAGGTTATTGTCAAGGCAGTTTTCAAAAACTAGATCTGTTAACCAGTTAAGTGTTTTGCTCACAGAGTAATATGTTTTGGAATAAGTTGCCAGATCAGATTAAGAACAGCAATAGCGTAGATCAGTTTAAGATGAGGTTGGATGAATTCAGAGAAAGTGGTGGGAGGGAGAAATTGAGGAGGCACTTTTGTGAGTTATCAAATGAAATGTTTAACAGAATTTGATCTGGATATCGATACTGAACTAAGAGTCTGTTTTTTTTAGTTTTTTTTTTTAACAGTTGGATTGAGAAGATAGTTACAGGGGAGGTGCTCAAGGAGGCATAACAAACAAATAAATAATAAATAAACAGTACATGTCACCCACTTTCACTTAGCAGTCTATGTATTTCTCTCGCTCTCACTCGCTCTATTCTGTAAAAGTGTAATATCTATATGAACATTAAGAGAAATAGTGACTTATATGTACTATATCGCTACTACTAATGTAAAGTTAGTATGCCTTAGAGCGAAAACATTTTTAGGTGACCAGGAATAGATATTATTGTTAAATCTGATCATACACTAAGTAATACAGCGCAAGTTTAAGAAAATCGCCTCGAATAAGTAGCAATAAATGCAAGCTTATTTTCAAATCGCTTCGAATAAGTCGCTTCAAAATGGAAGTTTTCAAAGTCGCTTCGAATAAATAGCAATAAATGCAAGCTTGTTTTCAAATGGATTGAGGAAAATAAAAGGAATTGGTGTAGATTTCATACGACCGTGTGAAATTACACTCAACATGATGAATTTTAATCTGTGTTTTAATAGATCATTCAGTATTGTTTGTTGCCTTTAAATTCTGATACTAGTTCGAATACCTTTCTTAAGATTAATTATTACCATTGTATTATTGGATCTGCAACATAGCAAATATTTTTCTCATCAACTGAATTTTCAAAGTCTCGACAATAATGAAATAGAAAGAAAAAATGAACACATCACACATTTCCCGTACATTTCTTTGCTCGTCGTCCACATTTAAATGTCCGTTTTAAAATATCATGTCTCTCCGATTAGTCGAATATCTGCAAATCTTCTGAAACTTCTTATTTTAGAAAAACATAACCTTAATCTAAACGTCACTAATAATATTACGTTTTCATTATTATTTCTTAGTTAATCCATCATAATTCTTTTTGCTAAGTTACAAAATGTTATTAAAATTCAAACTTTCTCTCTTATTTGTATATGGGAAACCCCACATTCTTTGTTGCTTTACTGAAAATTAAACTAAATTATAATAATCGGAATTCGTCTAATTTTAAGTAAACTTAATACCACATTCTTTTCCCTAACTTATTTTAATTTCGGCATATGGTACAAATGTTACCTTATTTTATGACTTGATATTCTGTTCCTGCACTCATCCCGGAAAGCATCATGTCTTTATAACCTAACCCACACACATACGCGCATGTGAGACAAAGGTTAGACTCGGTCATTTTTTAACGTAGATAAAAGTCCAGCTTTCTGGATTAAGATAAAATGAATATGTACCCAGTCTAGAAAGACTTTTAATCTTACCGTAAACAGAACATATACTACACCCCGATCGCAGCTTAAAGGCGGTGTAGCAGTTAAAATACTTTCTTTGTTACATTCTGTCGAAGACGCATACAATATCCTGATATATTTGTATTGACAAGAAACATTCGTTTTACACACCATCGTCGACAGCCGTTGTCACCATGTCAACGAGGTGATATATATATTTGGGGTTGAGGATAATTCACACTGAGGAAAATAGGAATTCGGTGGAACCGTAACCGAAACAAAATAACGTGATTGACAACATGTCTGTCTACGAGATAGCTAGAATAGTACTGAACGTTTATTGAAGCGAGTGCGTATCCCATGAAAGGAAGATAACTGTCGGTCTTACTGTATCATCGTTCAGATATGGAATCCTATTCAATTTTCAAGCACTTATGAATACGTAGTTATTCCGGAGGAGTGGTGAGCCACAATTGTTAGTTCTTGTCTTACTTGATATCTTCTTATCAATTATTTAAAAAGTCCCACTGAAATGTTTTTGTATTTTGTTTATATTTAAGCCATCTTGCACAACACTGTGTAAAGTCGAAATTATGATTAGTTTATTGATACTAGCAATAACTTGTTCCCGGCGATCGCATAATGTGTCTAGTATGTATTATGTAAGTGTTAAGTGTGCTAATGAACAAGCAATTGGGACAATATTTTGTCGGTGTATGATACCCCTCTTTGAAAGGTTGAGGTAATGCTTGAGAGGATAGTATTTTGAACAGATACTACATATACCCTAAAGGAGTAAACAAAGCCTGTAACAGGTACTACAATGCCACTCTAAAAAGGATGAAATAAAACATTAGAGAACGAGGTCATAAAGAAGGAAGATATAGGGCACAACCATCAAAGGAGGAAGTAATACCTGAGATGAACGTCTCATGACACTAACAGATAGTACGCAACCCTCCTGAATTAGTGAAGGATAGTACACTAGTACACGAATAAAAGTAACAGTATAGTTTCGACTTCATACAGACAGATACCAAATCTCCAGTTGCAACAGATTTATATTGAAATAGTGTAACCAAACAAACATATACAACAATTTTAATATTTAATTCATCTTGTTGCTAATCAAGAGTTATAAAAAACATGTTTTATTCAACCGTTTAAACTTTTAATGCATTGTTATTGTTCTAATTTGT
>OY744518.1:24141300-24163800 GCA_963556195.1 Sepiola atlantica
ACACCAGGATACGTCATTTACAATCAGTCCAGTCGATTTGTTTCTGTCAGACAGAGGTATGGTTATGTTACGTCCGAAGAGGTCCATCCGCCCAGACTTTTCTTTCTCCATGCTATGGAGTTAGATTATTGGTAATCTCCTGAGCCCCTTCTACTTAGTGAAGCCGACGAGACTGCTAAGGCATTTTTTGTAGGCTAGATTACACTTCACCTCGTACGCTTCCTTAAAAAAAAACATCTGACCATGTGTAACCTCCTGCAGGGGGGGGGGGGTCAATAATACTAGTCTTGATGAACTGAAACGTCTAGGTGAGGGATGGGTAACCGTCTAAATATAGCAAAGAAAAAATCAGCATTTTTTATTGATATCAGGATATGAAAAAAAAGCATTGATATCGATACATATTAGACAGCAGTTGTCTCTAGCCAGGCTTGATAGGAAGGAACAACAATATAGGAGAAGTATAGATAAGTATGAATAAATACAATTACTTTATCCCCTACCTCCAAACAAGCAGTTTTTATATCAATGAGGTTCTCACAACCCGCTGTTTGGTAAGGGGGTGAGAGTGAGTCGATTATCGGCCTAGCGGGTGTTACAGGTACCATGTGATCTGATGTCGCTAGATTGCGCTTTTAACACGCCTCGCAGCCTTTTTGGTATTTCAAAACATTAGTATTGTACAAAGGCAGAAATAGCAGTTACATCATCTTATAGTCGTTTGGTTTAAAACGCATTGAAACACGATTACACATTTTGAAAGAAAAAAAAAAGCAATCTCTATAAAAGTTTAATTAAAATATTAGCAACTAATTGCGCTCCGCATGTGTGACATTAAATATTATTAAGTTTCTAAAATATAATACCGACCGTGTATGTATATCCATCTTTCAAGTTATATATCGATTAAAAACCTTAGAGAAACACACCATGCTGAAATCAGCTGAAATACTAAAGCTGAGTTTATCATGGTTTATTTCGCTAAGCCTTTTTTTATATGTTTTTTACTACACAAAATAAATGCTTCAATAATTCTTTAGTTTTGGGGATAGAGTTATGTTTGAGAAAAATCCGTTACATTCATCTAATTAGCCATAATGTGTAAGTAACTCACAGAGTTACGCATCTCTTACTAAATGTCAATTATGTTATTCTTTCATTTGTTGATTAACTTTCAAATAATGTTCATGTATGTGCAAGCATTAAGAGCAAGAGTGACTCTGTCTTTTAGTTTATTTGCTCTGTACGTTCGTAGTAACTGTAAACTCGTATGTAAGTAATTTATACAAATTGTAAACTCGCATGTAAGTAATTTGTACAAATTGTAAACTCGGATTTAAGTAATTTGTACAACTTGTAAACTCGTATGTAAGTAAATTGTACAAATTGTAAACTCGTATGTAAGTAATTTGTACAAATTGTAAACTCGTATGTAAGTAATTTGTACAAATTGTAAACTCGTATGCAAGTAATTTGTACAAATTGTAAACTCGTATGCAAGTAATTTGTACAAATTGTAAACTCGCATGTATATAATTTGTACAAATTGTAAACTCGTATGTAAGTAATTTGTACAAATTGTAAACTCGTATGTAAGTAATTTGTACAAATTGTAAACTCGTATGTAAGTAATTTGTACAAATTGTAAACTCGTATGTAAGTAATTTGTACAAATTGTAAACTCGTATGCAAGTAATTTGTGCAAATTGTAAACTCGTATGTAAGTAAATTGTACAAATTGTAAACTCGTATGTAAGTAATTTGTACAAATTGTAAACTCGTATGTAAGTAATTTGTACAAATTGTAAACTCGCATGTAAATATTTTGTACAAATTGTAAACTCGAATTTAGGTAATTCGTACAAATTGTAAACTCGCATGTAGGTAATTCCTATAAATTGTAAACTCGAATTAAAGTATGATAGTTAAATAATAGGACACTTTGCCTCTACATTATGCTGCATGAGGATGATATAAAAGTGAACAGACATATTATTTTAGGTTCGGCATGCCCAATGTCTTTATATATATATATATATATATATATATATATATATATATATATATATATATATATATATCGAGTGTTGAGCAATGTATGCGATTGTAATTTGTTTTCTTTACTAACAAAAACTGCTTTTTATAGAGAAAATTCACTAAATACCAGAAATATCCGAATATAATGTATTTATAAAGATTTAGTAATAAAACATATAGTTGTTATTTTGAGATCAAGCAAATTCGATTATTCGTCTATGTCAAAGGCAATATACGTCATACGATCGACCGTCAAAACTAAGTAACCACGTTTACAAATTGATAACCCATTCAAGGTGGCGTGGTAAAATCAGTCCCTGAGGCAGCTTCAAGTAGAACATGATACTAAAAAAAGTCAGAAATTTGGACGTAAAATAATTAAATATTGGGAAATGTATAAATACCAGTGGCTTAAAAGTAGTATTTCATTTAAACTCTCGGAGTGCTATATCGTTGTAATATAGTCACTGAGTTTCGACTATGGGCTTAATTATACTTATTTTGTCCTTGGAATGAAAAGGGTTAAATTATGTAAGTGGCCCTTATATCTGATTTTTTTAATAAATAGTATTTTTATCAACATTCATCTCTTAATCAAAAAATACTGAAAATTCATAACGATAGATGGATTTCAGGGATTTTTTTTTTGGTTTGAAAACAGATTATTTTCAAATGCGATGATCGTACCGCGATTTATCACAGATTATGAATGTTCGAATAAACTCAAAATGGAACAAATAGTTGAAATGCTTGTGACACAACGAGTACTTATTAGACACATGCCAGTTGGTCAACGTGTCTATATACACACCTCTTTTCCGAGATACTTTAATAAAATGCACGCTAACGTTCGCACTTGTTCTGAGATTAAGTTATGGCTTAACAGTATGCTTTTATTTTCTAAGCTATAATTAATAAGTAACGTAATAAGTCACCAATTTATCTTGGCTGTCTATGTGTTTATATGACATCTCTAGTTATATACTGATTTTAAACTTTCTAATATGTTTTGTTATGTTAGTGAGCATTCTAATGACAATAAGACACACCAATATAAAACCATATTATGCATGTTATGTTTAACTTTATTTATTAATATATTTCAGCGAATAAATGTAATTTTTCCTCACAAAACAACTTTTTTTTCAAAATGTAATACTTTTTCTTACGCACGTTACACAGCAAATTCAAGAGAAATATTTAGTGTGAAGTTTAACTTTGCTAATCATCAGAGCAATAGTTCATTTAATGGTAATAGAGAAAACATATTGCCTCAAAAACAGGAGAAAGGAAGAAGAGATTTGTTTTTTTAGAAGTCTCGTCAAAAATTCTTGCTTTCTACTGTTTTGGGGATAAGAGTTCTCTATTACCATTAAATTAACTCTTGTTATGATTATCAGCAATGTTAAACTAAATACTATATATTTCTCTTGACTTTAATGTGAAACGCGCGTAAGAAAAATGTTAACTTTTGAAAAAAAATGATACAGCTATTCGCTGAAAAAAAAAATTGTGACAATAAATGGAAATTTTGGTTTTAGATTGATTTTTCCTATAGTCATTAGAATGCAACTATAAAGTATATATATATATATATATATATATATATATATATATATATATATATATATATATATACGGACACATGGTTCCCAGTATCATGCCTCTTTCATGTAGCTTGACATGTCGAGTGTTATAAGCTAATATTTGAAACCTGACTGCTCGATAAGCAGCATTGAGCTCTTACCCCTATACTAGTATACATGAAGTAAGGGAAATTGTAATGCTTATTCCTGCTGACATTCGTATTATCGACTATCCAGAGCGTTCTATTTTTCGAAATATATATTTAAATGAATAATTTCGAATGTTTGTTTCTATTTACTATCCATACATACCACAAGAACATGTAACTGTTATTTCATCCATAATACAACATAGTATTTATGATGCTGTATATAAAGTATTTTTTAGACAGATACTAATAAAATAATGGTTGGTTAGATTAATTAGTGATATTATTGTCCTATTTGTTCCATATGTATGCAATAGTTTCGTCGATGTTTACGGTAATTAATTAAAGTTATCGAATAAAAAAGAAATATTACAATTTTTTTCTTAAATATTGGAAAATGAAGATGTATCAGGCATAAGCAAAAGTTGACAAAGAGGGAAAGGGTGATACACCTCCTTCTCTAACGCCTATCTCTTTATTTCTCCCGTTAATGACATCATATAGAAAAAGAGGAAAGTGTGACTAACTGCGCCTTTCCGTTACGGACATACGCAACGAGTTTTATTGTTTCGTAAGTAAAAAAAAATATGAGCACACATATACACATACACACGTGACAACAAACAATCGCCCAGGCGAATTGATTTTCTCTGTCTGTTTACTTCTTTGCGATCTCATTTTAAAGATCAACATTATCAAAACGTTTATGTCTATTCATATGAAAAAATGTTAATGTATATCTATTTATATGAAGAAGAAAATGCGAAAGTTTTTTTGTCTTGTGTTTACAACAAACTTATTAATTAAATATTTTATATTAAACATTCTGGTTTCAAATATACAAAGGAGCAAACGTTACGAAGCTATGGCGAGCTTGCAAAGCTAGATAGTATCTATATATATTGTATTCGACGAAATATGTCATTGTTAGCAGTAACTAAAATCTTGCACAACGACATTTTAGCATTTCTAATTAAGAGCGTTTTCTTATAAAAAAAAATATTCTGAATCCGCTTGATTTTGTGAAAATATATCTTAAACTAGCTCACCCGTACTTCGGTGTTGCCCGGGAAAGTTGATTGGTTAAATAAATTCCAGACTACAACCTAGAACAGTTGAATTTTGTTGCGAATATGGAACGATATCTACCCCATGCTAATGAAAAATAGAAACTAGAAAAGTGAAAAAGAAACTTTCGGAACGTGTGTGTTTCCGATGAGGGGTTTGTTGCCAATATACAATGGAAATTCGTATTTCTTAAATGAATGTTATTCAACATTAAATATGAATTTTATAATTGTTTAAATCGATTTCAAAATCAGGTTCTAGCCTACAGCTTTAAAGCATTTCCGTCAACATTGTTACATGTTTACGAATAGTCCCACGTTAACATTCCCATCAGGATATCAGTGCTAAAACTCATAAAATACAGAAGCCTTTCTTAATCTCCACTGCAAAGCCGATATTAAGGTGACAATACGAAACGAAAAACTCTCACTGTCTGTACGCTGTATGTTTTCTTTGTAGCGACGATTAATTCTATTAGAATGTGTGTACTTTCGGCAGACATCGCAAACAATATCACGTGACCTAACGTATTTGGGTCAAATATTTGGTACCGCTAATTACAATATCACCAACAAATAATTTAAATTAGCATAACATGAAATCATCGTTGATGGGTATATGTAATCTACCTCCGTAAATATTTATTCAACATACTGTTGCTTATATTCAAATAGGAATATAAGATTAAAACTGAATTATTTAACTAAATCTTGTTTTTAAATAATTATGCAAATTAGAAAAAAAAATGTCATCTATAAAGTGTTATTATTTGTATACATAATAGTGAACACTCTATTTAATGGAAATAAACAAAATTGTTCAAAGGTTGGTCAACTGTAATTCATTTGTTTCACTGCAGGTTTCGAAATTTAAAATCATATGAGCCGCTGATTTAGACACCAAAAAACTATCTAAAGAAAATGTCTTCTAAACAAATGTGACTTGGTGAGATGCACCACAAAACATAAGATGGATAATGTCATGTAACAACGGAATATGTGTGATATGGATGCTCAATATCAGCCAACGATAATCATTTCAGCATCCAAACGTCCAACAAGTGACCTATTTTACAGTAAAATAAACTGTTTTCAGAACGGTATTATTTCGTAAGCGAACATATGACGTTTGACGAGATTTGGACTCGACTTGCCGAACACATGACGTTTGACGAGATTTGGACTCGACTTGCCGAACATATGACGTTTGACGAGATTTGGACTCGACTTGCCGAACATATGACGTTTGACGAGATTTGGACTCGACTTGCCGAACATATGACGTTTGACGAGATTTGGACTCGACTTGCCGAACATATGACGTTTGACGAGATTTGGACTCGACTTGCCGAACATATGACGTTTGACGAGATTTGGACTCGACTTGCCGAACATATGACGTTTGACGAGATTTGGACTCGACTTGCCGAACATATGACGTTTGACGAGATTTGGACTCGACTTGCCGAACATATGACGTTTGACGAGATTTGGACTCGACTTGCCGAACATATGACGTTTGACGAGATTTGGACTCGACTTGCCGAACATATGACGTTTGACGAGATTTGGACTCGACTTGCCGAACATATGACGTTTGACGAGATTTGGACTCGACTTGCCGAACATATGACGTTTGACGAGATTTGGACTCGACTTGCCGAACATATGACACGTGTCTGAAAGAGTTATCATAATTCCGCCGAACCTTCGTACCCACGCTACCGATAGAGTAAGGCATACTCTGTAGAAACGCACGAATCCTATTTACCCTATATATTATCGATTGTCTCTGAATGTTACTTCGGTTACGGAGAAGCATACGATATGGACGAGATTCGATGAATTGACAATAATAACATGTGATTTTAGACGCTCTTTATTATATCAATTTCATTGAGAATTGAAAGAAGCAACACAGATGAAAGTCATTCAATTATATTTTTAAATAATTTCAAAGAGAAATAGCCTATGTCCGAATTGCATGACATTACGTTTTCACACATGCAGTAAAAATAATAACAAAAACTATATATACATATATATATATATATATATATATATATATATATATATATATATATATATATATATGTATATATATATATATATATATATATATATATGTATATATATATATGCATATATATATATATATATATATATATATATATATATATATAGTTAACAAAAGTTAAGTATGGCTATGGAACAATGTTTAAATGTTATGTAATAATAATAATAAAAAAAATTTTAAAAATAATAAAAATTATAATAGTCGTTGTCAGCGATAAATCAATAGTCCGCGGCTGTAGCGATACAACAATGGTAGTTATAAGGATGTGTTTAGCAGTGTTCTTTAATCGGAAGAGCGGCGAGAAAATCCATATTAAACAAGCCACGCGTGCGTGGTTTCCCTCTGTATGTGACTCGATGCGGCGAGTGTAAAATGCAATAAATTTGGACAATTTGAGGCATGTTTGACCTTACTTTGACCCCCTGTGGGCGCGAAGCAGAATTTTTCTGAGGTCAAGGATGCTCATTTTATATCCAGAACAATTGCCTCTAAATTTTGGCCAAGTTTCAGAAAAATTGAATGGATGGATCAAACGTTATGGGAGAAAAAGATCATCTTTTGCCATTTTGTTTTTTTTACCCTCTGGGGGGCGCGAACCAGATATTTTCCAAGGTCAGCGATACTTATTTTCTATTATGAACAATTGCCTTCACATTTTGTCCAAGTTTCAGAGAAATTGAATGGATGGATGAAAAGTGATGGGGGAAAAAATGTCATTTTTTGCCATTTCGGGGCCTTTTGACCTCCTGGGAGGCTAACCAGATTTTTTTTTCAAAAATCGTAGAATGTCACTTTCTAACCTGATCAAAGTTACAACTTCATGCAAAATTTCAGAGAAATTCAATGCATGGTTGCGGTGAAAATTCCGAACGGACGGACATGCCTCAAAACATAAATCTCCCGATTTTATAAATCGGAAGACCAATAAAACTGTGTATATACTGTTTCAAAAATACCAAATATTTCTCCGTTGATAACTTATCCATACATTACTTGAGAAACTATTACGCGTTATCGTTTTTTGTCCAGCTTCAAGTCTGCTTATCTCTCTTCCTGCTGTTCAGCGTTCTGTCTCTATACTGTCTTCTGTCTGTGTTTCTATTTATTTGAGTTTATGGATTGCGTAATTGATTTGCATTATATTATATTCTGTGAATTAACCCCTAAATGCGTTTTGTGTCAAATATGAAACATTCCAACAAAATGCCAATTTAATATAATATTCAACAAAAATGTGTCAAACTGCAACTTGTCTCGCATATGCAACGGGCCTCTTGTCAAGTGTAAGTAATTACGTAATCAATGTATTCGATGATAACATGTTTTCCAACGAATATAAACAATACAGCATTTAAGAGTTGATTGTGATTCAATATTGTTTGGCGAATAAGATTTGTTTATCAAATTCTGAATAACTTCTTTGAAAACATGTTTCGTAAATGTCCATGTTCACTTGACGTACGTAGTATCCCAGAACATACCACAATATTGCATTTAAAACTGCATTTTAATAATTCGTTCGACTCTGTATTTTTCATAGCTTCAGGTATCCGTCAATAATACATGCTAAATAACAAATCTAACCATCTATTGGGAGACACTACCCCTTTCACATAGAGAATGTCTTAGTATTTACTCACAAAACACACCTGGTTGGTAAATGTTCGTGTTTCGATTGTTACCTTGACCCTAACATAAAAGTATCAAAGGGAAATAATTGTAAGCGTCATATGTAAACATACGTAACATATACAACATGATGTGTATTGGTGTATACACACTAAGATATTACAATTATATTTACCAAAAAATAGTTTTGATTTTTTAGTTCGTTCAATAAAATATACAACAGTTTATGTATGTACTATAGCAGTTACACAAACGTTACACATGATTTAAGCACTTCTCGTTCTTTTGTTTAATAATTTCTTATAATTCTTTCTATCAGTGAAAGTCATCTCAATAATCTTCTAAACAAAAGGAAAAAAAACAATGCGATGAATATTATAGCATGATCAACAATTTGCTATCAATGTACTTTGACATCTTGAAAAATAAAGGTGTGTAAAGTAAACGTATCATTGGCCGGGGAGGATACATGTATGCAGACTAAGAATTTAAATCATCGTATAGGCACGATGTCTAGGGAATGTCTTTCATACATGCTATCATTATTGAAGTAAGTTGTTGATTGTGTTTAAGTTATGTTGAATTCCGACCTGAGTTGCACTCATTAAAATGTGTCCAAGTCGAATGTGCTTAAACGGATATGCCAATAATAAATAATAAATTATTTGTTTCACTTCTGTCAGAACACGACTCGGTCTGGAAAGGATTCTATCGACTTTTCATCATTTTCTATCTCCATTAAAAGCTTTTCACTTAAACGCACAGGTTCGTGTTCTAGAATGGATTAGTCGGGCATAAAATTACCACACATCAATCTTCCAGGAAACGTAGCATGGACTAGAAATGCTACTTGAGATGGAACACATCACAATTCGCGCAGAATTCATGAATTTGTCAACTTTGCAAATCGAATTGAGTGATGCATATATATATATATATATATATATATATATATATATATATATATATATATGTATATATATATATATATATATATATATATATATATATGTATATATATATATATATATATTCATATATATATATGTATACATGATCTAGGGTATACTCTTTGTTAAACATATAGTAATAAATTCTGCTGATGATCTTAGGAAAAAACATCAACAGTATTGGAAGATTTTTTTCGGCAATCATTTCAGCGGCGGTGGTTGCCTAGGTTACTATTTACTTTCTCGCGCAAGCTACACCATGAAATAGTTTCGCCTGGGAGTTAGAAAAATGCATGGTGTTATTTTCTCAGATTTTAGTACATGGGGCTGTTTTCAATTATATTTATACAAATAAATACACATTGGTGTTTAGTATAGAATAGAGACTATATATACATATGAATATATATATATATATATATATATATATATATATATATATATATATATATATATATATATATATATATATATATATATACATTAATCACTTAAATAATAGTGGCATGGATTCGTCCAAACACTTTAAAATGCAGCAACATTTTTGTAAGTAACGGATAAATTTTATTAGACAGACGAACAGCACAGGTAAAGAAATTTTTTTTTTTGTGTCTTAAATAACTAATATAAGTTAGCAAAACATTTATATGGAACAAAACGTAAATTTAGTATAAGAAACGTTTATGTTTTTGTCTTTTAAGGGAAGTGGGATCTGATCTGCTGGGAAAGCATGAAATTAAATACTGTCTTGTTTTTAAATTCCCGAAACAGTTTTTCATGGTAAACAACTGATGATCCCTTAAAATAGTGTTAGAAACTAACTAACATAATAACTGTAAAAAATAAATTGACTTACATGAGTGATTTTCCACTGGAAGACTTGAGACTATAAGTTTTTTTTTTTTATATAAATTTTTTTTTATATAGTTGTAATGGTTGAGAAACTTCCGAGACTATATATATATATATATATATATATATATATATATATATATATATATATATATATATATATATATATATATATATAGTTAACAAAAGTTTAGTATGGCTATGGAACAATGTTTAAATGTTATTTAATAATCATAATAAAAATGATAATGGAAATAAAAATAATAATAGTCGTTCCAGCGATAAATCAATAGTCGGCGGCTGTAGCGATACAACAATTTTAGATATAAGGATGCGTGTAGCATTGTTCCTTAATAATAAGCGCGGCGAGAAAATCCATATTAAATAAAACTGTGTATATACTGGTTCAAAAATACAAAATATTTCTCCGTTGATAATTTATCCATACATTACTTGATAAACTATTACGTGTTATCGTTTGTTGTCCAGCTTCCAGTCTGCTTATCTCCCTTCCTGCTGTTCAGCGTTCTGTCTCTATACTGTCTTCTCTCTGTGTTTCTATTTATTTGAGTTTATGGATTGCGTAATTGATTTGCCTAATATTATATTCTGTGAATTAATCCCTAAATGCGTTTTGTTTCAAATATGAAACATTCCAACAAAATGCCAATTTAATATAATATTCAACAAAAATGTGTCAAACTGCAACTTGTCTTGCATATGCAACGAGCCTCTTGTCAAGTGTAAGTAATTACGTAATCAATATATTCGATGATAACATGTTTTCCAACGAATATAAACAATACAGCATTTAAGGGTTGATTGTGATTCAATATTGTTTGGCGAATATGATTTGTTTATCAAATTCTGAATAACTTCTTTGAAAACATGTTTTTTAAATGTCCATGTTCACTTGACGTACGTAGTATCCCAGAACATACCACAATATTGCATTTAAAACTGCATTTTAATAATTCGTTCGACTCTGTATTTTTCATAGCTTCAGGTATCCGTCAATAATACCTGCTAAATAATCAATCTGACCATCTATTGGGAGACACTACCCCTTTCACATAGATAATGTCTTAGTATTTACTCATAAAAAACACCTGGTTGGTAAATGTTCGTCGTTCGATTGTTACCTTGACCCTAACATAAAAGTATCAAAGAGAAATTATTGTAAGCGTCATATGTAAACATACGTAACGTATACAACATTATTTTGATTGGTGTATACACACTAAGATGTAACAATTATATTTACCTAAAATAGTTTTGATTCTTTAGTTCGTTCAATAAAACATACAACAGTTTAGGTGTGCAATATAGCAGTTACACAAGCGTTACACATGATTTAAGCTTTTCTCGTTCTTTTGTTTAGTAACTTCTCATAATTCTTTGTATCAGTGAAAGTCATCTCAACAATCTTCTAAACAAAAGGAAAAAAAAACAATGCGATGAATATTATAGCATGATCAACAATTTGCTATCAATGTACTTTGACATCTTGAAAAATAAAGGTCTGTAAAGTAAACGTATCATTGGCCGGGGAGGATACATGTATGCAGACTTATAACTTAAATCGTCGTATAGGCAAGATGTCTAAGGAATGTATTTCATACATGCTATCATTATTTAAGTAAGTTGTTGATTGTGTTTAAGTTATGTTGGGTTCCGACATGAGTAGCACTCATTAAAATGTGTCCAAGTCGAATGTGCTTAAACGGATATGCCAATAATAAATAATAAATTATTTTTCTCACTTCTGTCAGAACACGACTCGGTCTGGAAAGGATTCTCTCGACTTTTCATCATTTTCTGTCTCCATTAAAAGCTTTTCACTTAAACGCACAGGTTCGTGTTCTAGAATGGATTAGTCGGGCATAAAATTACCACACATCAATCTTCCAGGAAACGTAGCATGGACTAGAAATGCTACTTGAGATGGAACACATGACAATTCGCGCAGAATTCATGAATTTGTCAACTTTGCAAATCGAATTGAGTGACGCATATATATATATATATATAAATATATATATATATATATATATATATATATATACACACATATATGTGTGTATATATATAAATATATGTATATATATATATATATGTGTATATATATATATATATATATATATATATTCATATATATATATATATATATATATATATATATATATGTATACATGATCTAGGGTATACTCGTCGTTAAACATATAGTAATAAATTCTGCTGATGATCTTAGGAAAAATCATCAACAGTATAGTTGACTCTTGGAAGATTTTTTTCGGAAATCATTTCAGCGGCGGTGGTTGCCTAGGTTACTTTTTACTTTCTTGCGCTAGCTACACCATGAAATAGTTTCGCCTGGGAGCTAGAAAAATGCATGGTGTTATTTCCTCAGATTTTAGTACATGGGGCCGTTTTCAATTATTTTTATACAAATAAATACACATTGGTGTTTAGTATAGAATAGAGACTATATATACATATGAATAAATATATATATATATATATATATATATATACATATATATATATATGTATATATACATATATATATATATATATATGTATATATACATATATATATATATATGTATATATACATATATATATATATATATATATATATATATATATATATATATATATATATATGGGTGCATATTACAATTCCGGGTGTTTCTTGTTCATTGGAGCTAATCCCTTAGTGCTCAATATAAAATAGAGGTATATATTTATTTCGTTTACATTTTATGGGTACCAGAGTTTACTGTATATATAGCAAGTGGTGTAATTACAGGTTCTCATTACGCCGGGGTCGAGTTCTGTCCGGGTTACTGCACCAATAACATTGATACTTCCACCGTTTAATAATTGAATATACAGTTATGGCATCAGAATACCTCTATAGTGACTTTATTTGTTTTTTTTTCTGTTCGTGGGATAAGTATTGACTTCAAAAATACATGTGCCATAATTGTATACCTGCACATTTCGTGGAAGTACGTGTAACACAAACACACAGATGCAATACCGAAGCGGACAGTGCGATACCTATTAGGTTAGAACCCCTTTTTCATACCCTGTTAAAGAGAGAGAGAGAGAGAGAGAGAGAGAGAGGCTATTAGCTAGTACAAAAACCCACGTATGAAAACAATACTCCATGCACAGGCCAATAGTAGCTTAATAGCGATAATAATTCTGGCAGATTAAAGAAGTGTTATTTTCTAGTAGAGGGGCTACATTCTTTGCAGCAGCCTTAACCACAATTTATGTATACTTATTCCAAATCAGGGTGTCTGGAGGTTTGATCTGAGTTTACATCCGTCACTCTGATCCAGACTTTTAATATCCGTTGTGCACATAACTGATTTGCCCCAGACATTTAACATCCGGGGTGCACATAACTGATTTTACACATCCGCCACTATACGATGACTTTTCCTTTTTAACCCAGACATTAAACATCCGCTGTACACGCTGTTTGCCGTAGCAGACATTCAACCAATTTGCTCGACTGGCTTACCGAGGAGCCGTGTCTTTTTGGAGTTGTCGCTCTGTCTGCATGGCTTGCAGGAGTTTGTGTCGTAGAGGATTACCTTCGAATATTATTTTTCGTTGGAGTAACTTACTCGGATCTGGAATAAAATAATAGCCAAGAACATCAGGTCAGGTTTACGTTATTCCAATTGGCCTTAGCGGTGCTTGCATCTAATGAGTTGTATTTTAGAATTGTATCCCATATAATCCCTTAATCATTGTTTCGCTTACATGTAATACATGTCTTGAACATCACACATGGAATTGTAACATTTCGGCTTACTTTGGGATTTAATTTCCACCATTGGGACTGCCTTATTTTTGAAAAACTACTTTAATCAATAGTATTTCTAGCCATACCTTGATGGGGTATTTCAACTTAAATATATGTTTTTGGCCGATACAATTTGTGTTGCATATATTTATTTTTTTGTTATTATTAATTTTATTATTAGTTTTGCTCATTTAGATATTACTTGGTGTACTTAATAATGTAATGGTCAGACGAAACAGTAACAATATTTTAAAACATGTTCATACATAAATTATATAATAAATAAGGAACTAACCGGACCTACCTGGTGCTATCAATTAGTATTTTAATTCATGTGTTTCCGTTTGTTGTATCATCTCGTTTTTTATGCATCAAATTATTATTTTTTTAAATAAGATTTCGGAAGTTAAATTTTATTATCACGATTGACAACAAATACATACGTGAACTATATTATTATAAAGCATAACTAATGTTTGTAACGGATTTTCTTTAATAACATCTAGTTATGAAATATATATATACACAATAATAGTGTTTATATATATATGCATATACATGTCTATATATTTAAATATATTCATACATATATATTTATATATTTTTATCCATATATTTAAAGAGTTCGGAATGCAAAACGCGATGAATCCAATGTGTTTAAATTAAGACTTTAATCAATAAAAAAAATGAATATATTAAATATACACCCCGAATATAAGCTTATTTTAATTGAAAGCAAAAATTAACTATTCCGGTATCATATTATGTAAAACATAATTTGAGTGCGTGGTCGAGTGTGTCAATATTACACAGTGTTAACTTCGTAAATTTTAAAATAGCGTTTATCGCGTTTTGCATTCGAACTCTTTACTTTCATATGTACCTCATATTCATATATGTAATTATATATATATATATATATATATATATATTTATACATGTCTTTATCTGTATATATGTTTACATATATATATATAAGTATGTCTCTCTCTCTTTCTCTCTCTCTCTCTTTCTCTCTCTCTCTCTCTCTCTCTCTATATATATATATATATATATATATATATATATATATGAACGTATAGATACATCATATTTTTTTACGCCAACGTATAGTTATGCGAAAGACTAGTGTGCTATTTTACGTATTTTCTCTAAAGCTAGACAAAATTGTAACATTGTAGTTTCGGAGATGTGTTTTCAATATAATTATGTGTATTTTCGTCATGGTCTTGGGTTGATTTGCTTAGATGATTATGAGATACAAGATTCGGTGAAAGTTGCTGACATAAAGAATACTTACACACGAACACAAAAACAAACACACAACCATACACACACATGTATATATATATATATATATATATATATATATATTTGTCATTTTAAAAATCGTTGTAAACTTGAATTGAATAATATATATACCATTACCAGATGTCCAAAATATAATAGCGTATTTAAACTACTTAACAAAAGATATGAAATACATTTAAATCACATGCGATCAGCATACACTTAAGTTGCAATATGCATCTTCTAAAATAATTAGGTAACCTTATATGTACATACAAGCAGTGAGTTCGTAGTAATCACTATATGTGTCGCAGTTTAAAGAGAAGCCATGGTCGATAACATTTATATCTAACACCTATATTTAAACATGACTTTTTCATTCTTTTACAAGGCATTTCCTAATTTAATATTCAATGCTTCATAATTCATTTTCATCGGGGTGAAATTCTATAAAACAGAATACTAAAACAACATTCCGTATAACAGACACACACATTCAGAGACATAGAATAATCCCCTTAAATGTTAATTAATAATAACAGATTTCCTTGACTTACATAGTATTCTATTTATTTAACAACATGATAGTACTTATTAAGCAGTTTTTATCGCTTGCTAAATTAGTCGCATCATGCTGTTATATAAATATAATTAAAAACCTTTGTGTATGAATATTTAAACGTTTTTATGTAAAATAACATATACGAACTGCCATCATAAGTTTATAAATGTTTCAAATTGCCACTTCCATAAAATTTTGAAAATAACAGTGTGTGAAAATTTAACAACATTTTACTGGGGGTATATGGACCTACAAAAAAGATAAAATGGCGAAGACCAGAATTGAAGATATGAGTACTAGATGGTTGGATTATAAAGAATGTTTACTATTTTGAACAAGGCCAACTTTCTACTTTCTTTTTTCACAGTTAATAAAGTGTTTAAACAATAAGGACAAACAAGTAATGTTGAGAGGAACACAGGTGAAAGTTGTTCCAAATCACGAACAAGCAGTAATGATACAATGGTGAAAATAACAGAAGCTTTCGAATCTATATTCCATGCTTGATACGAGTTTTATCTCCAACATAGTGTCACACTCGCAATAGAATACGACACTAGAAATCTCTGAACCCCTCCAGCGGAAAGTTGTTATTATTCCCTATTTAATGTATTCAGCCCGATCATATGCAAGATTAATATATTGATGCTACAAAAAGACAGTGTTTCAAACATAATAGAATTTCTCTTTGCGATACCGTTCATTATTTTCTTTCATGCGTTTTATCAGGAATAATGACAATAGCATAAATTTGACATTTAGTCTCTGTTAGATGTCTATGTCATCTATTCAGGGTTGCCTAACGTGTTTGCATGGCAACGGTTTGAAATGGCAACAAATAAAATTATACTAAATAATGTTTAATGCCATCAAATTAACTATGGAGATGTGTTATTTATAAGCATTAATATCAACAAATGGTGAGTTAGGTACGGTATTGTGAGTTAAGGATTAATATTAGGCCACTTATTGATGTGACCAAATATGCCATATTAGATTTTCCTTGAATGTTATATAGTGTTATAAATGTTCTAAATTTCCTATCGATATAAATCCGGAATCAGATATTACTCTCTTTGAAATGTAATACACAGAATACATTATGAAATGCATTGTTCATCGCAGGTCAACAATCTTATATCAATAATTATTTTGGATAACACTTCTAGGAGTTATATCTTCTTATATTGGACTATAATTGTACAATATTGAATTATAAATCAAATGGGATGTAATACTTTCCCCAGTGAATGCTTTTATTAATTCGTTGTCATTTTTATTTGTTTTTCGATCAAGAGTGTTACTGACTTAAGATTGTAAGCAATTTTATAGTAAATTAAAGTTATTTGGAATATCTTACCTGACCTTGAACTTATAATACGATCACACCGAAATTACTAGTGCTAGGTAAAATATTAATCTAAAAGTAACGCACATATATAAATGATGTTAACTACCTTAAATAGTTGCAACACGTATTTATTCTATCAAGTGTTTTTGCATCGAGGTCAATTTCTAAGTTATGTTAAATTTATATTTAAAACCTTACCTTCACTATTTATCGCAAAACAAATTTGGATAATAATGCTTACAAATAAAAGAACTATTCACGGTTAATTTGGTGGAATTGAAAATTCTATGCTTGACTGACTATCGTATTTATCAGACGAAATAGACAACATTAGCCATGTGACATAAGAAATTAAACTGCATATATCCGGAAACACACAAATAATTGCGATTTCATTAGCGACATGTATTTATGGGCACTGTCTATAGATATTGAAAGGAAGCACGCAACAAAAAGGAAGGAAGATCAACAACCACTAAAAAAAGCTACCCACATTTAGTGCTAAATGTATCAGCTCTATTTCTACCAACTTAAAAACGTCTAGTAACAACATGGTTAATTATCTTCAAAAATACTTTACTATGTATGAAGACGAAAAATAAAGGGGACAATATGTTTTTTCCAGCAGACATGAACTGCAACGTTAATTATATATATATATATATATATATAGATATATATACATATATATATATATATAATATACTTTTATATAATTATTTTTATTGGAGGTTTCAGCGTACGGTGCTTTTGCTTACTACTACTACTACTACTACTACTACTACTACTTCGATTGTCTCACTCCATGAGTGATTAAGATGCAGTACATTGCATTATTAGTCGCCCTTAACTTTAAAAGACGTATTTTTAGTAAATATATTTATATTTATTATTTTATACGTACATAAAAGTAATTCATGTACACGTGTTTCTGGCTCACAGTCGTCATCAGCATGGCTAACTTAGACAAATATTGAACCTTCGATATTGATGTCTATAGTCCAGCGCTTTACCATGTTACTGTCTAGAAATATGTACGATTTTTATCACCTAAATATTTAATGTATTTTCTATGTAATTTTGTTTAATTGGTGATTGTAGCGTTCGTTGTTTTTGCTTACTATTACTACTACTTCGATATATATATATATATATATATATATATATATATATATATATATATATATATATATATTGTTATATATATATCCGATGAGACCCTTATTCAAAATTGCCTCAGTGATATCAGTTTTTTAACAAATATGGCGAAAGTACTGACCGACTAACTTATCACCCCATAAATATTTTCCTACTATTCGCTTAACTCTTTGAATCCTTATTTAGTGATAGTCATCCAACTCGTAAATGTTAAACTTCTCAAACAATATAGATATAAACAACCACGTTATGCTGCAGATATCTTACGGTTATAGAAGAACGTATATACCATACACTAAATAATGCATGTTAAGTTGGGCAAATAGCGATTGATATACTAAGCCTTTGACAAGTTGTGGCATAAAGATCTTATCCGGAAACTTTATTCCTACTATATGACTGGACTAGTATTTAATATAATCAGATACGTTTTACCTAAAGGAAAGGTTCAAGTCGTCCAAGATTCTCGGGTATCTAAGGAACATTATATTAATTCGGGTGTACTCGATGGGTTAAGCTTGTAACGTTTATTATACCTGATTTTCATAAATGACCTCAATTATGCAATTGCCTCCGGGATGGGTATATTCGCTGATGATACCACGCTATATCGCAAATCGAACGTGCACATAGGAAATGGCTTAATCCTTAGAATATGACCCCCAGAAACCTTAGCAAACACCGATTGCCATGGATGATAGTACTTTTTTCGAGAGTCCAATTTCACGGCCTTACATTCATAGGTAACAATAATTGAAATCAAGCATAGAAGATAGTGCTTAGTCTGCTACAAAGAAGGTGAGCTCCCTCTAGAAGGCTACAAAACTTCTCACACCTGCCAGTGCTTTATATCTCTACAAAGCCACAATTCGCCTATGCATAGAATATTAGTGCAGCAGTCTAAGGCAGTAACACAAAAAAGTGTCTAACATAATATGTCTAATACTGTCAACCATCTCTACAGGGTTGCATTCGTGTGCTTGTCTTACAAGTACTTCAACGGAATGTGCTCCGACGAGCTTGCTGCACGTGTAACCTCGAAACGTAAATACCCCCGACAAATCCGACAAGCAGCTAAATAACACTCTTTCACGGTAGAGTTCCACATGCCAGAGGGCGTTCTGATCATATAGCTTCTTTCCTCGAACCGCTTGCTTTTTGAATTCCTTCCTGTTTCCTGTTTCCCCGAATGCACCAACATGCAGAAATGTTAATGTAATGTGCACAAGCATCTCGCTGCATAACTCCCCGCTGATGATGCCCTATCAATTTGGCCCATATTTCACAGTGCGTTTCAGTCGCAGTTTGTCTTAGTTTGAAGTGAATTGAAGTAAAAAAAAATGTGTATACTACGTACATCTAGGTCGACATTATATATAACCTATGCGACATATCATAGTCTATCTGCCTTCATGTTAATCTTTCCTGATATACATAAATTATTGATTTACTCTGTACCGAACAAACTAACACGACGATATATAAGCATACAAATACTTCATTTTATCTAGAAAATATAACGCTTAGGCTTCAGATGTCTTGAAATTCAGACAATATTGCTTAATGCGTGTCTTATAACAATAGACCATATTTAATGCAATTCTTAAATATTTGAATATTCAAATGAGAAGTTGTGACCCTATTATGCTCCCTAAATCCCTAAATACTCCAAAGAAACTGAAATTCTCGGAATATGTATTAATTAATTTCCGTTAACTATTGTTAACATTTCACAAATATCGGAATTATCTACGTTTCCACGCCACACTTTGACCTCTTTGCATGAAACTTAATTTAACTAAATATGTCTTACATTACGCTTCTTTACCATATCACCTGTGTTTCAAAATTAATAACGATGGGTTACTTATTAAAGGAATGATTCAAGTCCATAAAAATATATTACCATATGAATATACTAAACTATATATATATATATATATATATATATATATATATATATATATATATATATATATATATATGTAAGGCTAACGCCATCTTGAAAGTGTTGTCTTTTAGTGGAGGATTGTTTCAAGAAAGGTGGGTTCGAAGGAGTAGAGTCGTGCTAAGACTTATAAAGTGGTCTCCTAATTGTTCTTCTCACTAACTCAGAAGCAAATACATTCATTTTAAATTGTATAAACCAGCACTATATTGAATTATTTACAATACACTTTTGAATTAAATATTACCATGAAGAGTTGATATACCATAACAAAAATAATAAATACAAAACGACGTATTGCCGTACTGCGTAGTGATATAGTCGAATATTGATTACCTTGTCGTGTATGATTTATATACGTACGTTTTGTGGCATTAACAGTCCGATAACATGTTACAGAAAGTAATTAACAAGATATTGTGTTATGAGAAAGTACAGAAGTATTGCATAAAGAGAACCTTTTTCTTCACTTCTACTAATTGGTCATAATGACACTATTCATAGAGTCGAGAAGAGTCCATTCAAAGACAGAATACGGTAAATTACGATAGCTGTATTAAATAAAGTGTTTAATGTTCTAGTATGTATTTACTAACCGCTTGGAAAAGAACGTAGAAGATTTAACTTATTCTAACTTTTTTGTCAATGAATTATTACATATTTCTATGAAACACGTTGTGCTAAACTTTTTTTGCTTTAAACTTTAAATATGGAAATTACTAAGTATAAAAAACTGATAGTAGCAAATTGGCATGGAGATCAAAAAGAATGGAAAACGGAGCATAACATCGTAGGACTTCATACACAATATTCTTAAAAGCTGAATTTTACATCAGTTTATATTTCCACGGTATATGGTGCGGTTTTTTTCATTGTATAATCAAACAGTATACATTTGCAAAGAGGTGATTGCACAATTTGCCGGAGAGTTTTGATAAATGTGTATTGTAAAGACTTATTGCAATAAACAATACAATCAATTTTATAAACTCTGCAAAAACTTAACTGTGCCATTAAGTGAAGTAAAATATATATTTCTCATATAACAACCCTTTGCTCCAGCACAAATAATAGAAACACAAGATAAGACACATGATTTGATTTCTGCCAATCAAATTTCACTACATGTTTAAAACTAATTATGTAATTCTTAAAGCTGATAGATTAAAACTTCCCGCTAAATCATAGCAACCATAATGTATTCAATGATAATTCCATCAAAACAAGCCACTCCTGGATTCAAGGAAATTATGATTAAGTACTAAACCCCCAGTTTAAGCAACATGGTATTGCAGAACTGAAGACAACTGCCTGATACAGAGAAAGTGCTGCATAAAATATATTATTTCTGAGGCTTAAATTACGCCAACAACACCCAAGTCTATAAGCGAAATATACGCTGGAATGACGCAAAGAAGATTAAAACTACGGCGTTATGTTCGCAACGTACATTCCAGGAATCCGAAAAACGGACAGGTACGACTTATGCTCGGAGCATTTAATATTTTAGGAAATGCAACCCAGAAAATGCAATTACGAGCAATCCATCACCAGTCAGTTGACTAAACATAAGGTCCGAAATATTAAGGATGTGCATACTTCGCAAAAATGTCCAATCCATGTACATTACAGAACGTTTGGAACATAACAATAACATCTGTGGGTTTTGATAAGACTATGGAGGTTTACCAGTACACACATAAGTTAGTGTGTTTGTCAATTGCTTTTGCATGCATATCCACAAATCTATTCGTCTCCCAACATTGGGACACTTTCAGGCACCCCCAATCTTTACTATTTACTTCTCCTTTATTTGTTTATTTTCGCCTTAAGTAAGATGTGTTTATATACAAAAAAACCCTGTTACTCAACAATTCTTTGTATTACTATTGTCTATGAACTTCTTACTCAACTCTCTTCATCCATACCTTAAGACAATCACGCAGTGTCTCTCTCACCTTTATTTTACACAATAACCTCATGGTATTCATCTTACGTTATTCATAGTCTCACATTTT
>OY744518.1:24166300-24193800 GCA_963556195.1 Sepiola atlantica
TATCTTTTAATATTTTACCTGCGTACGACGTCGTTTCGGGCTTATGGTTCTCATCATCGCAGGGAAATACCAATCTCAGACGGTTATAGGGCGCGAACTCGAGTTACAGAGACACCTTGAATCTGTAAGGGTTCACCTAGTCTCATTAGGCCATGAAAAAGTGTCACGTGATAACGGAGAAATTAAGTGATATTTACATTGAAAGCGGCGAGTATATATATATATATATATATATATATATATATATATATATATATATATATATATATATATATATATATATATATATAAACATTATATAGTTCTGAACGAGAGAGTCGGAGCTTTGTACTGAGGCTTTTAGATGAATATTTATGTTTAATCTTTGCGACAGTGCTCGACTTTCAAGTTTACTTGAATAATAATATTAAACTATTTTAGAGAGAGTGAGAGAGATCGAGAGAGAGATATACAAAGAGAGTAATGAGAGATGGAGACAGAGAGAGAGAGACAGACAGACAGACAGAGACAGAGAAGATAAACAGAGACAAATTTAAAGCAAACTTTAATAGATCTCAACTCATTTGCATTGATCAAATATTCATTTCTTATTCTTCAGGTGTTACCTTGATTTTATGTATTTTCTCTGTTTAATTTACTTATGTGTTTTCTCTGCTTTTTACTTTACCCACCAGTCATTTGTGGCGGCGAATTACTGCCATCATTTTTCATCTTAGTTTTCGCCTACATTTTGTTTATTGGTGTGATTACCTTTTCAGTACATAATGTTTAAGTGAAACCATATCTTTTTTATCGTATACATGAATGTATATGAAACAAGTGCACATCAACACAAACGCCGAGAAATACACAACAAAGAGAAGACGGAAGTGAAGAAGTAAGAAATAGACGAACGGTGGTAAGACAACATAATTAAATTTAGGAAGAATAAAATGAACCATTTAGAGAGACAAGGCACGAGCAAAAAAAATTATATATATATATATATATAAATGCTTAAGTTTATAGATTAAAAAAAGGAATAAGTAAGGGATGTTTGAAAATTATTTCGATTTTTTTCTCTTAATTTATTTCAGACAGTCGAATAGGTCAGGGGTTAGGGTTTAGGGTTAGGGTTAGCGTTAGAGTCAGGGGTAGACTTTTCAGTTCTTCATTTGTTTTTGTTGTGTTCCACTTAATCTTCCCAACTGAAAAGAGGTGTTCGTCGCTAAGGGCTTTAAAAGTCGCGCTTTTAGCATATCGGGATATATATATATATATATATATATATATATATATATATATATTATATGGGAAAGGAAGGATGAGAGTAATCCGACTTAATGGAAATGGAAAAGGAAAAACCAAAATATATTTTTTTATATATTCATCAACGTTACGTCTTTATTTGTAAGACTTCCTCATGATGATAATTTTAAGAAAAATGTCTATTTGCGATGTACTAGCATGACATTTTTCTTAAAATTATCATCCCGAGTAAGTCTTACAAATAAAGACGAAACGTTTATGAATCTATAAAAAAATATAGCTTGGTTTTTCTTTTTTCATTTTCCATATATATATATATATATATATATATATATATATATATATATATATATATATATATATATATATATACATATATATATATTTATATATATATATATATATTCTCCGCTGTCTTTTTGCCTTTTAAACCTATTCCATGATCTTCAGCCCAGGAAGTCTTTTTAAATGGCGAATATTTTCCACCTCACGTTTGACTGAGCCTTGTTGCATCCACGAACGTACCTTTTATTGGACCTTTTACCCTCTGGATTATATCTACCTTAACCGCACCTGAAGATGTGGCTTTTGGAATTTAACTCTGAATCTTCTCTTGCCACTTCTCGTGCCTTTTAACAACCTACCTATCTACATTTCACTTTCTCCGCTGGACTTTTTGACACCGGACTTTTTTGCAATCGGACATTTGCTTGCATTCGGGCAGAGTTTTGCCTTGTGTTTTTCCCTACAATTTTTATTTTACTTTTTCAAATTTTAAATCTTGGCCTTTGCCAACTTATCTATCCCATTGACTTCCTCTGATGATAAGAATTTGATCTTTGAAAAGCCTGGCTTAAGGAAATATTTAACTTGAATAAATTGCCTTTTTGCGGAATATACCTTGCTCTGAGCAACTGAATAGAAATACGCTTTGACTTTTGCTTTTCTAATTCCTTTTCATCCTTCTACATATATATATATATATATATATATATATATATATATATATATATATATATATTGACTTATTTCGAATGAGGATGTCTTTACTTCAACTTTTGGCTAACTTGACTAGTCAGAAATACAATTGTTATGTATAAATACCTCACGTGGATTTAAACAAAATTCCTCTGATTTACGCCCAAACAATCTCATCCAGCACTAAAGTGGATGACTAAGATCATGAGGAATCCGCTAATCCCACTAAATCTGAAACCGTTGCTGACAAGCCCGACAGCTACGCACGCTTGCAGCTAGAGATCTTTACTTATTTTGTAAGAATTTATCAAAAGTACAAGAACTGAAAAGGGATGAAACAGGTAGAAATTACAGTACGAACGAAATTACGTAAAAATAGAAGAATAGGCAGAAATAATCACAGAAATGATTGATGTACAAAAGGAAATTATAAAGACCAGAACTATGAACTGACAAACAAAAAAATTGACAAGGCTTGACAAAAAATTAACGAAGTTAAAAGTAAAGTAATGCAGGAAGTACGTACAAGGTTTAACGTATATGCGAGTTTCAGCTTTTAAACTTTGTTTTACATATTTATACACCAAATTGACGAGATCTTCAATATTCAATACCTACGTTGAACTTATAGTTTACCTATCCTCCTCCTGTTCTTTCTATTTTCTCTTCATTTTCTAATGTCCTTTCTACTTTTTCTGTTTCATTCTTAATTACTCTCAATAAACATATACTTATGCTGAATACATTTTTACTAAATCAGAACAACATTTGAAGTTCCTCTTCAGTAAAAGAAAATTACTTATGAATGTAATTTCATGAAAAATGCCAGTATACTGAAAGCATATGCACTTAATAAAGTTAAGATGAAAATTCATATACACTAAATGTACAAAATCAAGGAAATTCCCAAATTGTTACACTTTTATTGTCATTAATTAAGGGTATGACTACATATCAACCAAACCATTTAATTATCACATCACTACAGTATAAATCTCTATGTCTAGGTGGATGAAGTGTGTGAGGTGCGCTGAAGAAAAAGTTCTACCAGTAAAATGCATAGCCCTGTTGTGCTCGCATACCCCTAATGAAAATAAAAGTGTAAACATTTGGGAATTTCCTTGCTTTTGTACATTTAGTGTATATGAATTTTCATCTTAACCCTATTATGAGCACATGATTTCAGTATACTGGCATTTATCATGGAATGTCACTACTTTTGTAAAGGCTATACCTCAAGACAATGGTAATTTTTAAGGGTTTTTTAATTTTCTGGAAAACTAAGGTATATGGTAAACTGAAATTAAAATGCCATCAACTAGACCCTAGAACATCTATCTCTGCCAAAAATCAGCTGAATCCATCACATAGTTTATGAGATACAGGGTGGCGCATACGTACGTACGTTCATACGAATAACACAAAATCATGCCTGGCCTTTCTGGATCTCTGGGTTGCCTTGAAAAATGATGCTGAAATTCTACACACTTATAGAACCTATCAAATAAACATTTTGTGTAAAGTTTTAACTAATTTGGTGTATGTGTTTCTGGGTTATGATTAATCAAAGAAATGAGATTTCCAGCATAGGCCGTTTTTAAGTGTCTATTAAGGGATAGAGCGCTCTCGCGCCTCCCTTGATTAAACAATTGCAAAATAAACAATCGGTCACAATAGGGCTGTTAATTTTCTTAGTAAATTTTTAAACACGATAAAAATAATAAATGTAAATAACTAGCAGGACCTGTGTCTGGCCGTTGCCTGGGGAAATATAAAATAATAGTATAACTAATAAATAAACATGAGATTATCACTTCTGAAAAAATGTCACAATATTGGTTTAGATTTTCTTTGCACATTTCTTGAAAGACGATCAAAAATAAATAATAAGTTGCAATCGGATGCTATACTGATCTAAATGTCGATCGACGTGCTATAGTTAGGATTTTTATGTGTTTGTTACATTGGATAAATTCTAAGGTAACAAATACATAGACTCCATATAAGATATGTATCTTAATGAAACTGATAAGATCAATAAGCTTCGAATATTATCTATTAACATTGTACGTTAAAAACGTTTAATTTCAAACTGTTTAAATGAATTCCAAAATAATGTTAAATACAAGATTCATTTCTACATTCAACAAAATAAGCGCTGAACAAATGACACTTTTCTATGAGAAAAAAGCAATATACGAACACAATCCATTTTTTGTAATGAAAAACAGAATACCTTATCATGGACATTTAGATGAAGAACTCTTCTGTGAATGCCTTAAAATAAAGACTGAATAATTGATTTGCCAGAAAAGCACACTTATTCTAACTGGCTAATGTCAGGGTGAAGGAAAATACGATGGAGTTGATTAAGATAAAAGTGACGGTATTATCAAGATATATTTAGTCTGCATTCTGTGTTAGTCGAGATATATCGCTTGTCTGAGAAGGAAGGCTTTCTTTATCTTTTATAATTATCGTAAACGTGTGAAGTGCTTACTTGTTCTCTCTCTGTCTACTATATGAGCACCCGATACATAAAAGATGAACACACAGAGATGTCAGTTGAACTAGAAAAAAACATGACCCACATTAGGATACCATTGTCTGGCGATATTGCATTTTACGTCACATGTGTATGAATTGCATAGACGTTTAAAGAAAGAACGCCTGTGTAATATCATCTATTTAGTTGTGTTGTTACAGAGAAATATAAAGATAAAACTATTCCATCCGCTAACGATCAAATCGAACATCTGCAAGACTAGACGAATTGTAATAAGTTACGCACGCACCATTTTGCATTCTTTATTTTACCTATTTATCTCATTCGTCTTCCTGGTATACCTAATGATATTATATATATATATATATATATATATATATATATATATATATATATATATATATATATATATATATATATATTACGATTAGATTGAAATTATCTCATCATATCACTGCAGTTTAACAGTAGATTGATTGTCAAGCGTGTATTCATATTATCTTTATACATGTAAACGAATGTTCATGCTGGGCTAAAAAATAAAATTCAACCGTATTTTACGAATCGTTGTGGCATCATGTCGGCGGATAACATCACAAGTATGACGCAAAAATGTTCGTAAAATGTCATGAATTACTAATAATATTACGGAAGCCATCTATCCGTATTTTCTTTAGTTTTAAATATAGAAGTATAGATGATGAACATTTATGACATGATATGTGGATACATGTGCAAAATACCGTTAGAATTCGCTTTAGCTGTGTTCGAATTCAGATTTAAAGTATAAAGATAATATAAATAGAATTACGACGATCTGATCTATTTTGAAAGTGTAGTGAACATAAAAATGTGTATCTACATTGATATAAAGATTCCCAAAGGATATCAGGCTCTTTATGTGTAAAGCGTCAGTGTCTAGATTAGGGTATTCCCCCATTTGGAAAAGTTCGTTAGCATGTAATATATATATATATATATATATATATATATATATATATATATATATATATATATATATGATGTAATCAAGGTAAAGTTAACATTCACAGGTTCAAAATCCAAACAATTTTCCCCCAAATATGGCCTAAACGAAGGGTCAGATTTTTATTCTTCCTGATGAGATCTCAGGCCAGTGTCGCAGATTATGTAAATATATGTATAAAAAATCATATATATATATATATATATATATATATATATATATATATATATATATATATATATATATATATATATATATATATGAGAGAGATAGAGATAGAGAGAGCCAGTTCCGCTCGAGCGTACTACTTCTTTCTTGTGAATCAGATGATTCTGGTGTAGGCATTAGTTTCCCCGATGTTACTCTAGCTAGAAATCTTTCTGGAAACAAATCGGGTACTTACTGGAAGGACCACGGGAAGGTTGCCAACATCCCTAAGTGTAAGTGGTACTGTGGAACCGACTGGATTCGAACTTTGAACACCCAGGTCTTCAGTCCGTGTCGTTATCCACTTTACCACCGTAACCTCACCGCTCGAGCGTTGAACACTGGCCTCCCGAGGAAGTGTATCTTAATTTCAATTACTGTATCTGTCGATTTCGCGTTTGTCTCGTGCTTCTAGCCTGAATCTACGAACTGCGCTCAAGCTCATGCTACCGCCTGCAACCGCTATTCAAACACTAATGAGGGTAAGAGAGCCCGAAACGACGTCGTCTATAGGTGAACACCACTTTAATATTTTTAAAAATCCATAGTGTATATATATATATATATATGTATATATATATATATGTATATATATATATATATATATATATATATATATATATATATATATATATATATATATATATATATATATCCGTCTTGGAACGGGTAAAATAAATCCCTTGAACAAAAAAGTTTTGCACTCCTTTACATCCCTTTAAGAATATTAAAATAAAGATACTAACCTTATATCTAGAATATTGAGGGCAATTTTTATCATGAAAAATTTCTTTAATTCAAGGCTTTTGCTTAAGGGGTGTTTCGAAAAAAGTGAAACCAAGGCAATTTTACTTAATTGGCGTTAATATTTAAAACCTGTTGATGTGATACCACGTTTCGACCGTTTTTCCAGAAAAATCAGAGTCCAAATAACACTTATCAAGTCATTGTTAGTGTTATATTATATGTTAGTCTCATCTAAGTGTTATCTGTGTTAACAACCTTTCGCCCGTTGCAGTATCAGAGTAAAGCAAATGTTATAAAAATGTGACAGGTTGTGTGCATATAAGGCTTCCAGGAACCGTTTAAATTACTAAAAATATACTAATACTTATTGTTAATATTTCACGAAGCGCTTTCAGACATTTTTTGTCACCTTTGCTTTAAATTAAATAAAAGTCATGTTAAATCTTTACAATAGGTGTCATACAGTAAGTAATAAATATTCCTCAAATATCAGTTTCTAAACTAAATATAGTCCATATTAACCACCCTACGCCATATAATGATGCGTAATCTCAGAGTGAATGCGAATATATCACACAATAAGTGCCGGGCTTTCAGGTCAAATTCCACTTTATTCATCAACGTAGTTTCCTTCTAGTGTGATACACTGATTTAAATGCTACTCTAATAATTCGATGCATTATTTTAGAAAGATTTGTCTTTGGTCTAAAAGAAAAACTCAGTTTTTGATATATCTTCTTTATTGGAGGCAAATCTATTTTCCTAGTTAATTCGTTTGAGGTTTGCAAACAGCTCGTAATAGGTCCCTCACTGTCAACCAAACGACAGTCCCTATCCCATCGCCGCAATGTAGCATCCTTGTGCTTGTTTTACAGATACTTCAATGGATTACGCTCTGATGAAGTGGCTACTCTAGTGCCCCCTCGACATAAATTCACTAGCCCAACTCGAAATCAACTAAATCCCATCCATTCACTGTGGAGGTCCCCATATGCCTGAGAGCTTTCTACTGAAATAGTTTTTTTTCCTCGTGCTGCTGGCCTCTAGAACTCCCTCCCTGTCCCCTGTTTTCCCGACAGTACTGACATGCAGAAATTTAAAATTGTTGTAAACAGATAACTCGCTGCGCAGATCCCAGTTTAGGTTACCCCCCCAACTTTATCCCCTTTTCTTTCTTCTCAGTAGCCCCTTACGTCTACAGTGGCGGCCTGCCTTGTTTGGGGTGAACTACGTTAAAAAAAAATAGCTGCGGGACTGAACAGTAGAATACAGTTGGTGCTAGTACAAATTTAAATTAGAATTCATGTCGTTCAACCATTGTTATAATCGACTTATGCATTGTCTCCGTAAAATGGCACTGTTTCATATGTGACCGTTTTATGGTGATTCCTTCCTTCAACTGCACCAATGATTTTATAAAAGATTCGCTTACCTAGGATAATTGATGAATAAAGTAAATTGCGCACCCTAAAATACGGTTACCAAAACTTTGTCTATTGATTCTGCAGCTTTCTTCTCTTTGAACAGCAATCAACCTGCTTTTGTCGACTCAGCTGACTGTCGATTTGAGACCAACGTGAAATGGTTGATCCATATATTATCTATTGTCACATATTTTTGCAAAAATCGTTTTTGTTGCGTTGAACCAGCTGCAAAAAACACTCTTGCAAAACGATGAATATAGTGGCTTCTTATATCTTCAACTCTTCTGTTATCTCACACAACTTAAATTCACGATTGGCCAAAAAGGGTTTGTTGTCATTTTTATTTTTTTCTTGGAAAACTAGCAAATATCAGAAATATTTGTGTCTGCAAAGCCGCGTTTAATATCAACACACCACTTTTTAACCGTTGTTCCAGAAACATCAGAGTCCACATAACACTTATCAAGCCATTGCTTGGCCTTGAAAGAAATCTTCCTATTAGTAAGCAATGCTTTATAAAAACAAACAAAAATCAGATTTTTCAATTTATTTTTAAAGAATCGCTTTATTTAAATAACTGTCATTAGTAAACTAGTAGTCCGGGATTTAGTGAGAGATGTGGGTTATACGTATAAACACATACAAATAACTGTATTCATATAGATACTTGTAAATAGAGTTTCAGAGATTAAATCGACGTTCATTTCAAAGCAACGTTAAAATAGAGGAATATAATACACGAATTCGCTCACAGAACCACGAAACATCTGGATTGGCATTCATTTGAGAAATCTGATAGAATATAACAAAAAAAATGTTAGAAAAATGCAAAACTAAAATAATTCATTTTCTACGATATTTCCGAGATGTCATTGTGTTACTTCATTGTCTGTATTATATTACATGTTACCCTCATCTTAGTCGTATCTATTTCGACAACCTTCTGCCTGTTACAGTATCAGGCCTTCCCCAGGAGCATTTGTCGTTGTCGGAAATCATCCGGGATTTCGAACTGAATATTATATTTTATCTATGTACTATAATACGATAAATTCGATCAATTGATCGAGCAAAATAAATTATATCTAGATGATGCCAGATTTAGGAACGTGACGCAAAATTAACGGGTACTAGATATAAAAAAAGGCATGTAACGCCGAATAAGAAGTCTCCATAAATAGATTAAATAATGGCCAAGTTAGAAATGATCAGAAGTTGAGTAGTTCAATGAACAACACAGGATCAGTACACGATCAGTACACGACCAGTACACGATCAGTAAACTGATCGAACAGTTACGAAAATGAAAACATACAATACGATGACAAATATTAGAAACATGTAAATGTTATAAAGACAATTAATTCTGTTTACTTGAAAATAAAAAAAAGAAGTCGTATTGGAAAATAAAAGCATTAACCTATCAAAAAGTTTAAAAAGAATTAAAAAAATGAACGTTTCCACCAGATCTTACATAATCTTTACTTATATTAAATGATTTATAGTACACACACACACACATATATATATACTAAGCCACTTGATGTAGGGAGCTAAACAAAAAAAACTACTTCAAGATCAAAAACTAGACAACGATAAGCGTTAGATAGATTCCGACCTATAAAACAGCAATTATTTCCCCTTTTTCAGAAACATTGTGCATGAAGTGTGTGGACTAAAGGACAAAATAAGATGAAACTACACAACTTGTTACACCGTTATATGTTTTATTTTACTTCAACTTGTATCTATCCGTTACCCTTCTGCACTTGGTTGCCTTTATATATACAAACTAAACAATGCTTCAAGCAAACTACATGTACCTCTTAATTCATAATGTAATAATACGTCTTTCTAATCTAAAAGCACACCGCCATAGTATCCTATTTCCAAAGATATTTCCACGTCATTTAATCATTTATCCTCCTGTTTACTAACTGTCTAAAATAATGTGCGTATCGCCGTAAAGAAGAGTCGACTATTTAAACAAGCGCGCCAGCATCAGACCAAGAGGAGCCAATGAGACGTGCTGACATATTACTGCGTTATGACATGAATGAACTTGTGAAGTTCGTGCAGTTAAAGACGGCTATTGCTAATGTTTTGCAATTCTTTCAGATCCGGTGTTAATGTGATGTCGGATTCCGGAAGGAACGAGTTCAACTATTACAGCGTTTTAAAATAAAATAAAATGGTCGAACTGTGCTCAAGCCTTTTAAGCATAATTTGCACACTTCATAAATAAATGTTCGCAAATGTTGAAGTGTGTACAGAAGGCAAAAAATCAAATAAAACATTGAGAGAATTCAAAAACAAACTAAAAGCGATAAAATGGCGGTAGACATCGATTATTTATGGGTTATTCGTTTCTGTTTACTCAAGTATATTACATACACAACACGTACAAACACGCAATACATCCCTCTTTCTCTTTCTTCCCGCTTATCCTTATATATAATGTAAACACAAGACTATATACTTCATCATACGACTACGTCCGATTTTGTACGATCCACATACATCATACAATGTTCTCACTCTTCTTAAGTTTCTGTTTCACGCTATTTCTCACTCTCTATGTACATAAAGTACTAAATCACATGGCACCATATTCATATATATATATATATATATATATATATATATATATATATATATATATATAGTTATGTAAAGTTACTCCAACAAAAGATATAAGGGGCAAATAATACCTTTAATTAGTGAACATCCGGATAAAACTGAAGCTCAATATACTGGATAGAGCATTAATAGCATTATATGAAGTGAAATAATAAAATAAGTTGCGAATCAAATTTTATTAGAATTCAATGTTCAGGCAAATTACCTTAAAGTCCTTAACTCATGAGTTTTCAAAGAAAATTCTTCTACTAGGAGGACCATTATCGCAATGGCATTACTGCAGATAATAAAATTAAATTTTGTAAATATATAAAAATATATACATATAAATACATCAAAGTATATAAAACATCAAATATATCAGCCCAAAACATACTTTTTAAACCTATACAGTTCATCCCAGTCATACAATTTAAAACATATCCAGGAAAGATATCCAAGAGGTTGATTGAAAAGTGATCCAATTGTAATAAAATTAGATTCGCACCTTATTTTATTATTTCACTTCATATAATGCTATATATATATATATATATATATATATATATATATATATATATATATATATATATATATATATATATATGTATATATATAAAGTTTATATACATATATAAAGGTTATATAATACCAACAGAGCATAGTTAAACATTTCGGAACAAGTTTCAGTCGGAGCTATAATAAGCTGGATATCACCAGGCCTCTAAAGGTTGAATTCTTAACACCTTCATATTGTAGAATGAGGCCAAATTACTATCCGCAAAAATCATATAAGTACTTGAAAATATTTTCTAAGCATACTTGTCGAGTTTAACATAAAGATTCCCGAGTTCGACAATATGCACCTGAAGATGATCGGAGATTACACCTGCCGAAACGCTGTGCGAATAACATCCAAGATAAAAACAGTAGACCGAATAATCCAAATCATACATATTATTAATCCGCATCTAAAAGATTCCATAACATTGTAATTTAATTGCTCTAATTAGCCGTAAATTTGACAATGATTTATTCAGTTTCTTATGCTCTATGTATTTTTCTTTGTTTTTTTTTATCCCCGTTCATATTCCTACGTCTTCAATTATAGCTTGTTTCCGTCTCTGTCTCTCTCTGTCTCTGTCTCTGTCTCTTTATCTATCTATCTATCTATCTATCTATATATCGGTTTTACATATTTCACCCCAAATAAGGCAGACCGCCACTGTGGACGAAAGGGCTACTGAGAATTATAGTGTAGGTTTTGGGTGTAATCCTAAGTTGGGAGCAGTGTAGCGAGATATATGTTTACATTAGTGTTACACCTCTGCATGTCGGTACAGTCGGGGAAATAGGGAGCTAGGACAGAGTTCCAGAGACGGCAGCACGAGGAAAGAAGCTATTGAAGTAGAAGGCTATCCGGCATCTGGGGACCTCCACAGTGAATGGATGGGATTTTGTTGATTGTCGGGTTGGTCTAGTGTATTTACGTTGAAGGGGCACCAAAATAGCCAGTTCATCGGAGCACACTCCATTGAAGTAGTTCTATCTATCTATCTATCTATCTATCTATCTATCTATCTATCTATTTATTAACAACCGAAGCTAATAGAGAAAACAAAATAATAAAACGAGTGAACTAGTCTAATATAGACAAAACGTAACATCACCACATACATTTAACGCGTAGTAAGAAATGTCAAGAGATAAAGAGAGAGATATAGCGGGAAAATCGACACTATATTTCGGTCTTATCTTTGTATTTCTTTTTAATATAACACATTTGGCTTACTAACTATTCCCTGGTTGAAAGTATTTAAACAAAATTAATCGCAACATAAGTGTTAAAATTATCACTGTTTATTTATGTATTCTGTGATGGCTGAATGGTTGTAGATGTTAGGATTTTAGTTGTAAAATACTTGCAGCCCGGGGGTTCGAATCGCGCGATCAGTAGTGAATAGTTATATCTATATGCTGATGAGTCCCGATTATAAAGGACGAAACTTATACGTACATAGATAATAAACAAAACAAATATTTAATATGTGTTGCTCCTAGAAATCCCTCTAGATGGGCATTGTAGGTGTAGTATTAACACAGCATGACGTCGCTAGCTATATATGCATAGTTCTTTTCAATAAGTAGAACACTCTCTTGACGTCAAGCCGCCGAAATAAGTGTTAAAATTATCACTGTTTATTTAGCTGTTCCGTGGTGGCCGAGTTGTTCTAGATGTCGGAGTTTAGGTCTGGGGTTTCGAATCGCGCGACCAGTAGTGAATATTCATATATCATGCTGATGCGTCCCGATTATAAAGGACGAAACGTATACGTACACAGATAATAAACAAAACAAATATTTATTATTTATTATTTATATATCAATATATAAATGTTCTTTCAATATATATATATATATATATATTGAAAGAACATTTCTAAATATTTTTTTTTAGTTATTTATTATATTTTAATATTATAATGTTATAATATTATAATTTTATTACGCGTTTCGTGCATCTGGGCTCTCTTCGGATATTATTTTCATTTGAAAACATAGGTTTGTTTTTAACAGTTTTGCGTTTTAACAGTTTGTATTTTCATAATTCCCTGAGTCTAAACTAAGTCTATGTAAAGCATGTGTGCGTGTTTCTTACCCTTATCGCTGTGGTCATCTTCGGTATTGTTCTTTTAGCACATTTTAGTGAGTTCTCCCGATCTAAAGTAAGGGTGTCTTTTAAATGTATGGTTGTTGTCTATTTGATTATAAACTCTGCCGTCTATGTGTATTCGTAAGTGTGTGTATGTGTCGAGTGTAGGTATATTAGGTAAGTGCGTTTGTTTTTGTTTGTGTAATATGTGTGTTTTGCCAAATTGAAATCGTCAGTATCGCAGGTTACCATCCCTGCCGGTCAAACGGTTTAAACCCCTATACGAATGTAATGTTTGACTCAGTAGCCGGGACACGTACCATTGCTCCACCACGCATTCTTTAGAAATATTTACCACATTTAGAATTAATTCTGGAAAATATATACATAATATATCATTTTATTATAACATTGTATATACATGATAGATTATATATATATATATATATATATATATATATATATATATATATATATATATATATATACAGAGAGAGAGAGAGATAAAAGAGACTAAAGAGAGGGAAGGAGAGAGAAAGAGGGTGTGTGCCAGGCTATGTAAGAAAATAAATCAATAATTTCCTCAATCGTAATTTTTACGTGAGTTAAAATGTAATTAATATAAAATAATTTGTATATATATATATATATATATATATATATATATATATGTGTGTGTGTGTATATATATCCTTTGTATATATATATGTATATATATATATATATATATATATATATATACATACTTTTGCACAGTTGAGCTTTGTTAAAATACGCTTAATCATAAAACAATATTTGTATCATGGCGACTTCAGTCTCAAGAGAACTTAAAATTGAACGTAACTAATGGATACTTTTATGAGCTTTCTAAAGACTTAGTATAATTAACACAGTAGATATATTGGATTCTTAAGTAACTCGATTATTAAGAAAAATGTAACTGAATATACCGATTAATAATTACATTATCAATTGCCTAATAAAGTTACTACGTATACGATTTTTCAAAAGTACAAAAGCCTAGCGTGAATAAATAAATATACGAGTAGGGGAAACACTGGGCGTAAGAGATTAATTAAGTGTGGGTGCTTACAAATTCCACTTCTTTATAGATGGTTGGATTAATAAGAACAATTATAATGTTGTATTATTGAATCACATTAGATAGTATTTGAGTTCTGGAGAAATAAGTTATTAAATTATTTAATGGATATACAGATATTTAGTATAATAATGATTATCTATGTATGAAGATATAAATATGTTTCGTAGTTATTGCAGTCTCCATTTAGGCTAAATCAGTACTTATGTATACAAAACAAATTTCTGTAAGTCACCAGTTGGTATGAATGAAAACTAAACATCACATAAGCGATACCGTTGATATTACTATCACGAGCAAGTGTTGTGGTGTAAGATGTGATGTGATATGGTGGAGCTTGTGCGGGTTTAGCATCACAACGAGAAATCACGATCAATGCCTAGGTACGTTGTGCATTACTATATATAAAAATTATACGAAAGATTTAAATTACTGAACAACAACAATGCAAGAGTAGACTTAACTGAAATTAATTCCAATTTTTGTTGTATCAAAACCATGTTATCAATTCTCCTAGATGATCTTAAACAAGGATGATTGTCGCCTGGGGTGATAGTTTTCTGATAACATATCATTCAAATAATACATGATAGCTTCGACCACCTTACTATGGGGATTGTATTAAATCGGTGTTACTATACTCTCTATAGATGTCAGTTTAAACTAGATAAGTTTAAACTAGGTAAGTTAATATCGGACATTTTATGTGATCGTTGAATTGTGTTGGAATTTAAAAGTGATTTTAAATAACATATCAGTTTTAAAAAGCCAACAATAGCCAAAAATCATTTACTAAAAATGGGGAAAGGAATGCATTTTCGTTAGATAAACAAATATTGATAATTATATATATATATATATATATATATATATATATATATATATATATATATATATGAGGAAAAGTAGAAATGATGTCTCAGACAAAATGAACAAAAATGGATTTGAGGATAAGCGAATAAACAAACTAACAAAAAATATAAACTCAAACACATATAAAAGCTCTACCAAGATATGTCAGTTGCTAGAAAGCAACCATCCTCGGTTGGAAATCAGAACTTTAATGATTAAAGTTTATATTTTTGTTAGTTTGTTGATTCGCTTATCCTTTATTAATATTTTTTCATCTCTCTCTCTCTCTCTTGATATATATATATATATATATATATATATATATATATATATATATATATATGTATGTATATATATAAATATATATATATGGATATGTTTGCTTTCCCTCACAAAGTAATGCTAAACAGTTTCGTCGTCTTCTTTGTGACTTGAGTCCATCGTTTCAATTTACTATAGAGGTCGATGATTGTTATTCTTTTCCATTCCTTGATGTGTTTATGTCTAAAGCTACCAATATTTTTATTTCCAATTGATATCCCATCAATATCATAAAAAGCACCATTGCACGCAAATTTGCTATATTTAATGGTGGTAAATTTATTGACCCGTCACGATGCTTTGTTTATTTAAAACTTCCATGGTTAGGTTCTGACGGCCTTGATATTGTCAATAGAGTACTTCTTCTACTCAACGTTGTTTTCCAGCGACCATGCTGAGAATAGTTTACACGACTAGAAACTTGTTTCTGTTATCTTCGTAAAGATGTGTTTCCCGCCATTCAAAATAATTATGTTGTTTATACATTCCTGTGTCAGTGTTGAGCTGACAAGGTCGACAAGACATCCCAAAGATAAGATATGAGAATATCGCAGCACATACCACGTGATATTATTTTACCCAAGGTTTCGAAATCATTCGGGAACTTTTAAGTACATTAATCTTCCATCAGTAATTAGCTGGTTAGTACAAATAGTTGTTCTGACGAGTATTCCGATGGGTGGTTTTCGGTTTTACACAGTGCTAGGTCGAACTACTATCTCAATATTATTGAGATGTTAGTAATTAACATTTCTCGACCTAGCCTGGGCACACTAAAGAGTTTGAAATATCAGTTGGAGATCGTTAATGATTCAAAGCAACCATAACTTTGAGAGATTTATCAGGTTTTTCCCCTTTTTTCAATTGCTTTCTCTAACTAAAACATTGCCCCCCTCATATCTCATTCGATGTTCTTAGTTTTTAATTTATCATTCTGGTTTTTCCTTTTAGAGGGTCAGATGATAAGGCCGTAAGGAAAATTTTAGCCCTTTTCATTTTTTCCACCGGCCTGTTTCATTGATTAAAAGAATGTTTCCTCTGTAACTTATGCTGTTTTACCGTCCGTTTCATTTGTCTTGTGCCAAGCAACATTTTTATGTCAATATCGTCTCTGCAACATTACAAAATCATCAGAAAAATTCACAAAGAGCAAAAAGTGTTTTGGATTAAAGTGTCTTGAAAACACCTACACTATACAGTTGTTCATTCTTAGGTGCACCCAAACAAAAAAACAAACAAAAAAGCAAACTCACACGTGGGGGACCCCACTAATACCCCATTTTGAATTTTTCGTTTAGAGCTAGTACATCTTATATTTGCTCTGTTTTCACTAATTGACAATCATCGAGCTCAATCTTTTAAGGATACTGGAAAGTAAAAGGGCACTCATACATATATTGTCATTAATAATTTTATATAAATATATATATATATATATAATGTTATTTATATATATATATATATATATATATATATATCAATTTACAGTTGATTTAATGAAGTAGATATATCAAAACTATATGATCGCATTTCCTTATATGCAAAGATTGTTAACTTTTGCTTTATTTGTTAAAGTCTTTCCACACGTGAGTGAAGATATTTTGTATAGCAATTTTGGGGAAATGGGGATTAAATAACGCTTAGGTTCTGTGATACAAACGTGTGTATGAATACATTGATTTTTATAATCTCGCCATTGTGATGTTTCCATTATATCACAACACGTTTACTGTTATAAAACGTTTCAAGTGATTCCATAATTTCAGTAGCGATAAATACATTAAGTAGTAGTATTATCTGTTAAAATAACTTTCGTATACAATCGTGTACGCTCCGCGGTGATACCACCTTTCGTAGAGATATAGGAGTGCTGAGCAGAAGCTGTGACATGTACTTTTAATGTTGAATGTACCATTTTAACGCCTTTAATATGAACATAAGTAATAGTAAGATGATGATTATAATCATCATCTTACTGTTACTTATCTGTGTTTCTCATGCCATCGACTACAGCCATTTCGTATGTCGAGCTTCGCAATCCTATCTGTGGCCTCCATAAAAGCAACCGCGCCACGAGCGCCGTCGTATCGTTTAATAATAGCTCATTCTTGTGTCAAATGTCGCCATCTTTTTTTTTCTTTTTAGAAAATGTCGCTATCTTCGGAAAGCAGATAAATAGGAACGGACCACACATGATGCAGTTACTAAATCAATTGGTAATAGAGCAAGGATTTGCGTTTTTGTTTTCAAGACAAAAAAAGAATTACAAATCTATACTAAACTAAAATATATTTTATCGTCTGACAACTTCTGTACTTTTCTTCTGATTCAATCTACTGAACAATGCCTAAATGAATTAATGGGGTTTTAGTCTTGTCTTTTATTGCGAGAATCATAAAACCCCATCTGTGAATTCGACCAATTTACACGAAAGAGAATAGGTGTATGCACACGTAAAAACTAAACAAAAGAAGGGCTATGCTTTTGTTGCGCCTCTTCAACAAAAGCGCTTAGAGATGAGTTCGCTCACACCAACAGATATACAGAGTATTTTCTAAAAAAAACTACAAACAACTGACAGTAAAGATGATCATGTGGTGCATGATATATTATTTCCTAACTTATATTTCATGAATTATAGTTAATGTGGATTATTGGCGGTAATTTTCTCGTAGTGGCCGTTAACTAATCTGAATGTTCTTGTTCTGTTGACTGTCTCCGTTTTTTACAGTGTTGAATAACGATCAAATGTCGTTTATAAAATAAGTAAAAAAAATGCGCAGATTGAATAGACACATGTTAAGAATATACGGTTTTGTTCTTTTCCTCTTATTATTTTTCAAAATACTATTGACTTACTGAATATTTGAAAAGTATGCGAAAAATATTATTGTATCACCTGATAAAGTAAGCTGAATTAAATAGGTGATAATGATAACAAAATGTCCACCCACTATTATCTGATAACAAATTAAGATTGTTATGGACTCTTGTTCCCAACTCTTAACTCCATTTTAAAACTTTTGTAATTATCTGTAATTTTGAATATGTGTTTCTTCTTTATTTACGTTATCATCTTGTTCTCCTTTTGTTATGTTACTTGCCTCTTCCTCTGTACCCTCTTCCCACAAATGTGCGTATCATTTGGTACTCTCCAACTATTTAAAATATTCGAAATGCTAAAAAAACAACCAAGCAAGCAACATTATGAAAGTGTTAGTCATATATAGTCTTAATTAATTGAAACACATGTTATATTATATATTAAATTAATTAATTTACATTAAAATTAATTTATAAAATTCTGCCATTTTTAAATACGAAATAAAAAAATAAACTATTTCTTATCTATCTCGCTTGGGGATTTACTTAGTCAAGTATCAGTTATTTAATAGTGATGATAGAGGTATAGGTGTAAACTTTACATGTAGTTTTAAATAATGTGTGTATAATCTATACACGCATTAAACGTTTACCAAACGAAAGAAACTAGTTAAAACGAGTATGTATATGAGAAAGAGAACCTTTATTAGGGGCCTGGGAGCACACTCCAAAAACGTTTATTCACTCTGATCTACTACAATTTCTTGGTTTCTCAACATGGGAGGCACGACCCCTCAGGCGATTATTGGGTTGAATACATGTTTTTTATAACTTATCTGATCAATTATTTTTAATTAGCGTTAACATTAAGATTAATCGCTGATTCATTTTCTCAGAAAACGTTCGCGTTACAAAGATTACAACGTAGCACCTAAACAAACATGGATAAACAGAATTGTCTTGAAAAACAAAGACAGTGGTAATAATTTATTTACTAGTTTACTAATGTCTAATCTGGAAATTATCTATATATTAATACGATAGCGTGTGTGTTCGTGTGTCATGCTTCCGGCAAAAGCTCTGCGCATGCGTGCCGCATCTAAATTTTGAAAAACATTCAACTAGCGTGCGTTTAGGTATATTTAAATGTATTTCCCTCTGGCGCAATGGTTAGCAAGGTAAATTTTTACTTCGGCCCGACTGGTTTATAGTTCGATCCCAACCAACCTCTAAGATTGTTATTCTACATTTCGAGGGGAAGGGGAAAAAAATAATACATTTTTTTTATCACCTGGTTAAACACTACTTTTTTGTGTTGCTTAAAACTTAAAACTATTTTTTGTTTTTATGTTGGCGTTTTTAATGGCATTGTCTATTTAATTACGTTGACTGCTTTAAAAGTAGAGTATCGGCCAGTATTATTTTGTTGTTTTTTTTGAACGGATGGCATATCAACCATTTTTAATAGATATGCGCAGTGTCCATCGTACACGAGTTACTATTGTAAACAATTATTTCACTCTTATCCAGAAGGGGGAGGCTCATAATAAAGCAAGCGTAACTTACTAACAAATAGAGGGTGCTTTGTTCCATTAGGACCCGTATTGAAAACATCATTTCGTGTAATTTACACGGGTTCCGCTAGTAATGTATTAATACATACTATTTTAGAATATTTTGATAGTCGGGTAATTCATTTACACATATGAAGGTTATCATTTACGTACGAGGTTTCATTTAATTACTGCATTTGTTGATTATCAGTGAGTTTTTGTACCTGAAATTATTTTGGTATCGAACACATCGCAAAATAAGTCCCATCAGAATGTGAACGCCATAACATGCGAGGAAAGAGACAAACATCAGCAGGCAAGGTTTTGGCCTCCGCATTTTGAGATGCGCAAAGTTTTTTTATACGTGGATTACTTTATTAATGCGTTTGAATAAAGAAATGACTAAAATAACGGCCACAAATTAAGAAGTAAAAAAGTGAGATTTCACACAAAACAATGCACTACGTCAAAGTCGATCGAAACGATGACAACACAACAGGAATTACACCTTCACTAGTCTCCAACCCTTCCCCCAAACGACTACTAGCTGTTTACAGACCTCAAAAGCTTTAGAGTAAGAGATTTGGCGCCAATAAAAAAGTGATATCGGAAACTGAGGCGTATTTTTAGGCCGAAAACAAAACGTTCTATAAAAGTCATCGAATTGTTAAAGAAGTGTTGGGATCAAATTAACCCATTAATAAGAGACTATGCTAATGAATGCAGTCGAATTTGATTTACAATTCGTTGTATATGAATTATGATTGGGATTTATTGAGTTATATGTTAGAAAAATCAAACATTAATTATACACCTCTCACAATAAACCTACTAGAAAAACCTTAAATTAAAGCGATGTATACGATATGTTTCCTTTGTGTCAGGATGTAATCTCCCAAGAAAAGGAAGCAATCGGGGGTTTAATATTTTCTGAGTTATTTCTACAATTTTTAGGCTTTGGTAAATTTGAAAATGAGAAGGCTTTTCAAAGTTTGCCCAATTCGAGAATAACCATCATACTCAGATAATCATCATCATCATCATCATCATCATTATCATCATCATGGTATTTTTATTTCACCCCTGGTTGAGGAATCCCTCTTTGGTTTATTTCTACCTTGATTATCCCAGGTCACGCGTGGACAAATAGAATCTTGTTGGCTATCGAGGTTGTCTCTGCAATGCGGGTTTGGCCATTCGCTAGATATTATCCATTGCCTCGGGGTGCATTCTGTCTGTAGACGGTACATCTCGAAAAACGACATACCCTATGTTTTGCTGTTCATATGGTTGTGATTATGTCATTTACCCCAGTTGCTGTCTGATCCAGGTGTTTATGTTTCTATCACGTAAACTGATGCCGAGCATACTGCGTTCAATTCTGCATCGTTCTACTCTTAGCTTTTCTATAGCTGTATTATGTTTCGCTATCATATTCCATAGCAAGCATGATGTACTCCCCACCCTCAATTCGGAAATTAAATCAGAAATGTATACTTTGTCTGACATTTAATCTGTTTTCATATCTTACAGGGACACCTCCTCTTAGAATGCTGCCATTTATTTTTAAGTTTCTGAATGTATTGCATCGAACTTACAACTCACTATGAGAAAATGTCTCTTATTTGCATTTAATTGAATACAATAATACTTTTAAATAGCAATAGAAAATCTCATGAGTTTTCATATTTTTAATATTATTAATTTTATGATTTGTGTAATTCTGAAATATATAGTTTCCAGAATAATACTAGACTGAACAAAATTCAAGAAAATAACGTTACAACCACGTTACATAGTCGTTGGTGTCTTTTCCTTGTTTTCCACCTACAATTCCCCCGAACTATTACCTGAAAAGGTTGCAATCACGTTACATTCTAACGTGAAAATTACCCTTTCCGACGCCCGACAAAATTAACAAGAAATAATAAAATAAATGGAAAGAGGATATAAAAATTAAACAAAAAAAAAACCTTTTCTACCGCAGGAATTGTAGAACTGTGACTGGGAAATTCACAGAAAAGAGGTAATACATTCTAGGATCATATTAAAAATGTATTCTTGATCTAAATAAGTGATTCTAAACTTTAGAATGTTTTTATGATCTAAATGAGTTTAAAAATACGGAAACCAAGTCTATAATGTCTATTTATCTATATTTACCTCCGTTAAGGAAGTTATGTTTTCGGTCGAGTTTATTTGTCACTATTATAATAGAGTTTCTTACATCCGCATCGCTTGAACAATTGTAACCCAACTTGACCGAAATCTCGGTAATCATCTCAATAAGAATTGTTTTCACTTTGGGATATCTAGGCTAAATGTCAATCGCAAGGTCACAGATAAATGTGACAATCAGCTTGATTCCGTTCATGGTAGAGACTTGTATCTTGGCATATATCGTAGCCAGTGAACTCCTGTATCTTTATATGATTTTTTCTCTTTAGCCTTGAAGTTAAATAGTTCTGTCACGCTCGGAATTATGGCGCAATTTAAATTTCTGATGTTTCCAAATTTCATGTACGGATCTGATGATCTTTGATAACAGCAATGTTATTTCAGCAGAATGGATTTTTTAAAATTAAATTATTAACCAGCGTAATCATAACGTTATGGATACTTTGACGATAGGCACTCATGCACATTGAGGTTGATAGATAATTTCAACATTACAACAACTAACTTTGAAAGAAGCTCAAATATTCCTAAAAATATAAAATGTATTTTCACTTTCCAATAAGTTTCGCTGTTAGTTCGGATATTAACATTTTTTGTAAACATTTTTTTACACTTGCAAGGATAATTGTATTATCTTGCTTAATCAAATTGTGTTCACTTTCGTAATGCTAATGAAATTATTTGCAGAAATTGCACATGCTAAAAGGATTTTTATGCGTAGAAATGATTGGTGTTGATGCTGTTATATCTGTTACTTAATAAACAACATCAAAGAAAAAAATGCATAAAGTTGTCAGAATTATATGCATTGTTTTTGCCAGATATTAAAATCAATTTATACTTTAAGGGATGCCAGTTTTTATGACGCCTCTCTCTCTCTCTCTCCTCTCTCTCTCTCTCTGTATATATATATATATATATAGTCATACATATATACATATATATATATATATATATATATATATATATATGTGTGTGTGTGTGTGTGTGTATGTATTACAGATGATCAGCACAACATCTGTACCGTCAGTTTCAAATGCAAACAAAAGTGACCTATAATTGGTCTTATTGACGTGACTTTCTTCAGCCTTTGGTTATATCTGCCTCAACATATACGGATGCTGAAGACAGTCCGATAAACGCTAGCTAATATAGGTCTCTTCTTTATTTAAAACCGACGGTGCCGATGTTTTTCTTATTTTCTGTAATGTGTATATCAATAAATATTACGCCTTTATTTTGATTTTCCTAAATAATTCAGCACTCTGCTGGGATAATATCCAACTTACCTTACATAGAAATATATATATATATATATATATATATATATATATGTGTGTGTGGGGGGGGTGTTTGTGTGTGTGTATGTATATATTCGGTATGACTTTGTGTGGCATTCGACCTGAATAGGCACGTAGTCTCCCTACAAACTGAAAGTTTCTTGGATGCCAAATTAACATGCGCCCCACTCCAGTCGCATGTATGTGCCGTTTAGGGCAGATGTCATATATGCCTAATCTTCGCAAATGGTTATCTGACCAGACTCAACCTCGCTAAACGTCGGTCATCTTACAAGAACCTTTTATGTTAACGTGATAATGCCGTATATATAGATACACACATACACACACACACACACATATATATATATATATATATATATATATATATATATATATATATATATATATATATATATATAGTTAAATAACATGAAAAAAGGGTTCAATATTATTTAAGATAGAACTTTATAACTATATTATATCTGGAGGTTGATAGCACGAAATAAGAATACAAATTGTGTGTCACATCTCTGACTAAAATACAACACAATTTTATAAAAAATAAAAGAAAAGGGGAAATTGCTAGCAACAAATCTCCATTAGATTCCAATCGAGTTAATTGCCTGAACTCAGAAACAACATGTTATATTGGTTAGTAATGACACCCTAACAGTATACATTATACCTGGTATCATGAATTTATAAATAATTACACTCATATTTACAGAGCCACAAAGGATTACTGACCGGGTGTTAAAGAAACACTGTTTTGTTTTAGTTGAATTATTTAGAATACTATTCTTGTATGGTTTTTAAATTCCAAACGTTTCGCTTGATTTAACGTCTGACTTTCTCAATGTGTATATTTTAGAATTTGATGAATCTTATAATTTAACTTGGGTACCTGTATATCCATGTTATATGTACCGAATTTCGAAATACTTTGCGTGTTTTTGAAGCATCTGGTCATACAACATATCCACAGTTTTTATGCCATGATCTGTTGCATAATTTTCGAACAAAACCCGTTATTTATTTTACAGCAGTAGATTGTTCTCTACGTCATTCATATTCGTTTTCCTCTCAAGTAGTAATTGAATCATTGACGTTTAGAAAACTGTTACGTACAACTCATTGGAAACTAACGCTTGTAACTGCCATGTGTCTATTTCAAATCCTATTAATTATATGTTAACCTAAGAGAATTTTATTTAATATCTCTTTTAAACATCACAGTAATTCTAGAAATGTTCAGATATAAAATATGTCCTGATGTTTTCTTTTGATCTTTCTTGTTAAACGGATACATATATATTTTTTTATTTCTCCAATGTAGTTTCACCTATTAACTGTTTCATGCGATCTGCATGTATATTTGTAAATAATTGTAACTAAGACATTATTTGAAAAAATAGGATAGATTTTTAAAACATGAGAAACAAATTGAAAACGGAGCACATATCATCCTTGTTAAGCTGTTTTTACTTCAAAATATATTTGTGTTAACTTGCTTATAGATATATTCCATAACTAATAATAAGATATTGCTTGGTAACTGTTGTGGGGTACAAATCACCCCTATTGGAGAACTGATGGTATCAACCAGGTATAATAAATACCACTGGTTGCAGAGACTCAGAGAGACTTTCATACCATGTTTTACCACATGTTATGAACCCGTTCATCTCCTACCACATTAGTGGCGTTCTGTATTGCTTTATGATAAATACATTGTTATATTTTAACCCAGTCACTATTTGTGGTTTATTTCTTTGTGACCCCTAGCACGGGTCTACAACATTAACCTTCTTAACGCCCTCATTTGTTCGAATCCTTTGAGTAATTATTTTAAATTCACAATATTTCATGTTTTTTTTGTTATTTGTAAACACTTTTATTCGTCGGCAAACAAAGCATGTTGCCACTGAAATGTAAGGGGCTACTGTAATCATCAGCCACATTTATAGAGGGGGTCTTGAGTGTTTTTTTTCGACAATGTGATTCGTTCCATTCCATGTACAGTCGATGAAACAGTGAAGTGCTAGGGAGTTCCAAAGGAAAGCGGCCTGAGCAAAAAAGCTATTAGAATAGAAAGTGTGATTGAATCTTGTGATCTCTACAGTGAAGGGTGAGATTCCTCAGCTCGTCGGCTTTGGCGGGCTATTTATGTTGGAGAGGGTACAAGTTCAGTAAGTTTTCGAGGCACATTTCGTGTAGATACTTGTAAAACAAGCACAGTGATGCAACATTTTGTGCGATGGGACAGAATTTAGATTTTTGCTAGATATTGCGGCGCCTATACTCTTTTTTGAGCGCTATTCTACTACATGCTAAAAGCTATTCTTAAGGAGTTGGTTATTGCATTGGATATGTGTTTCATTTGCTTGCATATATTGAATTGTGCGTCGGTTCATCAGCATATATAAGCATATATAAGCATATCAGACGCATTTTGTCATTGTAGTCATTTATGAAGATGAGGAATCATGAAGGTTGAAGTATCGATTCCTAGGAAACACCCGCATTAATATGATGTTTAGATGTACGGCTATTAAAAACGACTTGGATCTTTCTTTTATACAAAGAAGGATCTGATTATATTAAATACTCGTCCAGTAATAGCGTACAAATTACATTTTCATAAGAAGGCCTTCATGACAGATCTTGTAAAAGGCCTATGTTATGTCAACCGCTTCTGCCCTAGCTTCCCCTGCATTATCAAGTGCATTAGATATGCGTTCAAAGATGACAGTTTCCGGTACCCGTTATTGAACGTGGTTGGCTAAATCCATAGTCTTTGTCAAAATGAACGTAAGCATTGCTGAGTTGTCGGATTATCGCTGAAATTATTAATGATTCAAAAATGTTAGCGGAAAGTTGGAACAGACTTATGGGGCCATAATCTTGCGGGTTAGTATTTGAATGAGAATTTTTAAAAACCGGTAACACAGAGAAAATATTTTGGCTATCAGGAAAGCAAGATGCCGAAAGGCATTTGTTATAGAATGTTGCGAGGGCAGAGGCCAGCCATACAGACAATGTTCGTAATAGGGATACGATCCGGTTCAAATGCTTTGGAGGTGTCAATGTTTTTCATGCTATCCATGACACAAGAAGGCATAGTCATCAGAGTATCCAGTGTGGTCTCTGTTCGTTGAGGGAAATTAAGGAGATGGTGGTTTGCTGAGTTCCAGGTAAAATCGAAGAAAAACTGCTAAACAAGTATTCTAGTCTCATCTGTTGTCGTGCAAGCTACATCATAGTGGTGTTTAATGATTACTAATTGAATTGGATACAAATAATGAACCAAACTAGTGGCGAACCGGAATCACCCAATGTTAATGATACTTTTACTAACTCACACTACATCAAACATGACGAAAAATTACAAAGTTTGCACTGGGTATTCATTTACATATATTACTCAAATATCCATATACATTCATAGGATTACTTCAGTAATTCAATTTTACATGCCTTAATTACAATCACTTATGAACAAAAGAAAAAAACAGCCTACATTTATATCTTATTATAGATGGGATGATATATTTTGGAAATCACTTCAGACACCGGAGTAACTCTGAGACGATTCTCTGACTTGCTATTGCTGTTCAGGCCTTTTCCCTGTACTTGAACTGGTTTTGTCTGAGGGCAGAAAAACGCACGTGATTTACTCGCTAATCTTTGATTGACAGGATGATAGTGCATATACATATATATATATATATATATATATATATATATATATATATATATATATATATATATATATATATATAGGATCAAATATGAACCAAAAGTAAAACTTTTAGTAGATGGAACCTATAGTGAAGAGGTTTAGCTCAATATACGAGATAGAGCAATTGTAGAGATAGAATAAAAAAGAGTGATACATATGCGACGATTGTCCAAATTTATTTCAAATTTCAATTGTTCAATGCAAGGTGTATTTAGTAATAAACTAGTGTTTCTTATTCTTTCCTTAAGCCAAGACATTTCAAAGATCGAGATCTTATCA
>OY744518.1:24198800-24231300 GCA_963556195.1 Sepiola atlantica
TTCTGTTCACATCACGTTTCCATTGCCTAACAAATAACAGTAATTAGAGAGTAAGATAACAATCATCAAAAGTTCATAGTATGTTTGTGCTTCATATAGTAATGATTTTATATAGCTACGGGTAGTGACTTATGAATCACCCTGTAGATCTTGTTGATTCTTCATTCTTGGAATTGAAATAAATAATGTTATAAATTTATTTGCTTCAACTTACTTAAACTATTTTATCCCTGTTTTTGTCTCTCTCTATCTCTTTCTATATGTATCCATTTGTGTGTGCGCATGACAGAGAGTTTACTTATTATTGAGTATACGAACTCACATGCTTATAGGTTTAAAATAATTTGAAATTGGGGTCATAAATGGTTGGTGACTTTTCATGCCGCAAAGATTAAGCTCTTTTCCTTCAACAACTACAAGAAGCCTTTCCAACTACCGATTGTCATGGAAAATAACACCCTACCTGAGAGTTCATCATTCAAACTCTTTGGCCTAACCTTCACAGGTAACATGAATTGGAACACATACATTGAAGACATTGTCAAGGTTGCCGCAAAGAATGTTGGCTCCCTCTACCGTGCTAGTGGACTCCTTACACCTGACATTATCCTGTATCTCTACAAAGCCACCAGTCGCCCATGCATGGAGTATTGTTGCCACATCTGGGCTGGTGCATCATCTACTAGTCTCTCCCTCCTTGACAAAGTCCAAAAACGAGTAGTCAACCTAATAGGTCCCTCACTGTCAGCTAAGCTCCAGCCCCTGTCCCATCGCCGCAATGTGGCATCCTTGTGTTTGTTTTACAAATACTTCAATGGATTATGCTCCGATGAGTTGGCCACTCTGGTGCCCCCTCGACGTACATTCACTAGACTAACTCGACATTCTACTAAATCTCATTCATTCACTGTGGAGGTCCCCAGATGCCGGAGAGCATTCTACTCAAATAACTTCTTTCCTCGTGCTGCTGACCTTTAGAACCTCCTCCCTGTCCCCTGTTTCCCCGACAGTACTGACATGCAGAAATTTAAAACTAATGTAAACAGACATCTCGCTGCTCAGATCCCAATTTAAGCTGAACCACCAATCCTTCTCCCCTTTTCATTTTTCTCAGTAGCCCCTTACGTTTACAGTGGCGTCCTGCCGTTGGGGTGAATCATGTAAAAAAAAAAAAAAAAAAAAAACATTGTATCCTAAAGACTGAGGAAGTAAGATTGTTATTAGTGCTCTATCATTAGTTTGCTGTCTGTTCAAACCTTTTGCGTAAATAATAGAAACGTGGCTTGAATTTTATTTTGTGTCTTCAGTTTACGTCAGTTAATATTATGACAGTAGCGGTTAATTAGTAATATTAATATACAAAACATACGGAACTGGACAAAGTGCTGTTCTTAGAATTCAAAAAGTCGTCTTTAATCTGTACTTTTCAGTATTAACTTGGTACATTCAACCTTTCAATAAAATCAGGTATAACCATATTTGAAAACACCTTCATATGTCTGAATAAACGTTCGATGAACTTTGATCAACTTCATATGAAACTAATATGTGATATGTATTAATTACAGCAAAAAGACTATTCGTTTGAAGTACTTGCTCCGCTGAGACGAGCGTTCAGTATATCATCATATCAGTAATTAGAAGGGTCTGTATTGTTTTGATTTAGCAGACAATTGCTCTTATTTTGAATATTATTTTCACAATCTCTCGGCTTATCTATCTCCGTGCTTATAATATTCATATAAGAACTGCCCGTAAAAACCCGTGGCGCAGTGGATTAAAGTGCTAAGCAAAATCAGTGTTTAGTGAAGTGTTTCTATTTCTCTAGTTAGAAATAAAATCGAGTATAATGTTTAGTTCGAAATAAAGATTCCTGATTTCGAAAAAATGCACCTAGAGAAGATCGGAATTTAGTTAGTTTTAAACATTGGAAGAATTGCATCCAAGTTAAGTAGTTCAAATAATCCAAATGAAACATGATTGTTTTATTCTAATCAAACGTTGACTGATTAAAAACACCAAATGTTTCATTGTCTTTCTTTATAATGAAATTTATAAAACCAGCGTTGCTTGGCTTAAAAAAAAGTTAATTGAAAACATATTAAAATCGGATTCAATTTAATTGTACAATGCACTTCCACATCTTAATCATGTAACCCACAAAGAAGTTGGATTTAGAGAGACATTACTATTTTGCCAGTTTAAGTTGTTGAGCAAAATGAAATCGATTCCCTAGTAATAGTATTGCCATGGCAACGTTCTATCATTGAATTAATTAGATAAACTTTACACAAGAAGACAACAATTTTATATAACTATAAAGAGAGTCGAAAGTAAATATTGGATTTAATTTAAGTCGCCTCGTAACTCTCGCTTCTCTTATTTTGTCCTGTAGCCCTCACATTCCATGTTTCTGACAAAGGGAGAAGAATTGTTGTTTTCTAGGTCGAAATCTATCCACCTAACAGTTATCGTTTGCTATTCTTTCACCTTGAAGTATTTTCTTAGCTTTTTATATCAAGCGGCTCCATGCCTTGTCTGGAGCGATTTTCATTTTTTTTAAATAGTATAACTTTAGTGTCCCACTTCACACATTGTTAAAAGTGTTCCCCTATCGGCCAATCCTCAGCCGAGTCATACTAACGACCTAAAAATAGTACCTGATGACCCAATGCTTAACACTAACCATTATAACATGACGATCAAGATAAGTGGAGTGATCCACGGGGAATTGGTGTCACCTTCAACACCTTGGTGTAGTAACTAAGTAATAGGGATACTTCGGATCGCCGCCGACTAAATCCGCCGCCTTTACTTTAGTTTTTGCAATAATTACTAAACTTACAAACCGAACAAGAATTAGAAAAAAGGGAAAAGAAAAGAAATTGAAACAAAATCAACAGCAAACAAAAGTAATCGAACATATGACTTACATTATTACTGTAGTTTTAATTTCAGAGTGAATGGCGTTTTCATAGAAAAAATAATTTAATGATAGAAACTGTTGCATTATGGTGCATACTTCCGTTTTCAATGCAAGTTTGGGTAAGTTCGGTTGAATTACTTATAATCCTTTATCAATAAAATTAGTTGGAAGACATTATTAAAGCATGTTTTCAAATTATTACATAGCTTATATATACATGCGAAATTATTACAATTTTATATAGATTAATGCAAAATGATTTTCTTTAGTTGAGTCCTCTGACAATCAAAACACCATTATGTCGCTTGCACGGCAACGAATAACTGCGAACGTATTGCCAAGCAGTTCGCCTTAAACTTAGTACTCCACAAACCACTCACTCACAACTTTCCGATTACAGACGGAAACCACGCGTTATTATCTGATCATTATACATTCCCATGTCTTGAAACTAAAAAACCTTGACTCTTCAAAATTATGCTGACCTGATAGCATCATTGCTATAGTAATAAAAAATAACCTGCTGACCTCAACTCGTCCTCTCCAATCTCTCTAGCAAATGCCTTGTTGTATCTCCCTTCTATGATAGCTTGAGAATTGTCTTTATAGTACAAGTTTTCAGTCACTCTGGTTAAATAACTTATCCACGAAATTATCGCCCGACAAATCTTGTCTCGCTCTTCGCTAATTTTTATTCATTATTAATCAATTTAGAAATAGTTCAGTACTTCGGAAATGGAAAACTTCACTCTGCCAAACAGTATTGATTTAAGCAATCACATTCTACTATGAATATCCTAACGGTCATATCAGAATGCATGGATAATACAGATGAAGCAAGAGCGGTTGCGTTTGATACATCAAAAGCCTTTGATAAGCTCTGGCATAAAGATCTTCTGGGAAAATTGGACGTGTATTTAATATAATCTAATCCTTCTTATTTAAAAGAAAGATCAGGGTCATTCTAGATGACCGGACATGAAAACAACATCTCATTAATGCTAGTGTTCCCCAAGAGTCGATACTTTGACCTTTCTGGTTTCGTATTGTCATAAGCAACCTTTCTGATGACATCGTGCCCGAGATAGGTATTTTTGTTGATGGCACCAAGCTCTATTATCGACATATGTAAAAATCAGACGCACGCGTATACTTTGAAATGTGATCCTAAAAATATGCCATTATGGTCACATTTAATGCTACCAAGACAAAGTATCTTGTATTAAATATTATAAGAAAAATTACCAACCACAGATTGCCATGTCTAATAGCACCGTTTCTGGGGGTTTAACATTCGACTTCTTCAGACTAAAATGAGCAAGTAATATCAATTGGAACAAATGCAAAAAAAAATACTTCCAAGTCTGCTGCAAATAAAGTGGGTCCCTTCCACTGTGATAAGAATACTTCTCACACCTGCAAGTATCCTATATATCTATGAAGTAGAAAGTCGTCTATGTATAATGTATTGTTGCCACATCTTGGCTGGTGGACAAAACACTAATATCTCCTCCTTAAGTAGAGGGCAACAAAGACTATCTAACCTTATAGATCCCACACTCCTTATCCCCTGCTCCTTCGCCAGCCTGTTGCATCCACGTGCTTGTTTTACAAGTACTTAAACTTACTGGGCCCCGACAAACTTGACGCACGTGTACCCCCTACATGTAAATTCTCCCAACTAATTCGACAAGTAGCAAAAGCAAAACCCATTCACTGTAGAGGGTCTCAGATAACGTGAGGCTTGTTACTCAAATAGTTTCCTTGAAACACTTGCCTTTGAAATTTTACCAATATTCTCCCCACTGAATCAACATGCAAAATGTAAATGGAATGTAAACAAGCATCTTGCTGCGCAACTCCCCACTTAAGATGCCCTTAAAAATGTGGATCTTAATTAACACTAGTTTCTTCTGTCCAGAACAGTATTCCAATTTGTTGGTGAATGGAAGTAAACATATAAGAGTTGATGTGGAAGAGAGGAACGTTTGAGAAAAGGTAGAAAACCGACAATTTATTAAATTTTTAAAATTAATTATTAAAAATATGAGAATAATACGTAATATACATCTTGAACATCACACCTCATATTAATGTTAACGTGTGAAGAAGACATTACTTTTCTGACTATCTGGTGTTTTTTCGAAGACGTCTGTAAATAACTGCCGACCATGTGTGACATAAACATCATACACAGACGACAACCAAATACATCAACAATAAGCTCAGTGTGAATTATAGATTTTGAGATAGGAACTTGTTATATGTTTGTCTAACTGGCAATGCTTCATTTTATGGATTGTGATATTTATAGGTTCTTTACTCGTTGCAATATCTCGTGTGAGCTACGATCGTTGTTGGGTATGAAGACATTTGCTGGTGTTCAGATATCATGGTATTTAAAACTTAAAAAAGAGGCAAAATGCCTTCAAAAAACATGTGTTTGATGCAGATATTTTTTATTAAAATCAAAATACTTTTTATTTTCTTCATCTTAACTTTTTTCTAATAATTTCGCTCGGTATCAGAAGCTTCATCAGAGATTTAAACAAATAAAAGGTATTAACCTTATTCCTTTCGTAAGAATCCTTCCTGGTCTTGCAGAAGTGACGTCCGATGTTGTGTGGACTTAACGGAGTAAATGTCTCTTTTTAATTTGAACTTAAATCGCACATGGTCGCTGGTTGGTATACATTTGGGAAAGTTCATTTTTTAAGCAGCTTTAAAATGTAAAACTTAAAGAAAGAGGCAAAATGCCTTCAAAAACATGTGTTAGATGCATATATTTTTATCAAAATCAAAATACTATTTTTATTTCTTCATCTTGACTTTATTTTTAATAATTTCGCTTGGTATCACAAGCATCATCAGAAGTTTAAACAAATAAAAGGTATAAACCTTATTTTTTTCCGTAAGAATCCTTCCTGGTCTTGTAGAAGTGACGTCCGATGTTGTGTGGACTTGACGGATTATTATATTTGTTTCGGGAAACGTGTTGTGGGTATTTATTTAGTCTCACTACATGCAATACTTACTTGTTTTGACGCTAGAGTCGGCTACACTGATTGTCAAATCATTAGAGAATATCCAATCTGAAGGCCTGTGATTAAAGCAACGAGCATCTTATTTCCAGATAAATATTGGCTAAATGTGAATATTAGCTATGGTATGAATATCGTGAAAGAACGAAAGAAAGTTACGACAGGATGTTTACAGTATCAGAATGAATGTAAGACGACGTTTGCCTATTCGTATTGCTGATATAGAAGATAAACTCTTTACCTGTGTCTCATATGTTATTTTCTTTGTAAAATTATCCGTTTAAAAACCATACATATTTAAAATGAAACTGTCGTTACTTATTTTCGTGAAACCACGTGAACCACAAACGATTCGTAGGGCGACGAAAGTGCCAAGAAACACAAATGGAAGGCTCGGTACACGTAATCAAAATAAAACAATGTAATTTACCAACCACCACGACCAAATACTAAAAAATATAACATTCACATATTAAACAGAGCGAGATAGAAAGAAAGAAAGAGGGACAATGACTAAGTGAGAGAACGTGAAAAATAGAGAGAGAGTGTGTGGGTGTATTATTGTCACGACACTGTTATCTATTACTATATGAAATACTTACAGAGCTTACTAGTAAATAATTGTCACCTTCCCCACACGTTTTTCTTACGATGATATTCATATTCATCAACCATCTTTACTAGATTGTTTTCTCACTTATGTCCATAACTCATGTTCTATTTCCTCTTCTTCTCTGTTGCTTTCTTCTCATTATTCTATTGTTGATGTTGAGATTTCAATGGGAATACTTTCAACCACAAAAGAGCTGATTGGGATGCACTACACAGCTTCCTATGTGACGTTCCATGTGGTTCTATCTTTGGTATGTCTGCTACGAAGGTTACTGACTGGCTTCTTGTTGGAATGTACACCTTCACTCCTCGTCGTAAGTTTTAAACAAAACCACATACACTTCCATGGGCTTGATCTGTTTGTGCTTCTGGTATTGCTCATCGTAACGACTACTTCAATCAGTATCGTCAGGATAGTTCTGAGACTTCTAGACAATCCTACAGAAGAGCTAGCAGTGCCCGTCAGAGAGCAATCTCAGAGGTAAGTCTAGCTATTCTCAAAAGATTCGTGACTCTATCTCATCTCAAAGGATTAGCTCTAGTGATTTTTGGAGAATCTTCAATAGTGTTATTTATAGTGGCAAGACTGCTATTCCTCCTCTTTTTAATGGTCTTCAGGTTATGTCATCTTCTAAGAATAAAGCTGATCTATTTAATTGTGTTTTTGTTAACAATTCTCTTCTTGATGATTCAGGTGCTGTTCTATTTGATTTTCCTTTAAAAACTGATCAGTTTCCTGATTCTGTTATTATCACTCCAAACACGTTAGCTCAGGTGCTTTCTAATCTTGATCAGTCTAGGGCTTCCGATTCTGATTCAATTGCGGTTATCGTTTTAAAGCGTTGGGCTTCTGGAGTTTCTTATATGCCTTCTAAATTATTAAATCTCTGCCTGTCTCAGACCTGTTTCTCTTCTTGAGAGGATTCTTCTGTTGTATCTATCTTTTAAACTGCTGGTGATCGGTTGACTTAACAAAGTATCGGCCTGTCAGTTTCCTCTCTGTTATCAGCAAGGTTTGGAAAGGATGCTCAATCGCAAGCTTGTTCATTTTCTGGAAAGTCTTGACCTATATAGCGATGTTCAGTATTGTTTTCGTGGGTTTCGTTCATAGGCTGATTTTTTAACTATTGTAACTTATCGAATCTGTCAGTTTATGGATAATTCAAAAGAGGGAAGAGCCATTGCCTTTAACATTTCGAAGGCGTCTGACAGAGTGTGATATTCTGCTCTCCTACAGAAACTTCTGGGTTATTGTATTAGTGATGAGGTTCTTGACATTATTAGGTCTTTTATTTTTGACAGAAACTTGCGAGTAGCTTTGGGCGCTGCCTCTCGAATCTCTATTTCGATCAATGCTGGTAGTCCCCAGGGCTCTTTTCTATGACCAACACTGTTTCTTCTCTATATAAACGACTTTCCAGACAATATTGTTTAGAAGATTAAAATCTATGCTAATGATACCACTTTGTATTCTGGTGTTACTTCTCACCTAACCCCTCGGATCAGTCGATATATGCAGCTGATCTAGAAGTTGGCTTGGGTTCAGTTATGGATTGGGGTACGAAATGGCTTTTGTTTCATCATGTTAAGACTCAGCTTGTGTCTTTGAATAGTAGGTGTGTCCTTTTTCTTCTTATGATTCTCATGGATTGCTCTGTTCTTGATGAAAAATTGACCTTGAATTGTATGTGTCTTTCTTTCACACCAAATCTTACTTGGAGTTCATACGTTTAAGTAATTGCTCTTTCTACTTTGTGCAAATACGGGCCCTTCTATAGCTCCAACCACTTTATCACAACTAAGAGTAATCTTTATCTCTACAAATCAACTATCAGACCATGTCTGGAGTACTATTGTCATATGTTGGCTGGTGAATCTCTGTGCAGTTTTAGGTTTCTTGATTAAGTGCAGAAACCTATCTGTAATCTGATTAGACACAGTCTTTCGTCTTATCTGCACTCTCTCTCTCACAAACGTGATGTTGCTGGTCTCAGTCTTTTCCATGAATATTATTATGACATGTATTCTTAAGAAGTATGTGATGTATTTCCTGCTTCCTTTGTTCCATCTCGTTTGACTCAATGGTCTAGTGGTATCAACCACCTCGCTGTTTTGTTACCTAATTCTAATACAACTACCTATTTTAGTAGCTTCTTTCCAAGAACAGTAGGTCCGTGGAATTCTCTTTCTACTGACGTGTTCCCCTCTATCTATAACCTTGGTCTTTTCAAGACTAAAACCGATAGACATCTTATGTATTTGCGATAATCATATCTGTTCTTGTTAGCTCCTTACATCAAGTAGAGTAATGCCTTGTCTGGAACGATTTCCATACAAAAGAGTTTATTCAAAGTAAAATACCAAAATAATATCCTGGTGATACCAGATCAGGCTGCCCTGTTGCTCCCTGAGACGAAATTCACCTACATTGACGTTTTTTTTTTTTTTTTTTTTTTGTAAAACTTAATTATGTTCTACAAAACCAAAAACAAAAACAACAGCCTCTCTCCCTTTCTCCCTCCCCTTTTTTATTTTTATTTTCCTACCCTACTCCCGGTCCTGGATATGACCTTAAACTACATCCGAAGGTGAGATCCGGCTTACGGACTTTGGGAAATGTGGAACCTCCTCTTAATTACCATTGCTCCCAGGTCCACCCTGACCCGGAGTGGTAGTACCTGTTAGGGTCCCAACTATGGGTTAAATAGAAACAGATATTAAAAGGGGAAAGAAACAAAAAAGAGAAGAAAACAAGTCCAGATTCGGCATTAAATAACCCAAAAAGGGTTGATATGCCGTAAAACAAAACTACCAAACTACCGAACCAAAATAATATCAATAGATGAGGAAACAAATGAATTTTTGATGGGCACTTTTGTTTCACGTGATAGAAATTTCTTGGGGTGATTAATCCTCAAATCCCACTATTGAGGTAAATAACTGCGCATTTAATTCATACTGTAAATGTATATTTTGTAATTGAATGGTTTCAAATAAGTTTCTACATATATAGTCCATAAATGTTGTTCTGTAATTAACTCATAGATAATACGATGACAATATCTACCACTTCGAGTTAGAGTGCAATTGGAGCTAACTTTTACTAAAGGGTTACTTCACACTCTCTAAAGTTCTGATATTTAGATACAGTTTTGTGTTTTGTGTTATGATGAAGACGGTTTAGAGTTGAGATAGCGTAGGGAAATAGATTAAATACAAGCTGAACAAATGTGAAAATGGTTGAAAAAGATAGATTTGCGGGCAGTAGAGAGCAAACACTTTGCCCAAGTGTGTACAAGGTATTTAACTGTTATTCGCTGGTCCTTACTGTACTTTTCGTATGTGATTGTATTCTCTTTTCATAACTATTAAGCGCTTTAATAATGTATATATATATATATATATATATATATATATAAATATATATATATATATTATATATATATATATATATATATAAGTAGAAAGTGTCATCGATACATATCTGATTAAAGACGACAGCACGTTCTCTTTTTGCCACTAAGTAAAATAATAGAAACAACTTTAACAACAACATAGCGAAAACAACAACTCCTGAAAACGATCGTAAATATCGATATCACTTGAGATGGCTGAAAAACGAACTTTCGCATCCATACTCCATAAATATCTACCGAACAACCGGTCAAGAATAATAAAAACAAAACGATAAAACTCCGTCGTCTTTAATCAGAAATCTATCAATATATATATATATATATATATATATATATATATATATATATATATATATATATATATATATATATATATATATATATATATATGTATATATATACATATAAATATATATATATACATATAAATATATATATATATATATATATATAAATATATATATATATATATATATATATATATATATATATATATATATATATGTATATATATGTATTACTGTTTCATGTATCCACATAGGATTTTATAAGGTAATATACTTTCTTATGTATCAATTTTAAGTATTTTCTTCAACCGTGCTGGATACGTAAGTAGAGCTAGGTAGTAAGTTATGAAAATATATATATATGGCAATAAAGCTACACAAAGGATATCATGTTTTATCCCCAGGGCAATCTTCAAGCCTGATGATTACCCCCGGGGATGAATAGCGGGAGACTATGTGTAGCTTAATTGCCATAAATATATACTTACTATATATATATATATATATATATATATATATATATATATATATATATATATATATATATATATATATATATATAAGCAAATTAGAAGGCAATACAATGCAGAGGTGTAACGGATAGACACAAACTGAAGTAAATTAAGACATATAATTAAGCAATTAGTAAACATATTAAACTATTTTATTAATACATTAAACTATATATATATATATATATATATATATATATATATATATATATATATATATATATATACAATATAATAATCCTACTTTCGTCAGGGTAGTCTGACTGAGGTTTTGAATATAACATTTCGAGAACATTTCCCTTCGTAAGATGTGTGTTCGAACGTGATTCAAACGTTCATAAAAAGGGCTATCTAGCAGAAATTTAAATAGATGTTAAATCTCTACAAAATATTTCTCATCATAAAAATCTGTTATTTATATTTTATCCATGTGTCAGCGTTAATATTCGTTTACTCATAATACATATTTATGAATTTTGTTTTAACATTTAAAATTGAATTTTATTATATTTTTCTTTTTCTCCCATCCCTCTGTTCAATTTAGCTGATTACATTTTTCCAGAAAATGAGGGAAACTTTTGATAACTAGCATCTGTTTATTAATTTATAGTATCCATTTAATGTGCACGTAGGCAAAATAATTTGTAAATAATTCATACTTTTTTGGTATATCTTAATTATTTCTTTGACGGCATAAATGATGTTTTTTTATAGTATTTCATAACTCTATTTAATTAATATATATATATATATATATATATATATATATATATATATATATATATATATATATATATCAGTATAAATTTTTATTTATACAAACATTATTGGTTAGATATGTGCAAACATGTTTCGGTTGCACTTTTCCCAGAAAGTCAACCTCATCAGACCAACGATTTTCGAGAAATATATATATATATATATATGTATGTATGCATTCATTATGTACTGTTCTGGGGAAATTGCAATGGATTTTTAAATAAAATAAAATGGCTTTAATTTGCTAATTTTCATAAACTTTGCCCCAGATACAGTGTCGTGTTAATGAACGTGTTAGTATTAATATCTATAATTTTTATATTTTTGTATTATGTATGTTTACAATTATTTTCGTTTTATTTTAAAAAAAACTAAGTTTTATTTAAATTCGCCCGTTCACGCGTTCGATTCAGTTAATTACATGTTTTCTAGATAGGGGAGGCAACTCATTCTAGCAAAGATATGCATGAAAGCGAAAGGCTTATATTAACTTTTTAATTATTTATATTTTTTCTGTTGATCTTAAATATATCGTTTAAATTATAAATAACGTTTTGGTTTTAAAGTATTCGGTTTAATGTTCTCTTTTTAAAGTATTATTTTCAATGTAATAATTCAAATATTTATCTTTTCCTAAATTGTATTACTGATGGTAGTTTGTAAAATTGTTGTTTTGAATTTTATCTTATTATTTGAATTATGCATAAATGATTTTCTGTTTTTAAGTTTTAATTATTTAATCATTAAATTATTTCTATATTGACGATAGTAGGCTGGTTCAATTGTGCATATTTTTTTGTAGTTGTAGCCAGAGTGTGTATTATGCCAGGTAGATATTCCAATGTTATAAGTTGTGTCAATATTAGGTGTGTACCTTGTTTTAATATTTAAATTGTACATGTTTGTGCGTTGAGATGCGAAACTGTATGTCTCAGACTAAAAGTAAAGGAATTTATACTGATAGTAAAATGTTAACCCGAAGTTAATAATCGATTCGAATTAGGGTAATCATATTTAGTCTGATACATACAATTTAACACCTGAACGTACACACACGTACACTTTAAATATATATATAAATGAACCTTATACACCTAATATTGACACAAATGATAACATTGGAATATCTATTTGGCATAATACACACTCCGGCTACAACTACAACAATTTATGAACCACACTCAGTACACAATTTAGCATATTACCCTCCTCAATATATTTAATCATTGAATAATTAAACCTGAATAAACAGAACATAATTTATACCGTCAATAAATTAATAAGATAATAACATAAAATAAAACAGCTAAAACAAACAACAATTTAGGTACTCCACCCTCTATATAATATATGAATAGATAAATAATTGAATAATTAAATCAAATAGAATACTTTTAAAGCAGAACATTAAGCTGAATACTTTAACAACAGAATAATCATTTATAATGTCAAGGATATATTTACGATTAACAGAAAAACACGACTAAAATGAGTGGTTACATTTCATGCTATCATGACAAACCTCATCTTCGTTAAACAATTATAAAAGACTTTACCAACAGCGGATTTCGATGGCTTATAGTATCCTTCCTGGGAGTCCAACATTCAAAATTATTGGTCTAACATTCGTTCGTAATGTGAATTGAAACAAATACATAGAATATACTTTATAGTATTCTGCAAGGCAGGTGGGATCGTTCTACCAGGCTAGAATATCTTACACCTGCCACTAACATATATTTTACAGATCAAACATTCGCACATGAAGCGAGCATTGTAGTCACATCTGGGTTAGCTCACACTACATTAGTCACCCTTTTACTCGGAAACAGTGTGACAAATACCTTTAAATATAATAAGTCTCACACTCTCGACCCTTGACACTTATACGCAATGTTTCATGACTGTTTTACAAGTACTTCAACAAAATATACTACGACAAACCTGACAAGCAGATACATCACATATTTACACTGCATAGGCCCTCGGCTATAGAAGAGATTTCTATTCTGATAGCGACTTTCACTGGAATACTTCCCTTTGCAATTGCCTGCCAGCTTCCCAGAAGGAATCAACATTCATAACTTTAAATATCATGTGAACAAGCATATTGCTACACAACTCCCCACATAAAATGCCGTCTATAAATTCCGCTCATAAACAGTTGCTTTTTAAGTGCAAGTGTCAGTTTCCCATGTTTGGAGTGAATAAAAGCAAAAAGAAAAAAAGTTAACGTGGTTAAGAGAAACATTCGAGAAATGGTCGAAACCTGGCATTTTATCGAGTAATTCATACGTTGAAGATATGAGAAACATACAAAATATACATCTTGAAGATGACACGTTCGATTAATTTTAACGTACGAAGAATACATTTATTTTCTGTCTATCTGGTGTTTCTTCGAAGCCGGCTGTAAATAACTGCCGACCATGTGTGGCATAAATATCATACACATACGACAACCAAATACATCAACACTAAGTTCAGTGTGAATTATAGATTTTGGGATGAGAAGTTGTGAAATGTTTGTCTTGCTGGCAATGCTTCATTTTATGGAGTGCGATATTTATAGCGGTTTTACTCGTTGCTACATCTGGCGTGATCTACGATCGTTGCTTGTTGTATCTGGAGAGATTTGATAGTGTTCAGATATAATATTTTTTCGAGTTAATGCAGGAAGCGAGTGGTGGGTACATATTAAGTCTTAATATATAAAATATTTACTAATTGTGCATCAAAGTCGACTACACTGATTGTCAGATTATTAGGGAGTACCATAATCCAAACTTCTGTGATTAAAGCAAGAAACAGCTTATGTCCAGACAGATCGAGGGGAAGAATATGTATATTAGCTGAGTTATTCTGTTACCTTGAAATGCCGCTAATATGTAAGACCACACGATAGCATATTTACAAAGGTCTGTATTTACAGAATTGTATGTTAGAGGAAATCTTTTCTTAAATCGCGTGGTATTTACTTCCTTTCCACCGCAGTAAAGTGTATTGGGGAATAAGCCAACGCCCAGAATTAAGGGTCCTCTCGCATTATGCGCCTCAGCCAGTTCGCAATAAACCAGCCCCTTCCCAAAGAGGGAAGGCAAGGCCTGGGAGGGTTGGGCTTCTAGTACCAATATCAGTCCAACAGATAAACGGCAACCGAAATCGCTTCCCTTCTGCTGAACTGATTGTTGCGGACGGATTCCTGACGAGCATTCAGCAGTGAAGAGTCACTAAGCAACTGTAGCTGCGGGGAGTATCTGTCGAAACTTTGTTGTAATCTCTTCAATACAATAGTGTCTGTATATTCACGAAATAGGGTAGATCACCATAACACTATTACACTTCCTCTTTTTAGCCTTAGTCCGTATGGAGTGTATATGTTTTCTTTTAGGGTTAATTGCAATGAAGTCCGTAATTTTACGCTTTTTTATCCTTGTTGTTCAGAACTTGTCTACTGGATTGTGAGCTGAAATGTGTCGAACACGACATCTATTGATTACTCCTTGACAGCAACTGAATATTGTTTACTCATTTGGTTTATGTGTTTTTTGTGGGTTTGATTCAGGCCTATTTTCAATGCAAATCATGTTTCAAATCTATGTATCTACTATCTCTGTTTCCCAGTAGGAGTTATTGTTTTTGAACATCCGAACTTTGAAGCGTTTCTTTGTGACGTTTTTTTCCCACTTCTCAGTTTCGAATTCCTTGACAATAGTATATTAATCCATTTTGTAATCATCCTCCCAAACGTTGCTTTTACTGGCGTCATGGAAGATGGAACATTGATATTTGGTTTCACCCAATATACCAGAAAAAAATATGGAATGGCTTTTTCAAAAAGTTTACCCCTCGCTTTATTAAGATCTCTTTTGAACGTATCCACAACCTGATTTGCCTGACCATTGTTTGTGGCAATGTAGGGAGCGATCGTGATGTGTTGCACTACAACATTCTGAAGAATGTTTTAAATTCACTAGATAGGAATTACGTTCCGTTTTCCGATAAATACAGTCAACAACCCTGAAACAGGCGAATAATGCATGTACAACACTAATGGTTTCTTCTGTAGTTGGTTTCTTACATTTAAATATTTCTGGTCATTTTGAGAAACTGTCCACTACTATTAGGTAATATAAATCATTTATTGGGCCAGAACCATCTATGTGAATAGTAGACCACGGTCGGTCAGTCTTTGGTCAATGTTTAAACTTTATAGGATGTGTCTTTGTATATATTCACCGCATTTTCAATATATTGCTTGTCAAATAAACATAACTTCCCATGAGATCTTTGATTCTCGAAGTTCCAGCGTGACAAACATGAGATTCTGTTATTATTCTTTTGTCAAATGTTGCAGAAATGACCACTCAATCGCTGTACATTACTATTTCATCACATAGTTTTTTCAGAGAGTTGTGTTTTTTCAAATCTTATTTTATTTTCATGTTTAGGCAATCACTGTGTCTTCAAGGAGTTTGGCATATTTTAGGATAAGCCTAGATAATCCGTCAGCACGACCTATTATCGGCGATGGTACATACTCTATTTTATAATTGTAATTGAGGAGAATGGTTCACAATCTATGTAGTATGTTTGCAGTATGCGTCAGTAAACGTTTGCGTTACCCAGAGATCGTTAACAGTGTTTCATGGGCAGTTTGCAACACAAAATACTTTCCGTGAAGTAAACGATGAAATTTACGTAGTAAGTAATGTATGAGATGCGTGATGGATAGGTTTAAGCGATCCGTCTTTCATGTATTGTATCGTACAAGCTCTAATACCGTAAGAACTAGCATCAGTACCTTCAAGATTTCGAGATTTGGATTTTAATGTGTGAAATATGATGCTCATTTGAGAATATTTTTAATATTTTCAAACGCATCGTGATATTCTGTCGTCCAGACTCAATTTTTTTAATTTTCTTAATAGTTCATAAAGAGATGCTCGAAAATTGTACATTCTTGCAATAAACACATTGTAATACTTCGCTTAATTGCTAAGCAATGTGTCTGCTACTAGTTGAAAAATGACAGGTGGAAACGTAACCCCAAATGGTTATCTTTGGAATCGTTACAATTAATTATCGTTATTTATGCAAAGTAACTTGAAAGACTCCTCGTTCACAGGTATTTGTAGATACGCATAACTTAATTAAATCCTTGAAAAAATACCTTTGTTGAGTTTTAGGAATACCTCTTCTAGACAAGGCAGTATATGATGGTAATATTTTAATGGCTGGTTACAGTCGATAAATTTTCACAAACACGGATCTCTTTACTTTTTTGCGTAGACTGTAGGCGAAGCTTATTCCCTGTATTCTACTGTCGATGATACACCCATTTTCGAGTCAATTTGATTCATTGTCATATTAATTTAATGACGCGAACGCAACATATCTTCTTTCAAAAAAAAAACTGGTTGAATATTTGGTTTTAATTCAAACTTGGCAATCAGTTTTTACATCTTCCTAATCTACCAGAAAAGAACTTCTGAAAAGCTTTCATTTCATTCATCCATTGGACTATCCTATGGAATTTAAGGTGTCCATACTTTGAAAGAATGAATCTATAGGCATATTCAATAATTGAATCTTCTCTATCCATATTCTGTAAGAGGTGTTTTGAGTTGTTTATCACAATGATTTTCAATTTCAAAGATTTTCTTTTAAATGTAATTCCAGCTATTAGCTCGCCCTCAAATATTATTTGTTCTCCAGTGACGCTTTTGTCTAATTTTTTTTTAATTCTCATCAAAGTAGATGTTCAATTTTTCTCATCTTGGAATATTTATGATCGACAAATCGAAGCCGGGGTCAAGTTGCAATTTATTATTTATATTCAATATTCTGACTTAAAAAAAGTTTCTAATGTTTTCAACTCTGTCACTTTTAGTAATTTTAAGAAAGCTTTTTTGAATTTTGAAAAACTCTGCAGCGTGTACCATGCGAGTCCAATTAACACATTATTGCATTTTATATAGACAATCTTTGTACGAATAAAATTCCCTGCAACCAAAACAGTGTTTAAGAGGCAAAATATTTTATTTTTGTTTATTTAATTTAGTTGTTTTTTTTATGTTACAGATTCATATAAACCGATTAGTTCAATGTTTCTTTAATTTTGGCGAATGCTAATAAAACGTTGTCCGTATTCTGCAATATGTAAGAGTGTTAAACCAGATGAATTTATTAAAAACCCTTCTCTTATGTTCTGCATATATTTTCGATACTGACCCCTGTAAAAAGATTTTGCATTTAAAAGTGTCAGCGCTTAACTTGAAATCATGGCAGTGTTTGTTAACTACACTAACGAAAGTACTGTAGTCTTCGTCTTCCTACCTAGTGAGATTCATACATTCCAACCTTTTTTTAAAAAGAGACGTTTAGGGTTAAACAATGTTGTTCATAATTCAGAAAAACATAGGCGAAACAAGTGCTAGTTGTGTTATAATATGTTTTTATTCAACACAGTTAAATGCATTCACAAATAAACAAACGTGTCTTGGACCTAAGTTGTTGACAAACTGATACCTCCACTCGTACACCGGTCGGCCACCCTGGACTCCATCGCACACGAGTTAAATAACTTTTTTTCTTACGTCGTTCCATCTCACTTGTGAGGTAAACGGCTGATCTATTTTCAGTTCCTCGCTCTTTCTATACAATATAATTTATTTGATGCTCATGTGCTTTTGATCTACGTTTGTTTTTCTTCGTTATTATTTCCATTAGTCTCTTTATTATTTTGTCCTCAAATCCGTTTACCGGCGATTCGGTTTCAAAACCAGTGCGCTGCCACTTAACGTTACAGATATCCGAAAATATATGTAAAATGTGATCGAGATCTCGTGTTGCAGTAGCACTTTTAAACTTATCTAAATTTTTTTTTTTTTCTGTTTTCGTATTTTTATTTTTGCAATTGCCATGCAAAATGGAGTTGGACTAGAAATGATATTCGGAGGATATGGATGGCGCTTGGTTTATTCTTAAATGGTAAACTCTTCGGGAGAATCACGACTAGAGGGATCAGTTCATCTTAAACTTACACAGGTTATTCACATCCTGCAAAACATCATTACATAATTACAATGTCTTATCATATATAAAAACAAGATGGCGTTTAATTGATATTATTCCGGGAAATTTAAGACAAACTCAGTAAAAATCAATCGAATATTCCATCTTTGAAAATGTGTTATTACAATTAAAAATGTCATGAATATAAATCTGCTTTTTATTCAATTCATTTATTGATATTAAGAGATTGAATACAAATTCTACATTCATTAGGAAACCTTTTTCTATATTGTTTTCGTACTCTCTACTGACATTCAATTGTTTGTCTACATACAACGGTTTGTTTGTTTTTTGTATTCGCCAAATATTATTACATAACCATTATTATTTCAGGCCCGGAAGTCCGAACCATAATTATACATATATATATATATATATACATATATATATATATATATATACATATATATATATACATATATATATATACATATATATATATATATATATGTGTGTGTGTGTGTGTGTGTGTGTGTATCAGTGTGTTTGTCTAATCTTTGAAATACATGTGTTTTTCTACTTAGATTATTGTAGAGATTTGGATTCGAGATAAATAAAGTTATATTAAGTTATTCTGAAACCACAAATATTTCCAGTCGATGTCCGCGACGTAGAATCAGTGAACAAATTACGGTTGTTTACCAGAAAGACTCAAACGCTTGGGGAGCAGTCTGTTCCGTTTTGCGTGAATCTTTTAGTTTCACTCAAAACATAGCAGTTATATATATATATATATATATATATATATATATATATATATATATATATATATATATAACAAGTAAAATTGTAAACAACTTTGTTTTCTTCTAAGTAGATCACTGCATTTCTTTTAACTGATATATTAATTAAATAAATAACATTAAAGGATATACGTAATATGTGTTCAAGCAACTGGCAAATACATCAATGAAAATGTAATTTCAGAAATAAGCGTGACTAGAAAAGTGGCTCAAAAATATTCGTGACCGCATCTAAACTTACTATTGTCGCGTTATACTGTGTTCGTTTACTGATTCAAATTGCGAACGCTGTTTGGAGACGCATTATCCCTCAGCAAATAGATAGTATGGTAGAATGGGGACCTTCTCTTGACACATGAAGCTTTATATCTATCTATCTATCTATCTATCTATCTATCTATCTATATATATATATATATATATATATATATATATATATATATATATATATATATATATATATATATATACAGCTTTTCAGGCCCCACTCGATGAAGCAAAAAGCAGGATGTCAACATACCTCGATCGTCACAGCCTAGTTATTTTGGCCATCATAGATTGCTCTCGATCGAAAGCCGTAATACTAAAAAATGTTTTTCATCACACATTCCCCGATCAAACATCATCTAAACAAGAAAGAATAAATATGTATATTCCATGTTTCTCTAAAACGTGCAATTGTCAAGACTACACGAGTCACATTCCAAACACAACCTCTATCCCAGCAGCTCTCCTGACCTACATCTCATTAAATGTTATTTCAAAGTTAAGCATGACAGATCGACATAACGCCTGATTGAAAACACTATATACACACACATATATATATATATATATATATATATATATATATATATATATATATATGAAACTAAAAGTATACTTTTAGAGGATAGAACCTATAGTGAAATAGTTTAAGCTCAATATACGAGACAGAGCAATTATGAAGATAAATGGAAGAAGAAAGATAAATATGTACGAATGACATATCTATTTCAACTTCGATTGTTCAATGCAACTCGACAGACCCCATATTTCTTTTTAAACGCACACTCTTACTCTCCATTACATTATATTTTTACAAATTTTGACTGTTGGATTTTCCACTGTCAACTTATCCATCTATATAATTCCTCTGATGATAAGATTTTAATCTTTGAAAACCTTGGCTGAAGAAAAAAAAATAAACATGTTTTTACCGAGTACACAAATCGAAGTTGAAATAGATTTGTCATTCGTACATATTAATCTTCCTTCTTTTATTTATCTTTATATATATATATATATATATATATATATATGCAGGAACAATACGAAACATGTTAAGCTTGCCGTATCGCAAAAAATACAAATTCTATGTTAATAATGACAGACCGCTAAATAGACGACTGTGAAGACAGAGGAGCATATAGATGTAAGGACGTATCTACACATTTTATTGCAAACTTTAGCGTGGCAAACCGATTGAAGCGAATACTTTCATATTAATATGTGGACTCTAACAGAAAAGAAGCTACACCGGTTTTCACTATAAATAGTACGAGTAGACAATCACCAGGGAGAAAAATACAGTATTGTAACTGTCTAGCCAAGTGGCAGTTCGTTTCCTTACCTTTGTACCTTTTATGTTAATACACTTGTTATCTTAACCCAACCTCGGCTTGACTTCTTTTTACTGTTGGACTATTTCACAACAATTATAAAAGTAAACGAAACTGTTGTCTACTTTATACAATCATTGCAAATCTTTAAATTAGCTGCAACTTATGTTTAATATGACGTTTACAGGCGAATAGATATATACGTATCACAAAATAAACGCACATATTGTATGACTACACATGACACAAACACACACATATATATATATATATATATATATATATATATATATATATATTTACATAGAGAAAATATCTACCTAAAGAAAAAAAACTTTTGTAAACATTGTGAAACGAAAACGAATTCTAATTCGATTTTAAAATTATGGTTCACAATTACGACGTAATAAAAAATAGAAAGCACGTTCTCATGCTTAAATAAGTGACTGCTTATGTCTACGTAAGCTTGCATATATAATACACTTTCTACCGCTTCATGTTAAGCTGTAAGGATGACCTATTTATACATATAGGTATTGTAACAGAGAGAAACTTGTACGTTCATGTAATAAATCTGATTGTGCATAATGACATTAGGATTACGTTTTCTTTGTTATTCGCATATTTGTTGATTGCTTTGTTGACAGAAATACGCAAAACTACTAAAATGGTGTCAATCAAATGTAATGGAGAGTGCGCATCGAAGTTTGTAAGCGGACACGTAGACAGACACACACACTGTCTATGATATTCAAAAACCTATGAACATATACATAAGATATCAGGAAAATTTGTTCAGATTCTCGACATTAGCCCCACACAACATTGCAGCTAACAAAGCGATATTTGATTCTCTCTATCCAGTGAATTATCAGAATATGGTCAATGTGTTTTCTTTACCTAAAAGGAATTATTATCAATTCATTGATTACACATTATATCCGACTAAAATTCCTTCAGTAAGAGAGACCAAATATTTACCAGTGCTTTTATTTATTGAATAATCGACATATATATTGGACCAATGAACTTGCTTCGTTTTCAAACACTGCCACTTGAAAATAGTGCAGTAATTTAATGGACACGTTCTCCCTCTCAGTTCATTCGTATAGACATGAATAATTTCCGTCAAATTACTATATACATTCGATTATCTGTTTCGTTAACTTAACATTCTACTTCCGGTTTGGTAGATTTAAACAATTCATTTTACAGCCTTAACGTAATATTAGAATCTAAATGGTGTGTCATATATTGACTGCGTTATCAAGTTTAACATAGATTTGCATGCAGATTTCCATCTGATTGTGTTATGTATTTTGACGAGTATGTTTACTTCGTTGTATCTGTCTTTACATAAGCAGATACATACATTATTGCAGATTATTGATTCATAGAGTTGACTTATTCTGATCTTTCATCTACCACATTTATTTTATTCTCAAAAAACTAGTGAATCCAACCTTAACAAAAATAGATACTCGTTGTATCTGCTCGTCTAGTATTTAGTATTTACATTAAGTCTCACTTAAAAGCGAAAGACAAGGAGAATGATCTTCGCTAGGGTTCATTTTTGTTAATGAAAAGTAAAAGTATACGTATTTAATTTATGGAAATTTATGATTATTTTGCTTAGGATATGGGATAAATGAAAATAATTGTGAGTAAAAATGATATTAACGTAAGCAGGTGACAGATATAAAAGAAAAGCTTTAGGAAATGTTTATGTAAAGGTAGCATCCATCAGATTATTCCTCAATCTCGTCATGTGCAAATGAAACAAAAGGGGTTATCACAATATTTGGTGTTATACATATTTACACATAAAACACAATATTTGGGGTTATATATGTTTACTAATTAAAAAGGCTAACCACACGTTAATAAGGCAATAACTCTTTTAGAAATCGTCAAATTAAGAGATTTAATAACCATCATACTTTCATAGATTCGATTCTATTTCGTATTGCTTATCTACTGTAAATAAATTAATGAATAATAATGGCGGAGATACTTATATCCAATTGTATTTCGTATGGATCATCTTATCTAAATAAATGAAAATAAGTATATTTTCGAATGAAGTATATTAATGAAATATGGACAAGGAGACTCTTTTAAAATTCAATATGCTCTCAGAAAACTTGATTGTGCAAAAAAACTAAAGTTACAAACTATGAGAACGGTGCTTGTGTGAACGGTACTTTTAGGTCATAAATACTAAATGCCGCCCCTAAGGGGTCTAATTAATCTCAGAAAGAAACTTAAGCTAACAGAATTCTTTTCGCGCCAATAACGTATTTAGAAGAAGAATATCAAATATATGTAGTATCGAGTTGTTAGATGAATTTGGACAAATCTATATTGAAAATCTGATAATACACACACACACACACACACGCACATATATATATATATATATATATATATATATATATATATATATATATATATAAATATATAATATAAAAATCTAAAATTATATAAGATCCCATCGAGATACAGTGAAGCTTAATATAGTAGATAGAAAATTCATATTTGGTGGGTGGCGTATATATTTAAAAGGTTATGAAGGAAAGAGGCGTGTGCCCTTCTTATTAGAGTAAGAGAGGCGTTTATTGAGAAAGGAGATGGACGAGGTTAGATATTAAGGTCGCATAAGGAAATGATTTGGGGGAGACGGGGAGAGAGATAAGGTCAAGAAAAAGTGGAGAGGGGATCACATATAGGCGACTGTGCGATAATTAATATTTAAAATAAAAATTTAAGTGCAATCACAAGAGAAGGGGTCACGGCGAAAGATGTAGACAGGGTCAGATAGATATAAAGCAATAGTTCCGTTTTCTTAATGGTAAACTTAATTCTTAAATATCGGGAAAAAGAACAGAGAATTATAATGAAGAATAGGGAGAGAAAAAACAAAAAATGAATAGAGAAAGAAGTAAGAATAGAAGAAATATATAGGTTTAAAATAAATTATTCTAAACTTTCGATGTACATTGTTTAGAAGGTTTACGAGCATGCCATAACTGTTGTAATAAATCCGAGAGACATCAAAGCCCTTCCCACACTCCACAATGAACTTAATCGACCTCACTGCCATCATCTGTTTGAGCTCATCATTTATATTTGCATAAGCGGCCCTTTGAGATTAATTTCTCCTACTGATACTATCACTCCAACAACTACCATCTGTTCGAATGCATAAATTATATTTGCATAAGCGGCCTTCTGAGAGAAATCTATCCTCCTGCTTCTTTCATTCTGAATTTGAAATCTAGCGTTTATTGACACATCCTGTAATAATTTCGACTTCCACCGTCTGTTTTTTCTGAACCATTTTAAGTCACATGCAGGAAGCCGTGTATATTGTTGAGGCATGGATTTATACATAATTTTATTGTTTTCTAAGTATTTGCTAAGTATTATTCGGGTATAAATATCCGGGATTATCTGCAATCATGAAATACAATTTCTTGAAACTTTCAAGGTATGGCAAAAAATACAACGTTCTTTGGCTTCTTTTATGGGACTGTTTCAATAGATTGGATCATTTAAATGTTATATAACATTTTGCCCATAGTTCGAATCGTGTTTGATCTGGTTCAGGAGTTATAGAGAGAGATTTTTATCTCTACAATATTTTTCCAAAAAATGATTTCCCTTTTGCATTTTGAAGATATTTACCTTAACTAATTAATTAATATTCAATTGTTATCGCTCATACCTTCTGACGATTAGACTGTTATCTTGAAAAAAATCCATGGCTTAAAGGTCTTTTAGTATTAGTATTCCTTGTTTAAACACTTGATGACTTAATAAACTTGTAAAGTATGCAAATATTATATATTTCATCACTCCATTATCCATACATATATATATATATATATATATATATATATATATATATATATATATATATATATATATATATATATATATATATACTGCCATTCTTCAATAACTAACTATCAGTAATTAATCATATAGCCAAATCTGCCCTAAATCGGATGAGTATTATGTAAACTTATTTAATTTTAAGTATTTCTTTAAATCATCAAATGAAGACGTATTTATGACGAAGACAGAAAGAATAGTGAATATAATGATAGGAATATCAGTGTTTGATAAACATAAGTAAATAAGAAAAATATAACAAAAGAGAAGTATAAAGATCATATAGTTCGCCCATCTATTTAACTAATTGGTTAAACCGAATTTCGCATAAAAGTATGTGAATCTACATAACTAACACTTTCTTTCAAACGGAATGACACATAAAATATTCAATAATATACATAGAATTAAGTTAGAATTGTATTGATAGTTTAGAAATCCTTATCAAAAATGAACATAATAAGCAACTAAGATCATGTTTACGTTATGAACTATAGTCTGAATAGGGATACAATGATTAATGAGACCCTAACAACTGAAAAGGTAAAATTGGGCAAAAGCCAGCCCCAAAATAAGTGGATTCTTAAGCTCTATAGTACAAATAGGAACAATACTTAGAAATTAGTTTTATATTTATATAGTGTAGCAAACATGTTTAAAAGTACGTGATACAGGGTGGGCAAAAATAAGGGTCCTATTTTTAAAAATTCATAACTTTTTTATTTATTGATTTTTTTTTTTTTTAGAATAAGTAAAGGACCCCTTCCGAAGCAAGCATGAGCCGTATTAGCCCTAAGGAACGTACCCTCATTTAGAAAACATTATTTTTACTTAAAAAACTCAAAACAGTGTAAAAAACAATACTTTAGTTTTTGTAAGTTTTAAGAAGTGTTTTTCGGCTAAAATTTGTTTTGTTTATTTTTAAAAATCTCGGAAGGGTCAGTCTACACACACATAAAGTTTGGTGAGTTTAACTTTTATTTTGTGGAAGTTATTCAAATTCAAGTTATTCAAATTTAAAGATAGGACCCTTATTTTGGCCCACCCTGTATAACAGCATACCCTACCTTTAAGAATGAGTAAAACGTGGCACAAAATATCTGGCCCTTCAATGTTGTATTTTGGATTGAACGGTTTGGTATATCGGGTGTGCCAAGGTAAGGAGGTTTATATGACTTGTATTACACTTGTAATTTAACTGATAAACCACATTACTCTACTTGATATTAGGAAAACTTCACTTGCGAAATGAAAGAAAGGCAGGCATTGTGACGAAATAAATACAACGTAAAGAAACAACAACTATTAATGCTCCAACAATTCGCTTTTCAAGTTTCTAACAATTTCTCCCAATCAAAGGCAATTTAAATAAATAGGGCATTTAGAAAAGGGGATGATGTTTTAGTAGATTTTAAATAAACAATATTTTTATTAATGGAATCCCTATAAAAGTCTTCAGGGTAATTATTGTTATTGAATATTTTTCTGGTACTATTCAGATTATTTTGATGATCAAAATCATGTAATTAATTTTGAACACTATTCGAATTAAATTTTAGTACATAAGGTGTAATAGCATTGTATCTTTATTTAAATCTTATTTAGAGGACATCATTTTGTTCAAAATGTTTTGTTCGCGGACGTTAATTTACGCGTCCTTGGATGGGTATTTATTAAGTATATATTTAATTTCAATTATTGATGTTACGTTTCGAATCGAAAAACGGTTTAACAATATCTTTAAACTAAACACAATGTTTGACGTCACAAACTACTGACAAAAATATGCAATAGATCTCATAATTCGCGTAAGAAACTGAAAAAGCCCTGCGGCTATTTTATCATTGAGTCTTTGTCGACGATGGCGCCTACGCACCTTTTAAGAAAAACTGATGTTTCTTTCATTGAAAAGATGAAATTAACAGATGCTAAGCGTTTTTCTCTGATTTCGATAACGCCGAGAATCTTGGAGCCATTGCAAAAAACGTATTGCGAATATGCTGTTATTATTTGCACGAATAAGGGACGTCATTTTGACGACATTCCATGTTCGCGGATTGCGATATTTTAAGCAAATAAAGATTATGTTTTCTGAAAGATTCTGATTTTTAATGAAATTAAATGTTTGCCATTATGTTCCTGGTGCTTTTTGTCAAAAAGAAAGTGTGATCTGAAAATATGCCTCTGTATATATATATATATATATATATATATATATATATATATATATATATATATATATATAACCTAATATATGTATATATGCGTCTGTGTGTAAATTATAGAAAGAAAAGTTAGAAAATTGACAAAAAATCAAAAAGTGCATGTTTTTGGAAAATTTACTTAGACAGACAATAAAAGTGTTCCTGAATGTCTAAATGCCCGCCTAAAAAAGGTATAAACCCCTTAACATTTTATGGGGAAGACAATGGAAGTCGTCCGAAATCACCAAGTGCCCTCTTTATCTAAGTGATCTATGAGGAACGAACTTTCCTTTAAAACTTCAAATATATACTACTTTATAAAAATCTACATCATATATATAATATTCACTAGGGAATACATGGGCCCTAATCTCTACATTATTCTCTATGAGCTCAATATCACCGGTCTCTTACCTCTAAGTTTCCCATGAATCTCCTATAATTCTTAAATTAATACATCAATTTTTTAGTACGAGTATTATTTTAGAAGTCGAGTTAACAAACGTACTAATTGTTTCGTTGAGAAAGTATCATACTAAATACATAAAGTGTACGGTTTCGATTCTACCGCCCAATGTGTTTAAAATAAATGTATATAAAATTAAAATATCTAATTTACTCTTTTAAAAATATAATGAAATGAGAGTCAAGAATGTTGCTATATTTAGTATGTGTCGATTTTTCGCCCGTCTGTCTGTCGCTCTCTTTTTCTCCCCCTTTTGAATCGCTCTCTATATATCTAGATCTATGTGTATATTCTATTTCTTTCTAACCTTCTCTTTTTATTTATATATATATATATATATATATATATATATATATATATATATATATATATAATGCGTCAGATTTGAGTTGTAAAATACTCGTAAACCGGGGTTTCGAATCGCATGACCGGTAGTGAATAGTCATATCTCTATGCTGAGGAGTCCCGATTATTTAAGGACGAAACGTATACATACATAGTTAATACACAATAACAAATATTTATAATTATTTGTCGCTCCTCGAAAAAGTAGAGCACTGTAAGTGTAGTATTAACACACCATTACGTCACTAGCTTTAAATGTATCGTTCCTTCCTTTAAAAAGTAGAACGCTCTGACGTTAAGCCGCCGATAAAGTGTACAAATTATCACAGTTTATTCGCTATTTAAACTTGGCCGTGTGGTTAAGGCGTCGGATTTGTGTTGTAAAATACTCGTAATCTGGGGTTTCGAATCGCATGACTGGTAGTGAATAGTCATATCTCTATGCTGATGAGTCCCGATTATTTAAGGACGAAATGTATACGTACATAGATAATAAACAATAACAAATATTTGTTATATATATATATATATATATATATATATATATATATATATATATAAACTCAATGGGTGTGTGTATGTGTAAGGAAACGTTACATATTTTACATTAAAACGAAAAGTGTATTATTATGAAAGGTTTAACTGGGAGGCCTATATAAGTCTTTCCGTTTCCTTAAGTTTACTCCTAATTAGTATAGGATGGCAGAACATCCATTAAACATTAAATATTTCTAATTATCAAGAAATTTAAATAATACTTATAAAATTTTCTGAGAAAGACAGTTTAAGTTATCCTAAATTTCTAAGTAGTCTCCTTACCTAAATGAGTTATGAGGTTCGAACTTATAAAACTTTAACATATTTTATTTTAATAGATTTTATACGTATTAGGACCACAATGCAAGTGGTTCGTTATATCTACGCCCCCCACACCTTTTAGTTACATATGGGCGGAGAACACCCTGAAATTGAAATACACACATCCAACTGTTCCTTCGAGTGTTATTTTAATAGTACAGTTAACAAATGTATTAATTGTTTTGTTAGGAAAGTACCATACTGAAAATATCGAGTGTTCGGTTGCGATCATCCCCCGATCGTTTTATAATAAATTATATAAAATTAGATCATATATTATTACCGTGTTCATATAATAATATGTAATTGAAGAATTTTGGTATATTTAGTACGTAACGCTTCTCGGTCGATCTGTCTGTCTCCAAGCTTTCCACTCTCGTCCTTTTTCTTTTTTTATCTTTTTCTTTCTTCATCTATGTCTATATACTAAGATTTGTTTATATATAAAATAAAAGAGAACACTTTTGAGCAATGCTGTCCCCCAAAACGAAACATCTCGTATTAGGGAGTGTGCATTAAATATAAGTATTTTATTTAACCTCTCTCCAGAAAGTTAGACACAATCAGATGTTGGGTTTGATGAAAGTGTTTCTTTTGAATAAACTGGATTCGAACCCGGCACCCTCATGTCCTCAGTCCGCATTGTTAACCACTTAGCCACCGTACCATCGTACCATAAGTATATTCACATGTAAAATTACATGCGCACATAATGGATGTAGATCTGCTTCTATAGACGCTCCTTAAAATAGCTAATAACACTTTTCTTACATGTCACACAATGAAATTAATCTATTCATAAGCGCTATCTGAATGGCTTAGTTGATAAGATATCTAGCTGACATCATGATTACTGTTAAAGCAAACTCTCCTTCATATAATGTTTCATGTGATGCCATCTCACACTAAAATCCGGGCAACACTCTTGTTTAATAACAAGAATAAATATGTTAGTTTACAGTATTATATGCACTAGCAAATATATGCTAGCCTGCGAGTATAGTATCGTAACGAAGAAACATATTTTAGCATTTCCCTCAACGGAAGAGTTAATGACTGAGATGATTAGATCACGACCAATGATCATATACTACCCTACCCTCAATGAAGGCGGTAATTTCATGAATAATGATTTCATGACAATAGGACACCAATAAATATAACACATACAGAGGAGATGATGCCTGAGATGATGGTCTCATTACAAGAGAACATTGAGAACAAAAAATAAAACGGTAATGCTTGGGAGGATGGTATCATGAAGCTAAGAACAAATACAAACCTCACATCTCAATTTAGAAGTTAGAGGTGTTACATTATTCAAGAAATAGTAGTAAATGTGTATTTTCGGCTTTAAACATGTAATCTCAATTTTTAATAGATATGTCTTAAGCATGCTCTGAGGACTTCTCCGAAAGATGACATAACGGTTGTCGAATACTCAAAAAACTAAAAAAAAGGTTCAAACATCCTTTTCTTTGCAATATATTTGTATAGTAGGAATTTCGAGAAAATCACGAACAGGTTTAAATGAATATCGGTCTTATTAAACCATATATATATATATTAATTTTTGGAGGCGTGTGTTCGGTGTATCAAGTTCATGCCCACTCCTATGCTGTGATGGTTTAGTTTGTGTTTATTTATACTTATATATATATTTACATACATAATTGTGTGCATACTTATATATATATATATATATTCTACGTTTTGTGTGTTTATCCTGGTTAGTTTATCTGTCTTCTTCCCTCGTATCGGCTTTACTCCCTCCGCCTACCACTTCCTCTATACTAGCTCGGTAGGTCCGAAAATAGAAAAGAAAAAGAAAATAAATAAAAATATAAAAAAGAATAAGAAATAAAGAAGAATATGTTACCTACTTATCATATTATTGTTCAATGTAGCTAAAAGTCTTCTCATACGGTCCAATCGGATCATCTGTTCCTTCTCCTATGTGTGTGCCTTCAAAAAAAAATTGTTTTCAAATCTTAACTTTTTCTGAAGACGTTCGTCAACACGAACGAAACCGGTCAAATCTCGTGTTTTTCCACCTGTATTCTAAGCCGTTTTCCTTTCTTTTTCAAACATATATATATATATATATATATATATATATATATATATATATATATATAGGGTAGAGAAGCACAATTTACAATGGATGTTAAGTTGTTTAACCTTAGCAGGCACTGATTCGATTTATTTTTAAACCTAGTATGCATTGATGTTATTATTATGTCTAACACAATTTGAAAAACATATTTTCTCATGAGGAAAGCCAACGCAAAAGCGTGTTAGAGTTTTGAATGTCAAACTAAATTCGATTCCAAGTTTGGTGGCCAGTAAGTATGTTTATAATGTAAATAATAGAATGACTATGGGCAAAACTATTACGGGGAAGTCGAAAAGTGAATGAATAAAACACTACATAACGATAATGTATTACAGCTCTAAATTCTAATATTCTAATGATTATAACAATTTAACTTGTGTTAGACAATAATACAATCATAGAAATGCAGTAAAATATAATTTAAAGTTAAAATCTTACACAAGAACACTAAAAATCTTGAAAACAACGTGATAAAATTATAAAATATCTAAAGAGTAATGTCTCCATTGTAACGGTCATTTACGATGAAATGATCTTCACCGCCGATGTTTTTTCTGAACCGCAGAAATATCATTTTTCGCAAAATCAATAGCTGATTAATAGTTCATTCAGAACAAAGTTATGGATTTTTTTTGTGTCCTCCGATGAAATAAAAATGCCTACAAAATCCTAGGAAGCTGATAAAAATATCAATGTTAATGCTCACTACAAAACTCGTAGATACTAGGGATTGCCATAACTTAAAGCCAACTATGCAGATGGTAACTATTTATTAACGTATGATTGTATTTCAGTCAACACTACAAGTAAAATACAAGATTTGTGCAAATCTAACTATAGGTATTTCTTTAATCATGTTTAGTTTCACCTTCTAGACCATATCTAAATCCTCTGGACTATGCTATTTAGGGCGTTTTAGAACATGCTACTAATAGAACATCATATAACAATTGTGATGCTCTTAAATACACTATTAAGGAAAAATCGGAGAAGTAAACTCTTGAGTGTTTTCTTTCATGGAAATCGCTCCAGACAAAATATGAAGCCACTTGGTGTAACAAGAAAAAAATGATTATCGCAAAAACCAGAAGATGCCTATTGGCCTTATTCTTGAAAAGACCAAGATTATAGGTAAGAGAAAAACAGTCAGCAGGAAAAGAGTTCCACAAGCTTGCGGTTCCTGGAATTAAGCTACTGGAATAGTAATTTTCAGGAAGCGTGCGAAGGGAAGGAAGCGTTCGAAGGGAGTTATTGAGAAAGAAAGGAAACACATGTAATAAAAAAATATATCATGTAAGTGTTGATGTTTTAAATAAACTGTCATTATTTTCACTAAACTAATTGGTCATACATTGTTTTTTAATCACCGCTTCAAAATATTGTAAATGTTGGTTCCCCGCCCTGTGTATATTAGCCGAAGCACATATCAACGTGGTATAAATTTTTATTATCATGATAAAATATTTAAAATAGACACAGGTCTTACAGAATTTAATATGAACTTAATATTACGGAAACAAGCGGATTGTTCAACATTTTTTCTTTTTTCTGGCGAAAGAAAGTGTTTGTAGTATGTGTCACGGGTTTTAAATAGAAACAAAAACAGTTACCGTCATCTTGTCTTTTTATTTAACGTACAA